>VXBS01004906.1:162515-344435 GCA_013400255.1 Sitta europaea
AGTCCTCAGGACAGTCTGCATCTTCCTCAAGGGAGGCAGTGGAAGAGGGTGTGGTGATCTCGTCTCTCTGGTAACCAGAGGTAAGATATGAAGAAATGCAGTGCCTGGACAACACTTTTAATCATTTGGGGTCTTTCTAGGTAGACTTGTCAGGAGCAGGGAGTTGAACCCAATAACCCTCATGGAACCCTTCCAACTCAAGGTATGATTAGTAATCCTGTGATACTGTAGTGACTAAAGTGCAATTGCTATAGGTGAAACACTTGAATATGAAATTTTACTGGCTGAAAACCTTATTCAATGTCAGGAAATACTTCACTCATTCTCAAGAGTTACAAATACACACCCTTTGTACAGAAGCAATACAAAACATTCCTTTCCAACAAAATAGGATTCAAAGAGATATGACTCTGACTCATATGATATGGTTATGAGTATCCAATTTTTCAAATGAAAAGTATCTGCAATCCTCCTACAGCATGATAGTTACAGGTCAGGGATAATGATACATAAATAAAATACTTAGCTTGTTCATAATCAAAATGTTACTGCTTTACAAAAATGTTAATTTTACTGTTATAATTACAAGCACTCTAATTACACTGTAACAGCCATCAGGGGTCATCTCCCAGTTTCATCCACCATCAGGCAGCAGCACTTCTGCCAACTGCAGGAATGTATAAGCATGTGTGTTTGGAGAAATAATGATAGTTTTCACCTACTTTCAATGCTCTTTCTAAATTGTTATGGGCCTCCAATGCTCTGAGGAGCTCCAGTGAGTGGCATATATTCAGGAGAATCATAACAGGAACCTGGCTGTATTGCATACACAGCCTTAGCTCTCATTTTAGCTCTCTTGTAGTGATGATAAATGCACATTAAGCATTATAATCTTATAAAAATAAACTGTTAAGGTCAAAACAGTATTTATCAAAGACTGGTCTATATGATGACCATTTTGAGTTGTTATAGCATCCCTGGCCTTCCCTAGTGATTGGGAAGGATGGTCTGTGTTAATGTTCCATGTGTTTAGTGAGGGCAAATAGCCACACTAGAACAAAATTCTTCCTTGTCTGTAGCAGTTCTGGCCCTGCATCATCAGACCCTGATGCTTTGCAATACTTTAGGATGTGCACTACAGCCCAAAAATGCACTGCGAAACCACGAAGAAGTATTTCTTATTAGAAGTTTCAGTCTCTATTAAAAAAGTACTTAAAGCAAACAATTAAGGAGCATGTTTTAAGATCTCTGTGACGAAAGATATCAAATAACAATCATTAATTCTAGGTAATATTTGCATTTCAAATCTTTTCAGGACAATGAGACTCACCTTGCACCACACATTCTCAGTAGCCAATTAAAGATGATGCAAATTGACTCCACTGTCAGTATTTTCTGACTTAGCTGCCTAAAGTCAATCCCAGAGGTGTTCTTTTTTTCACTTTTCTTATTCAGTATTCCAAATTTAAATCAATCCAGCACTAACTTTCCTCCTTCTTCCTCTTGAGAGATTCAGATTTTTAGCCTCATTTTTTTTTCCTATGAGCACCTTCTCACCAATCTTTTTCTGAAATGTCAAGAACAGAGGACCCAGTATCTGTAAAAACTGTCAGTGTCTTGAACTCATTTCTGCTGCATCATTGTAACATCCCACCTTTAAGGGGAAGGGAGCACCCAAGATTTGTAGTTTCCTTGTACACAGATGGAGCAACAAAAGTCAGAGGATTTACAATAACTCAATATTTTATTAGTAAATTATACTCTTGGCATGGAAATTGGTAAAAGTTATATAAGCACACAGCAGTGGATTATGGATAAAGGTGGAAAATAATGAAGGGAAGGGAAGGTTTGGGAAGGGAAGGGAAGGTTTGGGAAGGGAAGGTTTGGGAAGGTTTGGGAAGGTTTGGGAAGGGAAGGGAAGGGAAGGGAAGGGAAGGGACATCCTGGTTCCAGAATCAATCCAGCTGATGGAATGTCCAGGATCCTGAGTCACACAGGTGGACTTGATGGAGTTACCTTTTTATAGAGAGGTTTTCCCTACACTGAAGACAGGTTTCTCACTCTCTCTACAAATTAGTTTTGCACAATTTATTCTTCTTTCAGACTTTCTGGAAATGGTTGGAGGCATTGGGACCTTGGGTGGTCTTGTTCCCCCCCTACATTCCATACCTGCTTCCTGTGCTTGCACTGGACTGTGTTGTGGTTGTCTCCAGGGATTTCAACAACCATGATTGTCCTGGAAAAGTGCTGCCCTACCTCTGTATGGCCCCTTCTCCAGCCATAGCTTGTTCTTTCCCACAGCATGTTATTATTAGCAATCTTTGCTAATTACCAGCAATTCTTGTGTTATTACCAACAATCCAGCCAACCAAGAACTGGTGTTTGAGCCATACACATTAAACCCTTATCCTCTGGGATTCTCCAACCATTATAACAAAATCTTCAGTTTCCTGTGAAAAGAAATAACCTGGTGATTCCATTTTAATAAAAGGCTTGGTGGAACTAGACTTATTTTGGCTATTGACCTGGATGACACTAAAGGTTAAGGTGCCAACTAATCAGCAGAAATGACCAGTCAATACCAGACTCAGCATTTCTGAGAACTCGAGCATCAGTGACCATTTACTGCCAACAGCTGATTACAAGGAGCAGCTCAGTAGACATGCTGAGCCTGGGTCTGCACAACTCATGGAAGGAAAGCTGCAATTAAAACCACAGAAGCCAGAGATTGGAGAGAGACCTTGATGATCAGCTAGTGTATTGCCCTCTAAAGGAATCTTTACTTTTTACAATATGTTTTCCTCCATATCTGTCCAACGTCATCTAAAAAAATATTTTAAGCAATAGCTTTTCTATCACATTTCCTCTAAGATTATTCCATAATAGATTTCATGGCTGGGAACTAAGCCCTAATATACAGACTAAATATATTCAGAATCATAGGATCATATAGGTTGGAAAATACCTCAAAGAAAATTGAGTCCAGCTGTTTACTCAGCATCAGCATGCTCACCATTAAACCATATCTCCAAGTGCCATATCCATAGGACTTTTTGATGGCTTTATATAAACTTTTCTCATGAACTATTCATATGAAGGTATAAGATACTTCTAATAGAGTTCCTCATGAAATGTGGTGAAATTCCCTCTATTACTACTTCGTTTCTTATTTACTATTTTTGAGTTTTCTCATTAAAGGGAGGGAGGTTTAAAGTTGTTTTTTTCCCTTTGCTGTCTTTGTTCGCTTTACTCCACCAATGCAATCAGCATAGCTAAATCAAAGCCACACGCCATTGAAATTTCATTTGACACCTTTCTTTAAGATTTGTGGATTTGTGTCATTTGAACCTGTGACTAAGGCATGGCTTTAACCTTCTTTAAACCTTATTTATAGCCTCACACTGAGTAACACATATGAGATTCAGTTTCACATCACAGTACCATTTGTAAAGTGAGTGGAAGATACTTATATTTTGGCCTGTTTATGCTGGGAGGTCTCCAGGGAAGATTTGAGAAATAGTTAAGAAAAAAACCACATGGTGAGAAGTTATCAAAATATTAAAATAATCACAATCATGTTATGATTAATTCTGACACAATATTGTCTTTGGCAAGAAATGTATATTTCTTCTAATAGAAGACTTCCTAGTTAATTGAATTCAGACACAAAGAAAGTGTTTCCTGATACTTTATCTTTGCTTTGAGTTTCTTGCTGTTGCTTGTGACAGTTATTGTCTTACAATACCATAAATACTATTTTTCATCAGAAAATTTTAAGCGTAACCACTTGTGCAAATCATATTTCTAAACAGCTGATTTATGTCTTTGTATATTGGTTCCCATATTTAGTGGTCCCCATATTTAGTGGTCCCAAGGAATATTAGCACTTGCCTGTGGTATTTGAATCCTGGGTTCCTAAATTTTTCAGCCTCAGAGCAGAAGGAACTATTTTAATATAAAAATAAACTACTTTATTTGTGAAAGCCCAGAGATCCCTTTTTAAGGCAGAGTGTTTTCTCTAGTCAGAGAAAGTGCTTAGCAGATTTGCTTCACTTGTACATGATTTCATTAAAAAAACATGAAGTCCTGAGAGTAACAAAGTTTGAAATATTTTTTAATAAATGTAATTTAATTGTTTCAACAGAAAGTTGCAAATTTAGTAGTACATTCGAACAAATGAAAAATATTTGACTACAAACAGATTAAATGTTAATAAAAACAAAGCATAAATAAATTAATTTGTTTTATGATATAGATTTCAATCCACTGCAAATGAGTTTCACAAAAAAAACGTTGACTTCCAGTTTTAAATACATTGATTGTTTTTCTTTTGTATTTCACTTAAATCAAGAGACCACAAATTCAGTTAGTTTTGTTGCCTAGTTTCAATGTCAATGCTGAAGCTAGTAAAACCCTGCAAGGCCAAATATCACCAATCTTCCTTTTTCAACCATTCTTGAGGAAAATACATTAGTGGCAGTGGCAATGACCTCATATCACTTTAATGGTAGATGTTCAGTGTGAGTTTTTTTAATGCACTCTAAACACAATGCATTTCTCCTCCAGTCAGTGTAGGGAGTGAACTCACATGATTAAATACATGTGTGCATTTGAGCTAGATAATGAACATGTTTGTTAACATGTGTAATAAAACACAAGATGCAAAAGTCTGTAATAAGAAAGATTTCTGAATCCCTTTTGTGACTGTAGTTCAGGTTCCTTCCACCCAGAAAGAATGGAGTTCACATTATTTCTTTCAAATACACCAGTTTTCAGATCCATTTCTTTTATTTTCTGTGAAACTTGTCTAGCAAAAGAAACTTTTTTTTTCCATAATCAGGAGTTTTTATATACTAGAATACTTCCCTTTCTGCTTTCCTCAAAGAGCAGACTTTTTCACTGATAAGAGAGTTTCCCCATAATCAGTGTAGCATCCCTGGGATCAGCTGAGCTTTGGAATTGCCTAGGGAGCTTTCTTTTTCAACAGGTGTCCAAGCAGGATAACTTGGCTCCATCATGCTGTTTCAGCACTAACTTCATTGGCAGCAGCCACAAACATTTCCAGGGTAGGAAACAGGTGTTTCAACATGCTTCGCTGGGCAGAATGAAGAACAATTCCCTCCCTGGTGTCAGTGTTCATGATATATTCAATGACTGCTGCTTTCTGATCAAGAATACTTGCACTCATGTAGTAGAGAGCTATCCATCTGGTTTTGTAATCAGGAATGAGTTGCTGAAATAGAAAGTCATTACTTTGGCAGGGAGGAGGGGAGTAGTGTCTGGCAACTGGCTGAGCATATTTTGCTTAACTTTAAAACCAGCTGAACACCGGAAATATGACTAGAATACATGAGAGTTGGGGTTTTCTATTCATATAGAGGAAGCTTATGCAATTTGGAAGAAAAAAAAAGTTGAAAGATGAAAAGAGAAGTCTAACTAAATAGAATATTAAAAAAAAAAAGTATAAAAATCAAATTCTTACCCACAGTCTGTTCCAGAGGGAATATAGTTGTGCTGACTAATTTCAGCTGAGGGTTTAATTATGTGGCTAGAATCACAGTATAGTTTGGCTTGGGACAGAACATTAAAGGTCATCTAGTCAAGCCCCACTGCAATGAGCAGGGACATCTGTGACTAGATCAGGTTTTCAGAGTCCTGTCTAGCTTGACCTTGAATGTTTCGAGGGATGGGGCCCATCTCTGGGCAATCTGTACCACTGTCTCACCATGATCATTTTAAAAAATGTCTTTCTCTTATCTACTCTAAGTCTACCCTCTTTTAACTTAGGGCAGCTTCCCCCTGCCCTGTCACAACAGCCCCAAATAATAAGGGAGTTCCCACTTTCTTACAACCCCTTTTCAAGTACCAAAGGGATGCAATGAGTTCTACTTGGAACCCTCTCTTCTCCAGGCTGAACACCCCCAGCTCACTCTGTCTTCACAGCAGAGGTGCTCCAGGTCTGATCATTTCTGTGTGCCTGCTCTGGACTTGCTCCAACAGGTCCATGTTTCTCCTGTGTTGAGGACCCCAGAGATGCATGCAGTGCTCCAGCTGGGGCCCCATGAGAGTGGAGTAGCAAGGAAGAATCACCTCCCCCAGCCTGCTGGCCAAGCCTCCTTTGATGCAGCCCAGGACAATTTGCTTTTTGGGCTGCAAATGCACATTGCCAGCGCATGTCCAGCTTTCTACCCCTTCATATCCCCAAGTTCTCCACAGCAGGGACTCCATTCCCCAGCTGGTATTTGACACCAGATGTTTCCCCAACCCAAGCACAGGACATTACTCTTGTGCTTGTTGAACCTCATGAGGTTCCCATGGACACACTTCCCAAGCTTGTGCAGGTCCTTTCCTTCCAGCATGACACAGCTCGGGGTCATCAGCAAATTTGTTGAGGGTGAGCTCAGTGCCACTGCCCATGTCTTTGATGAAGCTGTTGAACAGAACTGCTTAAAATCCTGTAGTTAGAATCTTGCTACCAGTTTAGCAGTCACACTACAAAATCTGCATTACCTGTACTTTATTGCAAATGCCCAATTTCCTCTTTCAAGTATGGAAAAATATTTATGCTACTTTCTTTCAACAGCTGTTGGCAAATACTGCCCTCCCTAAGGGTGATCACAGTGCAAAATGTAACACCTGCATTACCTAAAAAAGCTCAAAATTGGCTTTTGATGAAGGGCAGGGGAGAGTGATTTCATGATGAATGGCATGTAGCACAGTGCCATGGTGGAGGCCATGGGAAAGCAGCTGAGGAGCCAGAACTCATGTTTGCACCTAAGAAACACAGAAAATAACTTCCCAGGATAGCTACTTTTATTTACTAGAAGCAGGTGTAAATTAAATGGCATTATGTTCTTTCGTCCAATAAATGGGTTAAAGTGCACTTTTACTTACTTTTGCTTAAGAATTAAACTAAAAATCTGTACCCCACCATTGTGAACTCAACCCAGTAGTATCACAGCACAAACCACTGTGATTCTTTTGTGCTCTGTATCTTTATGCCTCTATGAAATGTACCTTTTTGTAACAGCAAATTTGATATCTTAGACCTAAAAATTGTTTGTATTTTCTGTTTGTCCATTATTTTCTTTCATATGGATAGATAAAGAGACAATCACAGAGGAACTATGGGGTACACCCTTGAAGAAGGAGGAAAAAACCAAAGTAAAGTAGCAATCAGTTACAGCAAACTGACTTTAATATTATTTTTTATTCACTGAAAATGATATAATTAAGAAAATGTTAATATTTTCAGGTAAGTAATTTTTAAAGGACACAGAGTAGTTTCATGGTTGTTTTCTCAGTTCAGAAAACCATAGGGAATACTTGAAAAATATAATTTTAAACTTACAACCTGGATCAAAGTTTAAAATGTATAAAATTCAGTGCATGAGTTCAAGTAAGAAAAAATTAAAAATAATGAAAATGGAAAAGTGAGATAACATCAAATTTCTTAGCCTAATAGTCTCTTCCTCCATGTGGAGGAAAAAACTCAAACAAACAAAAATATATTATACTTATTTAGTACAGAAACATGACTGCTAGGAATTTGAATGCACTTATCCACATGTCCTTAATCTGAGTACATGTGGAAATTGTGAGCTCTTACAGATTTAAGAATCACTGGGGAATTGTCAGATCAGTTTTTCTGATCTTTTAGTACTACATCTCAGGAAAAGAAAACTGATTGATGGTAAGTAATTTTGCATGAGGAGAAGACTAGATGAGTTATCCCCCTGATGGGTTGACAGTTTGACGTGCCCTCAACAACAGTAAAATTTCTCTAAACCCTACAAATTATGTTTCACAGGCCACCCTTATTCCTGTGATTGTTGATTATTTAGACAGGGAAAATCCAACCGCTTACCTGGTGAAATTAATTCCCATACCAAATAAATTTAAGGTCATGCACAAAACCCCCCAAAATTAGTTATTGTGGAAGCTTCCATCACTAAATAAAAATTACCACATTAGAAAATTGTTTGGAAATTTGAGGATTTTAATAAAGCATTCAATAATTCTTAATGCTATGAGTTTGTGAGTATTCAGTGTCCCTTTGGCAAATCCGTGCTAATCCACAACTCAGATACAGTGAGAAATTTCTGTTCCCCTCAGTAAAAAGGTGTCTTAGAAGGGGAAAGAATCAAGGAAGGCAGCAAGTATGATCAGAGGCATGGAAGAGCTCTTGCTACTGAGAAGCAATAGCAAAACTTCTTATGAGAGCTCATTTAAAGGAGATGTGACAGGTCTGCAGAGCCATGAGGGGCATGAAGCAAATGGACAGGGAGCCACTTTTCCTCTGTCCTCAGTGTAAGATCTGAAGGCAATCAAATAGAGTAAGAACCCAGTTCAAAATGAAAAAGAAAGGAGGATTTATTTGTTCACACAACAGGTTGTAGGTCTGTGTAACTCCTTGAGAAAGGATCTCAGTGGATGCAAGAGTTTCATTGGTTTAAAGGAAGATTGGAAAAATAGGGAAAGTACCTATTAGTGATTAAAATAAATGCTTAAATAGAGGCATGACAATTGCTCTGCTAATATTTGATTCTGTGTTTCCAATTCCAGCTGGGGTTGAAAACAAAATGGAGGACTAAATGGGTGGTTTCCTGTACAGCCACTTTTATGTAGGTTTAGAGGCTACAAATAACAAGTTGGTTCTTTCATTAATTTTAACTTTAATAACTTATTTTATGTCATTCTCAGAATAAAACAAATAACTTCTCCTTGGTTTTAAAAAATTTTCCAGAAATGTTACAAGTTTACTTTTTGCTTCCATTTCTCAGCTGGGTAAATTGCCTTTACATGAAGAGAAATATTTAATTTTATATTTCAGGATTTTATTGTAGAATTAGTTTGGTGAGTAGAATCCATTTTGTTACACAGATAATAGGAAAAGACTTCAGATGAAAATTTTATCAGAGTTGCAGAGAACAGAGATACCCATGATGTCATTTGTGGCTATACAATTTCTTTCCTGTAAGCTTGTCAGCCCATATTAATGTTTCCTTTTGTCAGTATGGAACTTGTTAAATATGGCAGGAAACTTGGGAGAGTAATATGTACTGCAATTTATTCTCATCCCATTGCAGTCTGCAGTCAGAGTGACTATTCTTACACATCAGATTTTGTTGGGCGAGAAAGATGTTGGGATTTTGTTTTTCCCCATTAAGTGAATGCAGAAGAATCTAATAAGATTTGCATTGTTCCTTGCAAAATAATAAAAGCATAAATGAGATGTGTTAGACAGATCCCATTGTATATTCATGCAGACATCTACAGCTATTCTGGTGCATTGCTAAAGAAAACAACCCTGCATTGTTTACAGTATTTTTTTTTTATTGATGTAAATGAGCAATTGAAACTAAATTACTGAGATGTGCTTTCTTCCTATTGCAGTTTGACTCACCCATATGTTCCAAAAAGGAGGTCTCTTCTACTCAGGCAAAAAATCTCACAGAGGAATAATTGATGAGATATGAATCACTCAATATCTCTGAAAGAAAGAGGATTGGTTTTATAGTCTTGCATCTTTTGGTCTTTCCTCACCTTTAATGACATTCACATGGTGCCAGCTGGAATAAATGTCATGAGATATAGGAACAGTTTGAAACAATCAAAACCTCTTTTTTAGAAGAATACAGAATCTTAGAAGCAGAAAGCCTATAAACATATGGTGTTTAGACAGGTGCTCTGTAAAATACAGCTTTCCTCAGGTGAAGCTGCTGTCAATGCTTTTAATCAAAAGACTACAAAAAAGCATATTGTTTGTCCTTTTTCTTTCCCCTTTCTCTCCCTTGTGCTGGGTTTTTTCCCCCTTCTTTTATGAAAAATGAAAGTCAGCCCAACTTTTTTGTTTCTGTGAGTGGGGGGGGGAGGTGGGGGTGGGGTGTGTTTCACAAAATAAAGAAAGAAAGCAGGGGGAAAGGATAAATTTTTATAAAAACACCTAAGAAGTGTAAGGAAATTACGAGGGCAAGGAAGATACAACTCCTTATTGACCAAGGAAGGAAATAGAAATGACTTGATCTTTCACTCACTAACAGCCCACAGAGCTCTCATCAGATTCTTTCGAGGTGGCTGAGCAGCAGCACGGACTTGCTGGAGCAAGATCTGTTGAATATTAAAGGAATATAGGCCTTGGTTTTGGTTTGCTCTTAAAGGAAGATGTATGGGGTGTGTTTATGTGTGTGTGTCTGTTTGTACTGATAAACACACAGGTCTGCCTCAATACAGAGATTTCATTGTTATTACTGGAACACCAGTCATTCTCCTTTTCATTTACTACTAAATTACTACTGGATTCTAATAAATTTATGCCCTGGAAATCCTGCAGTTTGAATTCTCACTCTCTTACTTGAGTCTAAGATTTCATGTGTCCCTACAATTTCACTGTACAGAAACTTTTCATGGAATGCAGGTTCTGAGGAAAAAGTCCCTAAGAAACAGACAAAAAGTGAGAGTGTAATTCTCCTGCAGATTGGTTCAGCTGAACTTAGGTTTCTGCCTGTAATGCTTATATTTGTGCTAGATATCCAAGCTCCTATCAGTTATCAGGGCAGTCCAGGTTTGGACACACATATATGGTACTATCAAAATCCCTGTAGATCATTCAAGACATCTCCAGTCAAAAGACAATTGGGAAAAATTGTGTGCCAGAGACTCAGACCATTTTGCAGACACCTCTTGAGATGAGAGAGGATAATTTAAAGCTCTTGAGATATTCCTGGGCCTGTGCTCAATTCAGCCTTGACTGCAGTTCATCTAAAATAAGTTCTCCTGCCTGTTCGTCTGAAAGTTGGGCTCAATTTAGGTCTCTGCTGAGTGCAATGAGAGCAGGCAGTCCTAGACAGAGTGTGCAGAACTGGAGGCACCAGTGCCAAAATTCAGTTGCCTTACTCTGAAAATAGATACAATTTTGGGGGCACAATTTAGCTGCAGAGATGTAGGTGTCTCCTGCTGTGTGAAATATCCTTGCCTAATCTCCTCTGCCTTTAGGTACTGATCTTCTATAGGCCCATGTCTCTGGTGTCCAAGCCCAGGTGCCTGTGTGGGAAGAGGCCAGGACCTGTCCTGTGCTGGACACAGCATCTCCAGCCAGCTCCAACCATCCCCACTTCAGACCACATCTCAATCCAAAACTGTTTTTCCCCTCCAGTCTGGAACTGATTGCAATCTGGAAGCACCCCACTCTATTAAAATGTCCAATACTAACACTCTAGTTCTTCCTGCCATTTTGTTCTTAAGTATATTTTTAAAGCTATCCTCAAAAGAAATATACTAATCTTTAATTTTCTATAATAGTTTGAGTACTAACACCACAACTAGCACAAGATGCATGAGAAGCTGCCAGTTTATTTTGAAAAAAGATGGGGAGATACCATGTCCTGTAGCAAGCTGACATCCTGTTTAAAACAGTCAATCATTTTAGACTGCTTCCTCTCCAGATAAGATCTGCTTTATTTTTGTTATATAATAGCTAAATGATTAGAGCATCATTTCCAGCTGGATCTTTAGCCACTGGTGCTACGCAGTAATAAACAATTTCTCTCTCTCTCTCCACCCTTCTTTTTTTTCCCCTCTTTTTCTTCTCTCCTCTTTTACACGTTCTTTTTTTACTCTTTGTTTTCTTTTAACCTTGTTCATCTTTTTTTACAGTAGCTGGTTTTCTGTCTGCTATCTGAAATAATCGGCATATAGAAGGTCCCATGCAGTTAATCAGCTGTATCTGAATGTACACCTTCCTCCATTTCTTTTCCTTAATTGAGAATTTACCCTCTGACAGAGCTTTCCACATTTCCTCTGAATTTGATTTGTCTGTCAGAAGCGGAGAGAAGAAAATCTCATCCGATTTTAGACTGGGTGTTTTGAGCAAGTGGAAGGGGGAGCAGGGAGCCGCTGATGCCGGCGTGCACAGCAGTGCTGGGAGGTTACCAAGCAACGAGACAGAAATGTGTCACAGGGGCAGGGGAGATGGGGAAGATGAACAAAAGTGTGGACAAAGGATTTGACAAGATGAAGGGAGGCGTCGCGATTGCCTGACCTCTTCCTTATTTCTAATCTTGAGCTGCAATGGTGCCCGTAAATACAGGCTGTGTAAAACATCCCAATTTATTTACGTGGATCCTCGGAGGCAGCAGAGATGGAGAAAGCCTGGAGAGTGATCTTGTCATCAAAGACTCGTTCTGCCAAGAGTCCACTGTGTAAGGGAAAGGGGACAAATTGTGCATGTGAGCACAGAAGTGCATGTTCGTCACTGGGAGAGAGGGAGTCATCATACAAACCTCCTGTTGCATTATACATAGGTTAAAAACAATTAGTCAGAACCTGATTTGACTTCAGAGGATTCACAGCCCTTAGAATGGCTTAAATTTCAAAATTAGATTTTCTTTTGTTTATGAATTTTTTTTTAAATTGCTCTTGCACCAATTGCCCACAACTTTGAGTCTACCCAAATAATTTAAATTAAATAAGTCTTCTTAAAATGAGAACCAAAGTTGTGATGTAGAATCCTTACCTGCTTGCTTCAGTTTTTGCAAGGGAATTCACGTCTGTCAGACTTTTATAGCATCTTCTGTGCCCTTGTTAGGTTTCCAAGCTTGAACAAACTGGGATACAGTAAATGTTTAAGGAACCATATTTGCCTTTTGGATAGTAATGTGGCAAGATAAAGTGTCAACAGCTGTCTTCAGCTCCTCCTATACTCTTTAAGCCAACTTAAACAACCATTGATAAACATAGGAACCTCATATTATGTTTCCCTGAAAGGAAAGGTTAGTTAAAAGCATCCTAAATATGCAAGATATAGGGAATAAGTGTTACTCATGGCATAATTAAATCAGTTTAAATTCATGGGATTGTCTTCACTTGTGGATATAAATTGTTAGAATTTACTGCACTTCTTCTAAAGTTGATCAAAATATTCTGCATAAGTATTTTGTATTGCCCAAGATTGTCCCAAAATATTTATTTTGAAAATTATACCATTTATGTAATAGTGTATGCAAAATATTTTGAAAGACCTTGAAGCTCTTTTTTTTTTTTTTTTAGCATGCTTCTTTTTCAGCTTTTACCAATATTTCTCCTCAACACTGTGGGAAATTGAGAACAGATTTTTGAGCCTTTGACTACAATGACCCAGCAATCCATGTGAACAAGTCAATTTTTTTCTAGGTCATTATGACAAAGTGATGTTTTTAGAGCCTGGGGTTCAGGGAAATGTAGCAATTTCTTCCTCCTTGGTAAAAAGCCGAAAAGTGACAGTGACCATTTCAAGATGCTGTGTTCCTCAGCAGTACTCTCTTAGTGGAATACAAAAGTTTGAGCAAAGAAATTACTTTAAATGTTGTAGTCAGTGTCTGAAACACCTCTGACATACAAAAACTGGCTTCTTTGTTATTCAGCTACCATTTCAAAGTGTTTCCCCAAGGTTAGCTTGAGGGTGAGCTGCACCAGCAGGAGACTCCATCATGAGGTCTCAGCATTTTTCCACTACATCTTAGTGGCAATTCATGTCACACAATATTCATTATAGAGCTCAGGGACTCCCAGACCTGCCAATTGAGAGGTGTGTCACCTGCACTTACAATCTACAGAAACATGGCCTGATCTCTTAGCCCTTATAAATTCAATTTCTGGGCAGCCTTTAGAGCCAACAAGTTGCCATCTTAAGCTTTCACAAAAGCTCCTACAGGGGAAAGCACAGACTTGTGTTATAATATTTTTACATATTTCCCTCAGTAGCTGGTAGAAACTTTACTGAAGTTAAAAATGTGACATCAACCAAATAAAATTAATTTCTTTAAACTTGAAATCATCCACCCAGTTAATTTTCTTTTGCCTTGCTTGACATGAGAATGGCATTCAGATTGTGAGATGCCCTATTTGGGGCCACGATGCTAATGGGTGTATACAACATGCACACATTGGAGCCATGCCTATGGCCACCAGGATAATCAGAGGAGAAAGAAAAGGTACAGATTGCATCTGCCAGTCAAACAACCTCCTACAGCCCTAATTAAAATAAATAATTAAATAAATAAATAAATAAATAAATAAATAAATGTAAATCCACAACTCAGATATCTCTGAGTAAGACATAAGCTGGTATTTGTTCTCAAACAAGATGATCATTAAGGAAATTTATGTTACTTAAGATAACATATATACTTCTGAGCTGAAATAACAGGAAAACAAACTGTTTGAGTAAAACCTGTGGGAGTGAAATAGAATATTGTAAACTGAGAGACCAGACTGGGTACAGAAAGGCGACTTTCTGGAGAAACTGTGGATACACAGCTATTCTCCTTGGAGCTGCCTTAGGAAACATACTTCTAACAGACCAGAGGTCAACAAAGCAGTTCTTATAGCTTCTAGTACGTAAATGCAAAATCAGATGCTGTAAGTTATTCAAATCAAATAATGCCCTGAATGTAGGACTGGCAGTGAGGGGGTCCTGTATCATACCTGGAACCGTAACTTTTTAGAAAGAGGACACAGCAGGGAATGGAGGAAACAGATGATTCCACATCTGCCTGTTGTGGAGCTATTTTTGTAAAGGTTGCAAGCAGAGATCTGGCTAAATCTTTTTAGCAAATTTATTCTCCTTAGAATATGCTACTTTTTCTTAACTAAACCACTTCATGATGAAATGTGTCAACCGAATTTTAATCAGAAAAGACGTTTTTGTGTTCAGGGCAAAATTCCCAGTGAGATAAAACCTACTTTACAGTATCCAATATATTAATGATTAAGCCCCCCATGATCTCTGCAGTTGAAGGAAACCTTGATTCTCTGTCCCAGTTGAACATTTTCCCTGTTACAAGTGAATATTTTAACCACGGGCTAACCACACCCCAGGCTCCTGCTTCCTTCCTCCCCAGAACTGCACTCCAAGGATTTCCAAAGATGCTTTTTAGAACTTGAAATGAAAGAGCAAAACTCTTCTCTCTCAAATGCTGAACTGTTTTTCTCATCAAATTCTTGCAATATGCAAGTCAGCAAGAGAGATTGGGAAATTGCCATTTCCCAACTCCTGTGCTCCTGAGCTGGCACCAGACATGGTTGGCACTAGACAACACTTGTTTAGCTTAATGCTTTAAAATGGCTTTAGGATAAAAGATGGTAGATTTAGATTAGGTATTAGAATGAAATTTTTGCTGTGATGGTGTGAGATGCTGGCATAGGTTGCCCAGGGAAGCTGTGGATTCCCCATCCCTGGCAGTCTCCAAGGCCAAGTTAGATGGGGCTTTGAACAAATCAGTCTATGGAAGGTGTCCCTCCCTGTGGCAGGGCTGCTGGAACAAGATGATTTTTAAGGTGCCTTCCAACTGAAGCCATTCAGTGATTCTATAATTCTGTGATTCACTTGCACAAAATAGAGTACAGGAGGGTAAAACAATCACAGCCTTGAAAGGTGATATGGATGATGCTTTATTCTTGTCATTCCTCCTCAAATGGAGCAGTCTGATTTCACAATTAATCTCTGCTGACCTTATTAGGCTGCAATCACTAGACAGCATCAGAAGCCATGACTCCTGCCTGTATTTTGTTCAGTAATTCAATTACAATGCATGTGGAGCAGCCGTGTAAAACCAGTATTGTGTATGTAGGGCACTTGAAATATAAATGGACACTATTTAAAGAGTGGAGGCATTTAGATATAAATAACTGAGGAGTGCAATCAGCTTCATAACATCAGCTTTAAAAAACCCAAGCTTGTCATTTGCTTACAAATGCCTGTTTCCCATTTGCAACAGTTATTTCTGTAAGTTTGCTCTTCTGTTCTTAAGAATTCCTTAACCCCAGTTTGAAGTGAAACTTGCTGGTGTCAGCTATTGCTGGGGGGAAAGAGGGGAATCTCATTTCAAGCAAACTGGGTCAGTTCCCTTCTTTGTCATTATGAATAATTTCATTGCTGCAGTTTAAAAGAACTTATGTAAGTTGTCTGAATCAGGGAGATACTCAATTCACAGCAGCAAATGGCCATGAGATGGGTGGGGTTGCACTTAGATATTCACAATATGTATTTCCTGACAAATCAGAGAAAATTTTTTTCTTTAAAATATACTTTTTATAGCAAGTAAAAATCAGTTCCATGAACACAGAATTTTATATCTACATCTAAACAAAAATATTACCGCACTTATATATTACAAATATAGCCCTTTTCATTTATATTACACATTTTTTGTTTTATCTATTGAGTTTATTTAAATTATTATGTATGAATTCGTAATTCATCAATAATTCATACTAAAACTGCATTAAAATGACGTGTAATTTAACACAAACATAAAATTCTATGCTACTTTCTCCATAAGACAATTGTGAATCTTGTGAGTCAGCATATCACCAATATTTTTGCTTTTACAGTCTTTGAAGTCTTATTTGTTTCATTTCCAGATTTCTAGGGGATTTTCTTGGTTCGGTATTTTTTTGCCTGAAAATACATTATGTATGTTCCCAAAGAGGTGGAAAAAGAAGAACAGTAAGACTCACAAATAACATTTATGTTCTTTTAGAATAGCTTTTCCATAGGGTTTTAAGGTACCAAAATATTTATGCATTGTCTTTGAGTTCCAATGTTATCCTACTAAACTCTGTTTTCTGTTATGCAAGTAAAAGCTCTCCCAGAGAGTCTAAAAAATCTTATTTTGAAATATAGTCAGTCATCAGAGATTTAAGTTTTATAAAAAGCATTTATACTCATCAAATACAGAGAAAAGATGTGAAAACTCTACACTTGTTAATTATCTTCTTTTTTCTTTCCTGGAAGAATAATCATTACCTTTGACCACTGCGTCATATCAGAGGGGTCAAGTTCAAACAAATAAGAGATAATTTCCCAAACTTAAGGAATTATATCAGGATTCAAGAGATCCTGCTTTATTTTTTGGTGCTGATACAGGCTTCCAAGGCACCCTTAGCTAATTACATTGGTAAAATGGCTCCTTTGCTTGTATGAATAATACTGCACATCATGAATCCTCTCACTTATGTGAATAAGATTAACTATGAATTATTCATGTCAAGTGTACTGAAAAAAGAATAACCCTGGAAGCAAATTAGTTCTTTTTTTTTCTTTTTTTTTTCTTTTTTTTTTTTTTTAAGGAAAGAATACCTTACCATCTGATCAAATTCCTATTCTTCTAGTTCTTATTCTAGAAAAACATATTTGGTCTTTTTGTTTAGAAATCAAGATAAAGACTTTATTGAGCCATATTTTTTCTCCCTCATTACTACAACAGTCTTTTTAATATATTATAGAGGATTAGGTGTGATACAGTTTGTAGGTTGTGGTCTTGAGATGTTTTCAGTGATTCCCCCAGGACACCCTGCTCCAGTGTAATGTACTGCATGTATTCAGAGCAACATTTCCTAGATATTGACATGGTGCCATCATGCCTTTAGCACTACACTAGATTTAAAATAAGTCATGGTTGAGCACCCACCTCACTTCTTTTTCCAGGTGGCACACGGAATTACAAAACAGTTTGGATTGGAAGGGATCTTAAAGATCATCTTGTTCCTGTACCCCTGCCATGGGCAGGGACACCTTTCATGACCCCAGGTTGCTCCAAGCCCCATCAAACCTGGCCTTGAACACTTGCAGGGATGGGGCAATCCACAGCTTCTCTGGATAACCTGTTCCAGTGTCTCATCACCCTCACAGTACAATTTCATCCTAATATCTAATTTAAATCTATCCTCCTTTAGTTCAGAACCATCCTGCCTTTCTATCTTTATCTGTCTGTGCAAAAAGTCATTCTTTAATAGATTTATTTCTCACATAAATATCAATTAATTATTTTCTTGGTGAATTAAAAGAAAGTTTTCTTTAAAGAAAGGTCATTTTTTCCTCCTTCGGGGCTATGAGCTTTAAGACCTTTAGTCCTAAGAGCAGAAATTATCTAATCCAAATCAACAGCTTTAACAATTTCTAGTTCGGACTAAACTGTGGTACAGAATCTTCCAGACAAGCTTTTTCATCCAAAACAGATATTGCTTCTTTGGCTATTCCCCTAGGTGTCCTCACAGGCCATCCTAAGTCACTCCCAGGCCTATGGATGTCCAATAAACCTTAATTCTTCACAGTATTATAATTTCACTACTCCTACACCCTCTCCCAGCAGGTTTTGATGCTAAGGCTGTTTTCACTAAGCCCTACAGGCTCCAACCTTGTTATATAAACAGTGTGAAAGACAAAATTTGACCTGTTGTACATGGCCAGATGATGTGAAAAAGTTGTTTTCTTACACACAGAAACAAATACAGAGAGAGATATTTTAGATTTAATAGATGAAAAAAAACTTGCAACAAGTAAGGTTTGTGAAAGAGGAATGGAGGTTCATGTGCTTTATGCAGTGCATTATACTGTACTGTCTCAAGCATTCAAATGAGCTCATAAAAAGGTGTCTCAGATGTCTCTCCCCTGCACAGACCTCAGTAAAATGCAGAATAGGGATTCCTGGAATATCACAAGCTAGAATGGACATTTGGCTCTCTGTCAAGAGGATCCTTAAACAAAGGGTCAAGGTGAAGGAGGGGTGAGAAAAAAGCAACATGGGTGGTGGGAAGAAATAAAATGCTAATAAAGACATTACAAACTTCTATTTGTAATTATCTTGAATGAAATCTGCATAATTACAAGTCTGAATAGAAATGCTCAAGGGGGAAAAGTGGAGGCTTATGTGCCCCGTCAGTGAACACTCATCAACAAAAGAAGAGGAAATGAGTCCTTGACTTCTGCTGGGATCCCTTGGAAACATCAATGTCTAATGTCTCATGGTATTGCTTAAGTTATAATTACCCTTCTGAATTTGCAGTCCCTTTCCGTTATGATGAAGTCCTGTTCACTTTCAAGCCATAAACTGACTATTTTCTAGAGGATCACCCACATCTTGGAATAAGGATGAGCTAATATTTACTTTGTGCTACTAGGTCTCTCAGAAGAAACTGAACCCAATCCTTTTAATGATAAAACACACGAAGGTATACCCTCATGCTGAAGTGCACTGAGAAACTGTCAGAGGAGCTATCAAGGACTCGTATCCTACTTCATGCTTTGCTACATATGCACTAATGAAACATTATAAATAGGTGTCACCAGGATTGACAGTGCCTGCCCAAACCCTCTATTATTGTAACATCCTGCTAGGCTCCTGTTATTCATTATCTATGGTTTCATTATCATGCTTACTGTCCATGGAAACCATTACATCAGGCTGCATCTGAGTATGATCTGATGGATTTATTAAAAGCCACTTCTGCAACTCTACAGCACTTTCCAGTTTTCTCCAAGTTAGTGCAAAGGATGATTCACGTTCCATCCCTCGCCTTTGAGGATGATGGACCTAATCCAGCTGGGGGTGGGAAGGAGCAGCAGACAGGGTAATGATGCACAAACACCCAGGGTTCCGAGATGGTATCTGGGGATGCAACCGTCTGAGTTTGGGAAACAGAGAAACAGGAGCAGTGAAGTGTTATCTCACGGGTAATGCTGGGAGGCTGCAAATGCACTAAAGTCAGGCTAAGGAATGCATTTTCCATTTTCTAAATTGTCATGTTCCCAAATGGGCTCTTAGAGATGCTTTGCAATCTTTTAAAAAAAAAAAAAATATTCATAGGGCTTCAAAGGTCAATTACTTTAAAAAATGCTGAATCCTTTTACATTAATGCTCTAATTGTTTTTATTCCAAGAGTTTTCACTCAGATGTCAAATTCAATTTCTCTTTTTCTTCTCCTGGGTCACGGATACTTAATATTTTTTACTGACACATAATGAACTCTCTTCTTTAGTATGTAGCTTCTTTAAAATTAGTCTCTTAATGATTAGCTCAATTTATTGTGCAGTGGTTGGGTGACAAGGGGCTTCTTGGGGGTTGGTTTTCAGGGTTTTTTTATGTTTCCTATTAGTTCTCTGCTATTACCAGGTATTGTTAGGAAGAAATTAGATCAAGCAATAACACTAAGATATCATCAAGTGCCACCAACACAAAAACGTGGGGAAAACGAAATGTTAAAATCACTGATATGTAGAATTTTCCCCACCTCTTCTTCTGAAAACATCCTTTCCTTCCTCTAATGTAAAATAAGATTAATCAGTGTTTGGTGAACATTTATTTGGAAAAAATACTTTCTTCCTAGAGTTTTGAGCTGTGCACTATAATATGTGTTAAACTATCAGAGTAAAACCTAAAGAATCTGGAGGATATTTTGAAGGACTACAACTCCTGCAGTGGTGTTGTTTTCCAGCAGCCTGAAAGAAAAAGGCAGCTGTGGTAAATGCTGTACTGAAACCATCTAGAAAGCTCTAGATCTGAAAAATATTTTTCCCTTCCAGATATTTTCTAGTGCTCAGCATTAGCTATTCTCAACCCTCCTCCTTTTTTGGCCAATCATGCACACACGAAGAAGATGAAAGCAGCAGGAAAAAAGGACAAAGGAGAGAACTGCAGAGCGAAGTGCAATACTCTGAAAATAATTTAGAAGTCAATGAAATGAGGATAGCTGTATTCATGTGTAATGATGGACTCATCTCTTAGCACTTTTTAAAGTCAATATTCTCTATATGATGCTTGGGTCAGGACAATGTGAAGACTCACTTTTGATTGAGCCTCTGCTTTGTACTGGAGCCTTAGATCTCAATTCATTCTTCCCAGAATTCATCTGACATGTGAGCAGCTCACCATATTATTGCACATTTGTTTTTGCAGTGAACACAAGATGGGCTCCTATTCCAAAACCTTTGGAAAAGGCAGGTACTATTGATTAAGAGCAAAAATCTTGAAAAGGTGCAGGCTGGAGTATGTTAAAATGCCACCTCAAGAGGCTCAGAGAACATCAGTTAGCAGCTGAGGGTTGTTTACTGAGCTGCTGGGTGTGGTACACGTGGGCTCTGTCCGGCTGCTCCCAGCAGAGCCTTTGGGATCAGCTTCAGGAGCAGTTTGATTGCCCTGCCAGGGGGAGCTACCCCCGTGCCTTGCCATTGCTTACAGCAGCTCCCATTGAAGACAAATTCTTTCCCAAATCAGAGAAATCTCATTGCTTGTTTTTCAGGTCATCATTGTCAGTTGTACCAACAGTGAAGCTAAAAGAGATGTGAAGCACCCAACAGTCTCTAAACCTGGTTTGACTCTTAAACATGATTTCACTGCTCAAGAGAGCTTGTCACTGGGGTAAATAATAATAACTTCAATAAAGATGGAAACAATCATTATTTTCTGTGAATAGTGAAGGGATTTGAATAATATGGAGGGAAAAAAACCACACAAACACCCAAAACAAAGAAAGAAAATGTTTCTAAATTAGAAGTTTACAAAAGAACATGATTTGTATTGAAGGTTTGTGAGGCTTATCCAAATGTGCAGGTTTCCATGAGTGAGCTCTTGCTGCTCTGATCACTTGCATCAATCAATAGGGAAACAATTAGTTTAAGAGAAATCACTGCTGCTCACAACTCTATTCTCTACTCCTTTCTCTTAATATGGATGACACTTCTATGGCACCCTGAAAGTAACAAGGGAACATTCTCTGCCCTGCCCAGTTCTTACATATAGAACTGAACAAAACTTTCCTACAGCTCAGATTCCTGCTACATATTAAACAGTTCACATTTTCGAGAAAATTTCAAGATTGGTGATCACATTCAGTTGATTTCCATAAAATTGAGGAAATTATATGCCTTCTTCTTTAGAAAGAAAATACACTCGCTAAAAGGATTTTGGGAGTGCCTCACCTATTCTTTCTAGCACTTACAGCGTGCTTAACAAACCTATACAAAAATATTGGGTGGCAAGAGTGCTGGGTACCTTGATATTGGGTGTTTGCAAGATTAATAGAAATATGACACATGATTAAAGAGTGACAGCATTTTCTGTAGTCATGCCTTGTGTGTGCAAGCAGATCCTGCCCAGGATTGGATGTGCAAATCAGGGAATACACCCGACTGGCCATGCTCCTTTCTCTCTCACAGCTGTCAGTAAAATAATCTGAGAAAACTGGAGACACTCTGTATAAAATCCAAAGTTCCATTTTGCATAGAATGTGAATAGTTATTGTCTTATTTACATAAATTCCCTGCCATCAAATCCTTCATTTCTTTACTCTTCCTCCTACTTAATCTGTAAGTCTTTTTGTTCTGGAAGTTTCCATTCCTCTGCAGGCTTTTGTCATCACTAGGAAACCTCAGTGGTTAGCTGAGAGCATCAAAAACCTCGATCTGGCCCAGACTATTGTAAAAGCACAGCTGGTTGGGCTGCTCCTCTGCCCCATGTCAAGGATGGTACTTACTGCAAAGAGAGACAATGATGTCCTGCAAAATCATCACTACACTGAGCTGACCATTTTGTCATCCTGGGATGAGCAATATACAAAGGCATGACTATGACACTTTTCAAAATATTTCAATATTAAATATTAAACTCTACAGCTCTGATAAAAAGCCACTAAATAGCACATGGTCAGAGACCAAAAAGGCCTTTTAAATTCTCTGGTACATCAATATTTTTGATTCAAAATTTTTGCTTGGGTTTTGTCCAATCCAGTCTTAACATGTTCCAGCATTTTCCTTCAGAGGCTCTTCTCCTGCCAGAGCCATTCAAGCAGATGGTATTAGCAAATCAGAAAAAAGAGACATTTCCTGTTTTGTATAGCTCCAAATATATATTATGATGTTTTCTTGATATTTGGTGATGATATTTGAATTTTCTCTGTTAAAATTTGATAAATTTTAGTAAAAACATCCTCATCTCTTATCTTTTACACTACACTCCCAGGAACTTCTGATCATATTTTTGTTTGATAATAATCAGAAAAGAGATATTTGGAAAAATTATGAAGTCTATTGTGGGATTTCATTACATGTGTTCCAGTATGTATTGTGATATATTATTATCCTTTACATATATATTTTATTGCATTATATCACATGCATTTTATATGTATGCAATTTTGATATAAACAATGCCTCATGATGTGTTGTATTTATTACAGCACACACTTTAATGTATATTAGGGCAGGACATATTACCTGTATTTGCATATTATTTGAAATATAATCAGAGACAAAAAAAAACACAAATAAGTGCAAGAATTTTTTTTCACCAAATTTCAACTCATTACACCAATGGAAGTTTTGCCTTATCCTTGAGTAAAAGAACAGGACAAAAGCTTTAAGATCAAAAAGGATAGATTTAGATTATTAGGAAGGATTTCTTTACTGTGGTGGTGATAAAAAACTGTCCCAGGTTGCCCAGAGAAGTTGTGGATGCCCTGTCCCTGGAAGTGTTTGAGGCCAGGTTGGATGGGGCTGGGAGCAATCTGGTCTGTGGAAGGTGTCCCTGTCCCTGTCAGGGGTGTTGGGACAAGATGATCTTTAAGGTTCCTTCCAACCCAAAGCATTTTGTGATTCAATGATTCCATGTGGCTTTTTGCATGTATTTTGAGATCCGTAAAATCCTATATGCTGAATAGAGAGATTATATTATAATTATCTGCCTTTTCTCCCATGAGTATTTGTATTAGCCCATATAATTCTCTTTAAGTTAGTTATTTTAGTTTCTTATTTGTTATTTTTTGTGAGTTTGATTATTTTGTTTGTCTTCTGTTAGGGGCCTAAATAAATCGTAAAAAAGAAATGGAAGCATGAATTTTCAAATTCATTGTACCTGATATATTCAGCATTTCTGACACAGTGATTTTTTCCATTCCCAGCTATAAAATCTAAGCCAGAAGACACAAGGCTTCTTTAGAGAGAGATAATCAAAACAGAGAAAGACTTTTATAAGAGCAGCAAGCTCAAATCTTAATTACCTGTAGACATCCACAGATAGTTTCAGACATTCCCAGAGGTGAGGAGGGGTTGTTCAAGTCACCTTCCTGTAATTATATGAAGACAGGAGTGGAAACCATTGACACATGGCAAATGAAACCGATCTTGAAGAGCGCACTGTTATAAAGAATCAGTGAAGTATGCACCACTAGGCTTTGACCTTCATGCAGCAGGAGGCAATGAAACAAAATTCTTTGATTTAAGAGAGTGTGTTTTATTAAAAAAAAAAAAAAAAAAAAAAAAAAAAATTGAAGAGTTTATGAATCCCGGAGGGCCAGGATTGCAGCTGGCACTTCATGGGTGCACAAACAGAGAAAGTGGTAAGGAGACTTCCCTCTCCTTATCTCACTTCTTCATCCTTGGACTTTGTGGATGTGAAGGCTTCAGTGGAGATAAAGGACTGGAGACCCAAAGGAGTGCAGAAAAGGGTAGTAGTGCTTTCATCTTTGGGCTAGTGACAGAGCAAGGTCAGTGGGGAAACTGCGCAGTGGAAGGGAAAGAGGAGTATATCCCCTTCACTTTAAATGCTTCAATAGAGTGTTTTCAGTCCCCACAGACTCCCTAAATTCCTGTCCCATCTCAACCCAAACCTACAGTATGTCTGATGACTTCAGTTCTGCATTTCAAAATAGGCTGCAGGCTTCTGAGTATCTCTGAAGTACAAAAGATAGCAAAGGAAACTAAACCTCCTTTCAGTAAGCCTACATTTTCAGGATAGGGTTTGGATAATTCAAAGACTGATGAATCAGGCAAGATGAACAGCTAAAATCCTACCCTCACCAAAAGGTATCAGCTGCCTTTTGCTTTTGTTCCCTAGCACCTATTCAGTTCTGTCTGTGTCTCCTGAGCACAATGTTAAGGTGTATTTCAGATTCTCTTGCAGATCTCTCGAGGTGGACATCCCACAGAACACCCATGTTTTCTTCCAAGGCTGTCCTAATACTTGTGAGCAATAGTAAATCAAGGATGGACTAGAAGTTTCTGACTATGAGTCAAGAACAGTGATTTTCAAGACTGTTCTGTTCTCCATGGTTTAAATGTGTGTTTGCAGAGACTTGCAGACTTGCAGCAGAGTAGCACTGGGCTGGGATCTGAGCAGAGCATGAGTTGGGAAGAAAACAGTCAAACAAGGGATTTATGGCAAAAATCATCAGTAGAAAACTGTTAATTCTTTTGATTACCAGTCTGGTCTGTTAGCTAGAATATACATTTGTTCACATGCCATGACACTGTTCTTAAAATCTTTATTAAACCCACGCTTTGCACAGGGAGAGAAATCTTTGCTAGTCCTGATACAAACAAAGAGTGAATAACAATCATTGCTTATTAACTCATCCCAAGGGCGATGAGTTAACCCACCAAAATGTCATCACTGCAGTGGAAATGCCACACCAAGCCTCATCAGTTACTGATTTTTGTATTTTGTAAATTTACAGCTAGAAAGGAGCATATTGGGTGAAACCTTAAAGAGTGTAATGTGTCACCAGGTCACATTTAGATTAGCCAAGGATGGGTGACCCATCAGCAGTGGCCTGTATTTCAGGCAGCATCCAAAAGCTGTGGCTTTGTTTCCTCTCTTGGCCGTTGCAGATAGTTTGTGTTACACCCCCCGTAAGATGACAAACCTCATTATTTCAGTCGGCGTTACGAGCTGTTTTAATGACCTTATGTTTGTCTTGCCTTTCAGTGCTAACAGCATTTGAACTGCAACTTCCCCTACAAAAGCCATTTAACTTTCACACTTGACATGGATACCCTGCTACCAAAAGCTCCAGCACTTCTTTCCCCATCAGTCCTTTACTACAACAATAAACAACCCAGCACATTCAAAATGCTGCAGCTAGAGAGGAACATATAAATATTTCATCATGCACTAGCTCTGAGAAAAATGTGAACAAATTAAGGCTCTCATGTTGAGCTTGTGAGACCAGTATTTTATCTTCTCTCTATTAAAAAAGTAATAATCAGAGAAATGCTGTAAACTAACATGAGGTCTCCTGAGCAACATGCAGCATGTCATTAGTCTAGCTATTTATATCCCACACAGAGCCCCAGAAGTCATGGAATAAGGAAAGGGTAAGCAATAATTAGTGCCGGAAGAGTACTGAGTTCAACGTGCAAATGAAACAAGTAGCAATCATCCAGATGGTGTCATCTCTTCAGAGGTTCACTCTGACTGAGGATTATTAATCTATCTTGGGTTTTTTTTCTAATTTTTTGTTCTTTTTAATGTAGCCCACAGAAAAATAAATGCCAAGGGTTAAGAGCCAATACAGTATCATTTATTACTGCTGTTAATTAGTTGTGTGATGCTGATGCCTGGAGATATAAGAGAACAGAGAGCAGGGCCCTGTTGTGCTGAAGTTTGTACAAATAGAGAGATGTTCCCAGATAAGAACTGTGAAGGGACCACAGGTAAAGTGGCTTAGCCAGAGAGCAAGGGTTTTCTGAAGCCCTTGACACATGATCAATGTTTTGTAACATCCTTCTCATTTCTACTGTCATTTTTACCCTTTCTCTGCCTTCCCCTTCTCACCCTTCTAACTTTTCATTCTCTTCTGATTTCCTTCTCCAAAATCCACACCCAGCCTGACCTTGGATTTCTGCAGGAATCCTGATTATGTTCACTTCTCTCCTCTTTTAGAAGCTCTTTTGAAAACAGCACTTTTCCACCCAGTTCCTTCCTGCTTTACAGAATCCACAAGCCCTTTAGCAATTTATAGCACTGTATATGATCAGAGTCATCTGTGAGGCTAAAATCTGCTTTTAGAAACCAATATTCTGCTTTTGCTAAAGTCAGAGAAGTAACACAGTTTGTAATGAGGGCAGATTCTGATGTATGTTCTTTTCTATATTTTCAGGCACTTTAAAGCCAGACTTAGCACCTCCTACAGTGATACACTACTATCAATAAAATGTAGAGTAGAGTTTCCTTTGCCCTGAATTCTGTGTGATCTTGAGGTTTATTCATCCCTTCCTAAAACTGAATATTCTCTTTGACATTACTATTATTGTTGATATGGCTATTAACCATATTCTCTCTGTATTCTACATTTTATTTGCAATAGCCCTGATTTCCTCAGTAGGGGTTATCTGGTGTCACATAAACCTAAACCTAATCAGAACTGATATTTGGGGGGGGATGGGGTTAGTTTTACTGTGAGACAACATTTTTCAATGAGGTTGTTGGGTTTTATGGTTCTTTTATTGTTGTTGCTGCTGCTGCTGTTCCTGTTTATAAATTTAGAAGATTTAAAGAATTGTGGGCCTCAATTCAGGCACTTGTGACCACACTGCACACTTACCTTATGCTTTAGCTGATACAAACAAAGGTATAATCAGATGTGTAAAAGTCACATTTTGGTTGAGGAAACAAAAACTTAACTTTCTTCCATGCAAAGATTTTCTCATATTTAACAGAAGAGGCCAAAGCTTTGTTATTAAGAAGAGGTGCCACAGGCAGGAGGGAAAAAAGGGGAACTGTTGGCTGAATATTTCATTTCACTCCATGACTTTGCCAGACCACCAGGCTCCTCAGTCCTCAGCAGCTCTGGCTGCCAAATTTTGTCCTGAAAAATGAGATTTCTTTATTTCAGCACATAGATAAAGATCAGTTACTGTGACACTAAAATGGGTAGAGGCTGTAAATGACATGTCAGAGAAAAGCAAGAAGGGCATGTTCAACACCTAAGACTTTGCAGATTCCCAGCCAAACTACCACACAAATTAAACACTTGAGCATCCTGTGCAGTGACTGAGGAGAGATCAAAAACTGATTACACAAACCATCCTCCAAGCTGAGGCAGAAGTACGAAATTCTGAGGAGAGGACACCTAAATTTCTGCTTTGGACCTTAAGAGTTTTTAGGCTTCAACCACCCTTAGGCTTCATTAGGCAATTGCTTCCCACTGAGGACCAACAAGAGGTGGGTGAGGAGCTGTGGAGCCACAGCCTTGAGGCTGCAGCTGCTCATGTGCATTTGCCAAGATGTTTCCAAGGAAAGAGAAAAACAGGTGTTTTTTTAAAACTCAAATCTCCCCGAGGAGTGCAAGATCTCAATCCAAATGCCCCTCTTAGTTTAGATGTTTTTCTTGTGCGGGGGAATTATTGCACAAAGGCTGCAGTGAACCCATTAATCAGGCACTAGCCAGGCACTCTATGTAACTCTAACCCACCACATTCTTCTGGATAAAATGTTTTTCATTAGCTTTGTGTCTGGGGAATGAAGAACTGGCCAAACCATTTTCCTGCTGTGGGTGCTCCTGGTTATCAACAAAGTGAGCTGCTCATGTTGTCAGCAAGCCCAGGAGTGCAGAAAGCTGGTGAGTTTCCTTCCATTGTCCTGCAGAGATCAGTTTGTGCCAGGCCTGGTGCATCCATGAGGTCCTTCACTTGTATGAGGGGCTGCTCAGCCTCTGCTTGTCAGTGTGGATACAGAAATTGAAGGGTGTTTGGAGGTGGGAGTCGAAAAGGATGACTTTTCAGGGGAACATGCTCCTTCTAACTCCACTTGCATGATGAAAGGTCTCTCCTAGGTGTTTAGGAATTTATTTTTTTATTATTTTTTCTCTTTTCTTTCTGCAAAAAAAAAAAAGACTAAAGAATGCAATGAGGGATAGCCTTCAATGTGGTGCAGCTGAGACGTCTGTTCCTGCTCCATATAGAATGGCAGAGGGCCAACCTGCACGGGTGGGAAACTAAATGTTGGACTACAGAATGTCTTTTTCCCTTCCTTTGTGAAAAATGTACCAGAATTTCATCAAATGCTTTAATGGTGCCAGTACAACAGGTTGGAGAAATCTTTCCAGAACCTTACAAAACCAAGTGCTTCAGAGTGCAAGGGGAAACACAATAACTATATTTTATAATAACTTGCCTTGAGCTAGAGCAAGGGTCAGTGGAGTCAGTGAGCAGGCTTCAGACATGGCTATTCCTCACACTTGCTATAATGCAGTTTTCTTCCATCACAGCTCTTGTTACTAATCCATGAATAGTTTATTCAGGCCCATGAATACCAGATGTGTGTCTCTCCCTTCTTCACTCAAAACTGGAATGCTCAACTTGCATGATCACAGAATGACAAAAGCTAAAAAGTTGGAATGGACTATAAAGGTGATCCAGTCCCAATTCCCCTGCTGTGGGCAGGGACACATCCCACTGAGCCAGGTTGTTTAAGCTTTATCCAACCTGGCCTCCAACTCTTCCAAGGATGGGGCAACCTGATCCAGTGTCTCACCATCCTCACAGTAAAAACTTTCTTCCTAATATCCAGCATAAATTATCCCCCTTTCAGTTTGTACCCATTGGCCTTGTCCTATTACTACAGTTTCTGGTGAAGAGTCTCTCTCTGCCTTCCCTGTAGCCCCTTCAGATCCTGTAAGGTCACCCTGAATTCTCATTGGATCCTCCTTTCTCCAGGCTGAACAGCCACGACTTTCCCAGCCTGTATTTGTGAGGGAGGTGCTCCAGTCATCTTATCAATATCAACTTCATGTCTCCTCTGGACTTGCTCCAACATTTTCCATGAGCTTTCTTATGTTGGGGTTTGAGAATTGCACACAGCATTTGGGGTGGGGTGTCACAAGGGCAAAGTGGAGTGGGAGAATCCACTCCCTCAACCTGCTGCCCACAGTCCTTTTGGTGCAGCCCAGGATTTGGTTTGCTTTCATAAGTAACCCATAAGAAAGTGTTTCATAAGAAGCATAAGAAGCACAAAGCTGGCTTTCCTCACCTTGGCATCTCAGATCCAGCACTTGTAAAATGATATGTTGATTTTGTTCATTAATGTGGGGTTCTGGAACTGGGAAACAAAAAGCCACCACCTGCCATTTCTTTTCCCTTTGCAATATAACCAGAGAAAAAGATAATACCTAAAATTCACAGCATCATGGCTTTCCTGGTGGTGAGTCACCATCAGGTGAACCTGTTCTGTCATCTCTGGAGGAGTCAGCAGGATGGGAGAGCTGTGCTATGCTCAGCCATTACCTCATCTCTTTTCTTTCTTTTCAACCATGTGCTGCCTTCAATCTCTTGGCGCTGCATATGTCAAGAGCAGGAAGTAAGTGGGCCGTAGGATTTTCCTTTCAGCATTGTTCAGGCAATGACAGGATGCAGCACAGATGGAATAAGCTTGTTTATTCTGAATGTGCTGGAGTTATTGATAAAGGACAGCTTCATCCCTTCCTGAACAACACCCTCTGTCCTGGCATCTTGAACAGGTTCCATGAGCTTCACTCCAAGATTAGCCATAACCTGCAGGCAAACAATTTTTTGGAACACAACCATTTTGAAAAGTTCTGGTTTTTACAGTGTTTTTAGTTTTTTGGGGGTTTTTCCCAATTTTAAATGCTATATTTTCTTTAAACTATTTTCTGTCTCCTATATGCAACTGAGATGACAGTGTTGTATTTTGCTTAGCAGGAGATTCTGTCTTACCCAAACTACATGTCTCTCAATTTGGGGGTTTCCTAGAGATGTCCACACCCAAAGAATGCAAGCATGACCATGAATGTAGCCAGTGATGACCTTCAAACCTCTCAAAGAGAAACTTCTCAGTTCCAAGAAAGAGTCCATCAAGTAGGATCTCATAACTCATATTTTGATTTCTGTTGCCACTTTTTATCCCAGCTATGTCTTTATATAGAAACTTTATTAGAGACCCTTTTATTTCTGCATGTAGATTACAAAAAAAATAATATGTTTTCACAGAATTAGGTTGAACACAGATTCCTCATAACAGAGACTCACATCTTGAAAATGCCTCCTCAGTCCTCAAGAGCAGACAGAATGGCAAGGGTAACAGACTTATGGAATCATTTATATGGAAAAAATTCTCTGAGATCATCAAGTCCAACTATGAAGCCAGCACTAAGTCACCACTAAAACAACTCTCTAAGTACCACTGCTGCATGTATTTTAAATATCTCCAAGAATCATGATTCCACCACTTCCCAGGGCAGACTGTTCCAATATTTAATAAACCTTTCAGTGAAGAAATGTTATTATAAAGTACAATCTAAACTTCCCTGGAACAACTAGAAGTTAGTTCCTATTGCTTTATTACTTGTTATATGGGAGAAGAGACAGATCCTTATCACAAGAATTTTCAGGAAAAGCACAGAGAGCTAACCAGAAAACCTTGTCATTGTAATCCATAAAAACTTAATAGTCCTTCATCTCATACACTGCAACAATTCTTACTCCTATATGAAAAAAAAATCTCAGCATTAGAGGAAATACAAAAAGAAAAAAATACAACAAAGAGATGGACCCTTTTCTATATAGACAGATACTAAACACAACGTATTTCTGAAAACAAAAGATGGGGGAGACACATGGTGAAACAGATAATTTTGAAAATTTTGGAGAAAGGAAATAGGCAATGGTCATGCATTTTTTCTCACAACCTAAAACTAAGAGGGAGTAGGGGAATAAGTCACATGAAGAGCAGTTGAAGGAGCTGGGCTTGTGCAGCCTGGAAAAAAGAGTCTCAGGGGAGACCACCTCATGCTCTACAACTGCCTGAGAGGAGGTTGCAACAAAGTGGGGGTTGGCCTCTTCTCCCAGGTAACAAGTGAGAGGATGAGTCTGCATAGCCTCAAGCTGTGCCAGAGGAAGTTCATTTTTGGACATCATGAAGAAATTTCTCACTGAAAGCGTGGTTAAGCGTTGGAACAAGCTGCCCAGGAAAGTGCTCGAGTCGCCATCCCTGGAGGTGTTCAAGAAATACTTGGATGTGGCACTTAGTACTGTGGTTTAGTTGACAACGTGGTGATCAGTCAAAGGTTGGACTCAATGAATTTGGAGGTCTTTTCCAACCTTAATGGTTCTGTGAGTGTATGATAAATTAAATAATGAGGCAGGACTTTAGCAATAATAATAATAAAAGATTTATACTTTCATATGAGCACAAGGACATAGTGGAACTCATAGAAACACAATTCCGGATTATGTCAAAATGTCTTGGAAACAAAGTCCAACACCTTTAAACATCACTACACAGATGCAATGTTCAGATAGAGAAGTACCCAAGATGCTGGATACTGGTGCTTAGGAGGTTGTGTCAGGAGAAATGTCACCCTTGCCTTTTCCTGTCTTTCCTTCACCAGCTGTCTGGAACAGGTCACTGCTTAAACAGGTTCTCACTAAGAACCATTCTTTGGTTCAGACTGAACTGTCATCACATTAGTGATTACATCAACATCACTTAACTAATAATGGCATTGAAATATAATACTTGGTGCTACTTGTTTTCATAGAAGAGATGTTAGAAATGTTAAAGAAGCAGAAATTCAGGAGATGACCTTTTCCACCCACATCTTTGCATGATTGCTACTTAAGCTACTGCATCTTGATTAGGAAAAAAAAAATAACTGCACAACCTGAAACAGAGGAAACACAGTTAACAGATAAAGATTTATTTCCTAGAAATCCATGTCCAAATAGTCTTTGTGGGACTTCTGCTGTGCAGCTGGCTGTACCCCTACTACAGGTGTCAGGGCTTTGCAATGCAGCAGCCCTTCCTTCACTGTCCCTCCTTCATCTATCACTTTTTTCAGTTTGTTAACTTAGCAGAGGCATGGACAGAAAGGGTTTTTTAAATCTCCCTGCAAATCATCCTCACCACATGAACAATACATAACAAGAATAGGCAAGGCAAGAGTTTCACCCCAGTCCTTACCCTGGGAGCAAAGCACAGTTAGACAGGCCTAAGAGAAGACCTGGGGGAGGGTTTCCCATGACATCTACAAAACATGACAGGCACATGTGCTTTTTCACAGTGGCCAAGACTAAGATAATAAGACCTGCTGAGAAGTCCACAATTATTCTGAATCTCTCTAGCACAAATAGAAATGCTGACTGACCCACACATCATAACTGATCTTAGCTCTTCACCCTCCTTTCTGCTGCCAACAAGAAAACAGTTTTTAAAAAAAGACTGAGACCATGATAGTAAGAAGAAACTGCTGTTCCCTTTAGAAGACATGTGGAGAACAGGCACAGAAAAATGAATAGGAGCCCAGAAGCCCTGGTCAGACATGCTGCTGACATTGAAGAATAACCAGAATATTCTTCAGTACCATCTACCTGCTGGCCATGATTTAACCTTTGTTATACCTGGCTTGGCATGGCTTCTGTCTCAGCAGGGGACAAGAAGCCACAGAGGTCAACTGGCCTGCACAGTGTGTCATTTAACAAACAATTAGCAGACTTGGTGAAGAGATGTGTTCCTGTCAGCAAACACACTTCTTGCCTTCTTTGGACATCCAGACTGTGCCAATGTCAATATATACTATATATACTAAATGTATACTTTATATACTAAAGACAATAGAAATATTTCCACTTATTCTCTGTGCTCTGGAGAGCTCCATTTTCACAATTAACATAAGACAAAGAAACAGCTATAGTGGTAATAAAGGAAATAAAATTATTTTTGCTTCCCCATCCTCCTGCTGAACAGATTTTTACTGCTCCTTGCTTCTTTCTGTTCCAAGTTCTGGCATCTCTGTAGAGCTTCTGCTTTGAATCATTTTTTGGAAAAAAACAGAGGAAGCTGAAGCATCTCAGAGAAATGAACATGGTATAACAAAATAACAGCAGTTAATGGCATTGGCAAAAGCAATGGTCTTATCTATCAAAATTTCACTTCTTTCCTGCAGGATTATGAGATTTAAGAACTCAGTGGAATTCCATATATAGAATAATTCAGGAAAGAAGACATATGGAGGTCAAATCATTCAATTTAGAGAAAGATAAACTATATATGATCAGAATCCATATTCTTTAGATATTTTTCAAGATATTTGAGTCTTGAAAGAGAAATTAAAATTTTGCAAGGTAACTATATACATATATATTTGAATTTACTCTGAGTTTGTTAAATCAGAGGTTCAATCGTGAGGTTTTCTGCAATAGAAGGCTAGAGAGAATGACTCAGAAGAGCTCTTCCAGGTCTAGTCCCTGTGATACAGAGAAGGAAGCAAGTGATAATTTGTATCCTGAAAAAAACTCAGGGAAGAAAACTGCTGTGCTTAAATGATTATTGCTACCCAGGTCACTTCGATGCTCTTAATTTCATTTTTTCTTCCTTAAGGGAGTGATAAAATAGGCACCTCAATTGTATGGTGTGAATTCTACCCTGAGAAAGAATTAAGCCAGACAGGTTGGTTTTGTAATTCAAAATGATTCTTCTGATGCAACATGGGAGCTGGCACCTACTCTTCTTTCCAAAGACTACAATGTGGAGCTGAGGGATATCTTAAACTGGGAAGGTTGAGCAAAACACTTACAAGGCCTTAATTGACTTAAAGAATCCCAGGGGTATAAAAACTTGTATCCACAGAAAACAGAATTACCTTTTCTACTCCCAAGCATTTCTCTAAGTTGAATTACCAGAGCTCAGGTACTTGGCTAGGTACAACTTGGCTAGAGTGATTAATTAGATACACCTATACTTGCACACAATTTTGTATGAAGCCATTGAAAACAGATGACTAACTACTTGTCTTTAAAGGCAACTACTTGCATGACTTAACAGCTTTAGCTGAAAGAGGGTAGATTTCAATTAGATATTAGGAAGAAATTCTTTACTGTGAGGGTACTGAGGCACAGGCTCAGGTTACCCAGGGAAGCTGTGGATGCCCCATCCCTGGAAGTGTTCAAGGTCAGGTTGGATGGGGCCCTGAGCAACTTCATCTAGTGGAAAGATCTATTCTTTTCTATTCTACTGGAACGAGATGATCTTTTAAGGTCCCTTCCAACCCAAGCCATTATGATTGCATGATTCTAGTTCTTACTGGAAAAGTTATCTTCCTCCCTAATGAAAGACTGCATATGCTTTATGGATTTCTGAGGCAGGAAATTCTCATGGCTTTTGTGAGAACTGTTGGGGCCTGAGGCTTAATTCAGTGGGAGAATCTTACATTTTGTTTAAAAGACTGATCCTCCAAAGGGAAGAGAGAGATCAATGACAGCAAGATAAATGTTTGCTGAACAGCTGCCTCCAAATCACTCAATCCTCAATGTTGAGTTTGAGGATGTTGGATTTCCTTTTGGATGCAGGCTTAGCCTCTGCTGCAAAGACAGCTAAGCAAGATGGAGAACATATTTAGTTCAGCAATGGAAGACAAGGAATGGTCTTCCAGGAGAAGCAAGGACAAATCTCAATCACTAATATAGGGAATAAAGACAGCCCTATAAAAAGAGGGCATTGAGGGATAGAATTTATATTTATACATTATAATTTTAAATATGTTCTCAAAGAAATGTACTTCTTCCATCTGTATTTGGAGGCACTTGAGGTTCATAAATGTGACTATTTTCAGTGCCAAATATCTCACGAGCCTGCAAGTTCTATCTCAGAGCAAATGGAGGAGCACTTTTTTTTATTTTTTTGTTGTGTAGTTTGTTGAGTGGTTCAACACCGGATTAACAAACAAGCTTAACTGAGATTAAGAAAGTAGGCATTTGTGCCTTCATTTTATCCTCTGGGAGTTTATTGTGAAAAGGGTTCCCAGGGAATAACCAACATATCCGATAAAAGCAATTTCAAAAAAGAGAATTACAGCTAAGAAAATTCCACACTGCCATAAAATCTCCTAATGGTCACATGTCTACCTGACCCTTGGAAAAAGTGGCTTCAATTCTTTCATCAGAAGGGGGGACATCAAAACTGTACCCTCCTGGGAAAATTCCTGGCTCCAGGAATGGGGCAGGTTGAGTGGCAAGGCAGTGAAATTCCCCCTGCCAGGGGCAGGAATGCTTTCCTCTAGACCTGTCTGCTCATACAACCTGGCCTTGAACTGAGTAAATTAGAGAACTGAGAGAACTGGAGTTTCTCTCTATCCCCTTCTTCTGAAAAAGGAATAAAGTTGGAACATTTAATCTACTCTGCAGCAGTAAAGAAACTTGACCAAGACCTGTTGTCTGGCCACATAACCATGGTGTAAATCCATGGAGTAAGGCTTCCCACACAAAACCACAATGGTCTTACCTGTGTTGTCTACTGAGAGCAGTCACTGGCTTATGCTATTCCCCTTGTCACATCCAGGCCTCATAAAAAAGAATTTTAAATGTGCTTGTCAAAACTATTTCAGAGAAAACAGCAGCAGGTAAATATGAGGGCTAAATTCCTGGTTGTGCTTGACAGCATTCCTTGGTCCAGTATGGTTTACCCTTCATTGCCAAAAAGGCTGATTCAGAGCATTTTGCTCCTCAAACATGGAAATGTTTAAAGTTCAAGAAACTAAATCAATAGGCCATAACAAGGGAAAAAAGTTTCATGGTATATATTTGTATTAGGGCTTCTTTTATTGGAGAGAGAATATGGGTATGGAGGAATTAATCCCTAACCTCAAATTCTAGCAGTGGCTAGAAAGAGCAATGTGAGTCGAAAAGAAGGCTCCTCCTCAAAATTATTTTATTTAGCTCTGTGGCTTTTTCAGCATTAAGTCTCATTTGGCAAGGAGAAGTGCCTTCTCACAGATGTACATTTTATAATAGGCATTTCAAGGATCCAAGGACTAAAGGAAAACATTTCTGTCTTAAGTGCACTCATCTCTCAAATGACCAGTCAGCATATGTAGACAGAATATTCAGTTACTGTAATTTAGTACACTAGAACAGAGAGTACTGAGAAGCAGAAGTCAATAAGAATATTTAATAAACAGGAGCAGAACAGGAAGACTACACTGAATTATCACCAACTTGTTATCCTTATGGGTCCTATTCTATCCAATTTACTCTCCTTAAAAACTAATTTTCCTTTATTTCAGTCAGGCACTCAACCTTCTCCACCATTCACAACAATTGCCTCTTCAGAAAATAGACAGGGGAAATATAGGAAAACATTGTCAGGCTGAGCAAGAATAATGTAACTCAAGCAAAGACTGCAATTGCAGAAGAGGAGATAGAGCCACTCATCCCTAGATCAAGGCCTGCTGGTGGAAGCTTTCTGGGGCTCTGCATTTTGCAGTGTTTACTAATGGATTCATAACAAAATGACCTACCTCAATCCCTTTTGTTATTGTTGTTGTTGTTGTAATTGGCCTTTCTTTTTGCTATTGTGCTAATAGCTTTAAGCTGGGAGAGACCAGAAAAGACATTTAAAAAGAAACAAAAGGAAAAAAATTAAGTGACCCATCCCAAAATAAAAAAAATTTAAAAAAGAAGTATTTGGGGTCCATCCTGTGAGTTCACTACCACAGTGTAAGCCTTACTCAGTTCCTTGACTTCCATGTTCTCCTCAGGGAATCAACATTAATAACAGATGAGAACAAGGGAATTTACCAGTAATTGCAGGAGGGATTTCTGATCTCAGTAACAGCATGGGGGGGGGGTCATGAAACAGACCTTAGGACCCATCTGTTAATTCTAGGTTTGGGTTAGAAAAGCAGACAGAAGTACTGTGAATTCAACAGCTCTTCATCCCTTAAATGCCTGACTTGCTCCCCCTAAGGAATTGCTCACCTCTGCCTTTGGGAGGCTGCTCAGACATCTGTGCTGCAAGAAACAGCCCTGCAAGGTTGAAACACCAGACAGAAACATCAGAGCAGCATTATTCTGCTCACCTAAAGACCCAGCCAGAAAGGTCATTTTTGCTGCTGCTCTGGAGTGTTAAGTAAATTTAACCACTGCCATGTACTTACCCTCTGCAGCACATTATATATATTTAAAAAAAAAAATGTTTTATGCAAAAAAATAAGTCAGTCCCAGGATTTAAACAGGGCTGCTTAAAAATGTATGGGTCAGCCATGCATTTGAACCCACATTAAGGAACTGCATGGAAAAATATGAATTTTTACTGACAACTTTCGCTGAATTAATCTGAATTGCTATAAAGCCAGAGGCTGGAAAATGTGTCAAGATATTTTCTTATAGATTCATACAGAATGGGCTCCCCCTCAAAGTTGGCTCCTGGTCACCTAAGAGACAAAAAAGGATTTGTCTGTGAAAGAGAAGTACCATGTTTGAGTCCTGTGTGTTGGGTAGACAACAGAGATTCTCAATTGTGTTATCCCAAGGAGTCCTCTAGGGTCTGTCACCCCAGTGTGTGAATGTGTCCATACATCAGTGCTGTTATCTCATGGAAATAAGGACTGGATTTCTGAGTGCCTTCTAACTGGAAGTTCAGTGTTGAGGTCTTCTGTCTAATGGTATAAGTTTTATGTAAACAAATAAATACATAAAATAAGGCATTTAGGAGGTTGTATCTTTACTTCTTGCTATTAACTTTTGTCCCGGGAAATAATTCCAGGACTCTCTGGTAAAGAAAGCACAGACAACTCTCCATTCTACACTAGCTAACATTACCTGAAACCTCACAACCTGCCAGTGAAGAACCAGCAGTAAAGGCATTTTGTAAAGTGAGTTTGAGAATGTTATATACTCTGGGCTAAATGTCAGAAGTTATTGTATATCATGAGACTTCCTGTGGTGTAGAGGAAGGGGATTTATGATTTGTAAGTAGTTATAAGTAGTAAAAAATATCTAGCCACTTCTGCGTGCAGCAGATCAGGGAAGAAGTGTCGAGAAAGCATGAACCTCCAAAAGAAACAGAACCCAGGGCAGCCCTGAGTTTCTAGATCTGCAGTAACTGCTCATAGTAGAAATGTGAAATCCTGTGCTATGTAGACAGAGCTCATCCATTTGCCTTTGTGTGTAGGGAGAGATGAGGACTGAGATGAAAAATGTGTGTGATAACAAAATCCTTACTTTCCCCTGACTCACTTCAGCTCCCCATGCTGAGCTGCCCTTGCACAGTAAATGTGTTTTGTTATTGGTTTTCTTCACCCACACTTTCCTTTCTATGTCTCTTCCTCTCTTTCTTTGCCTTTTTTATGAAACACAGCATTTCCCATTACTTTTCCCCGAGTTCTCACAGAGGCTTTTGTAACCTGCTGCCCTGACTGACCTGAGCTGGAAAGTGAGATTTGCAATACCTCATGACACTGACGTGGAGAAGTGAGCAAACCCAGCTCACACCAAATTGCACTTTCAACCCAAGAGCAAACTTATCACAGATTAATTTTTTCTTTCTCCAACCTCTGCCTTTTTATTAACTTTGGTCGAAACACCAGCCATGCACAAGTCCAAGTGCAAAGTAACATTGAGGTGCACCTTCTCATATCAAAGATGGCTTTAAACTGCAGTTTTTTTGTAAAGGGAACTCTCATCTTTTGTGGTTCAAGGCTTTGTTTGACACCAGTGAAGTCAACTTCAGAAAAAATATCAGCCTTATGGATCTGAAATTTATCCTTGCACTGTGATAACCAGCAGCACTGACAATTTTTTCAATGGTTTGTTGTGAAAATCTGCACTCTAATGCTCACATGGTATGGGTAGACACCAGCTTTTAAATAAATCCAGACATAATAGTATGACAGTTATTGGTTAAAGAGCATCTGCTCTCAATACATAACCCTTATTACCTCTAATAGGACATGAACACATGATTATGGGGAAGATACATCACTCCAGGACCAAGAGGTTTCATCTGCTGTTGTCAGGGTTGAAGCTTTTCAAATTTAGCTGTAATAGGACAGAGCTCCCCCAACCCAGCTCTCTGTGTCCCAGCATTTTCTTGCTAGAGGATAAACACAGGGATGTTTGGGCTGTGCCCAGTGGGATCAGGGATATTTTTTGGGCCAAGCAGATCAATAAATGACATATTTTCAGTCATTCTGTAATGAAGCAAAGAGCAGCTATGTTTAAATTTAAAATGAAGTAGCATCTGTATCATACAGAGACCTACTTTTCCATGGCTCGTCAACACTACTGTCTTAGGAAGGGAAAATCCAAGTCTCTTCATACAAAAAGGAAAGGAGCTCCTCACAAGCTACTCTTTAAGTCATACTATGGCTCCAATTCACTGCCAGGGGGATTAATGGAAAAAAATCCCTAGGCTTCAGTCAGATTTAGGTGTACTAAAGTCATCAAATAAGGAAAAGAGAAATTTTTCTACAAGTGGGAGAAATCCACTTTTAAAGGTCTGCCATGTTTGAACTTGCTGGTTGTAATTGGCTGCGCCTCCACCTGAGATATCTGCTGCCACCTCACCTCTGCAGAAGAGTCACTGAGCCTGCACTTGACAGACATAATGATGGCATGACAGGCCTCATTTTATAAATATTATATTGAGAAGGAGGAAAATCTTGCCTGGATTTTCAAACCCCTTCAGTGGGAAATGCTTTATAGGCATTTGAGTTGCATGTCTCTGCTTATCGAGGTTCAAACTTTCAATTTTTAATTTTTTTTTCTTACTGATTAAATCTTTAGAATTTGAGGATTGCTCTAGAAAAAAATAGTAGTTTTTGTTAACAGAGGATTCTACTGTCATATTCTAGACAATGATGAAACACCTTGGGTTGCTTGTAAAAAGGCAAGTTAAATAGTGCTCTGCCTCTGAAAAGAATGACTATCTTTGCTTTGAAAGGCTGACCTAAATTGAAAAATGCAAAAGGAGAGAAGTACCTATCAGTGAACACTCATAAACCTGAGCAGTTGTTTGCCCTGTGATAAAGCTGTCAAAATAATGACTTTGATACTATCTACCTTTTTTTCTCATATCATACTTTTTCACATTTAGAGTCAGAGAGAGACTGCAGTTCTGTGGCTTTAGTTACCTAATGCCCTTGAACTTTGTTTTAAACTGTAGTGCAGGGAAACTAAATTCAGTTAAAAGTCTGACATCAGAGAATGAGGATTACAGCACATTTAATCAATTCTGATATAATCAGACTAGATTTTAGCCCCCTTTCCTAATCCCACAAGGCTTTAGTAAAAACTTTCTTCTGAGTCAGCATAAGGCATACTGCATTGAGGCTTTAACAAAACAAGAAACTTTATCTCTTAACCTCTCAATGTCTGCATATGTCTGAAGGACTTTAACAATGGAACAGCTCTGATGCTGAGTGCCCAAATTTTCTTGGGCAGTTGCCAACACAGTAGTTGTTTGAACTCAAGAAAGACAGAGGCACACACACACACACACACACACACACACACACACACACACACACACACACACACACAAGAATGAGTTGGACTTTTTGGAAACAATTTTTTAACTGTGCACAAGTGGAAATATAAATGACCTCCCAGCACAAGAGAAAACCTGACAGGTTTATATTAGATAGGAGCTGAGATTAGCTCTGAAAAAATACAGATAGATGCAAACAAATTCCAGCCAGCTGTGCATTGCTCTATATTGATACAGTCATATTTGCAAATTCATTCATTTTAGGAAGCCAGACACGGGATTATTATTGCTTGCTTGCAACAGAAAATAAATGCTAGCACACATAGGTACATAAAGCATAAACAAATGTGCTCTTTGGAGGGTTATGACTTCCTTATTATAATCTTCATTTTAACAATAATTAACTGAGAAAAACCTTTATGTTGCACCCAGTCTCTGGCTGACTCCAGTTCTTATCCAGGTGAAGTCATATTGCAAAATTATGAGCACCATTTACAAAAGCATTAAGAGGGTAAGTGACTTCAATGCCACCCTCAGAAGGTGTTTAGCCTCTCAGCCTTAATGGTATTACAGCTCTCACATAACCCCCAAGCTGCCAGTCACTCTGAGCTCCAAGGGCCCCAGGCTCCTTCTGTGCTGCTCAATTCCATCAGCCCAAGCACTGCCTGCCTCTTGCATGCAGCATTTCAACACCTCAGTAATACTTGCAAGGTTCTTTGAGGGCTGACCATGAATGACTGTCTGAAAACATGGAAAGCCTTTTTCATTGTTTCAAATATAAAGCAGTTTCATAACACCCCTCTCCCCAGTTTTCACACTAAAAGTCCTGTTTCTAATTTTATTCTTTTCCCATTGAGAAACTATTTATTAATCCAAATGAGAATGTTTTAATTTATAAGAGACTTCATTCTCTCCCTTAGGATGAAGACTTTCACTTTTAAGCATTTAGGAGATCAAAAGTGTTTCACTTCCATATGAGATGTGCTATCCATGAGGAATACTTTAGTTTTTTAAAAGTAAGACAGCCCAGTCCCCTCCCCATTATTTTCTTTCACAGTATGAAAATTGTGGGTTTTTACTGCCAGTGAGGAAAGATTTTTCTCTGGCCTGGACAAATGGCAATTCTAGACATACAAGAAACCCTTTCAGTTTCAAAGAAGTCACACTGACTTAATTGTAAGGTGTTTTGAATGATTCAGGGGTTGGATACAAACAGCATTTTACACTCATCTGTTCCTTCCAGAGAAGCAGTGAACTTTGGTTTCCTCAGATATGCCCAAAATCACTCAACACCAGACTGTTTCGGAGGTGAAAATAAATTTGGGGGTGGTGTTCTTTTGGTTTTGCTTTTCTCATTCTCCCATGAAAGAAAAGGATTATTTAAAAACAAAATCTTAAGTACCTCTCAGGTGTTATTACCCATGTTTTCCCTTTATTGCCCCAGAATAATCACAGAATCATAGAATTGTTTGAGTTGATAGGGATCTTAAAGATCCTCCAGTACTGATTCCACTGGTTTCATTTGCCAGATGGTTTCCTCTCTTGTCTTCATGTAATTACAGGAAGGTGACTTGAAGAACCCCTCTTCACCTCTGTGAATGTTTGAAACTACCTCTGGATGTCTACAGGATATTGAGATTTGAGCTTGCTACTCAAACACTTTCTCTGTTTCCATTTTCTTTTTTTTCCTTAAAGAAGTCTTGTGTCTTATGGCTGGACATGGAAAATAAGTATTAGAAATGCTGAAGATATCCAGTACAATGAATGTGAGAATAAATGTTTCCATTTCCTTTTCACAAATTAGCTTGGCCTCTAACAAATGACAAAGAAAGAATCAAACCCACAAAAAATAGCCAATAGAGGAAAGGAGCTGAAATAAATCTCTTAAAAACAGTAAAATCAGATGGAATTATGCCTACAGACTTCATTCAGGGGGAAAATGCAGAAAACCATAATATTTTATCTCCACGTGTATTTCACAAAGCAACAGAAAAAGCCACATAGAAATATAGAACATTCTGGATTGAAAGAGACTTTAAAAATCATCTTGTTACAATTCCCCTGTCACGGACAGGGGCACCTTCCATAGACAGTTTTTTCAAAGCCCCATCCAGCCTGGCCTTGAACACTTCTAGGTTTGGGGTGTCCACAGCTTCTCTGGGCAGCCTGTGCCAGGGCCTCACAAACCTCACAGTGAAGAATTTCTTCCTTGCATCTAATCTAACCCTACCCTCCTTCAGCTGAAAGCCCTTCCTCCTGTCCTGTCAATCCATGCCCTTGTCAAAAGTCCCTCTCCAGATCTCTTGTAGTCCCCTAAAGGTGCTGGAAGGTGCTATGAATTCTTTCTGAAGCTTTCTCTTCTCCAGGCTCAACACCCCAAGTCTTTCAGGCTCATGGCAGAGGTGCTCCAGCCCTCTGAGCATCCCCCAGCCTCATCTGGACTCGCTTCAACACATCCCCATCCTTTCTGTGTTGGGGCACCAGAGCTGGGCATGATGGAAGGCAAAAGGCAGTGGAGAAGAAAAGGTGAGAATGACTCAGGGGCCCCTTTCAGAGCCTTTCTCATAGTGGGCATAAGGATTTCCCCATTCCAATTTATCCTTCCAGTTCCTTGTGCATATTCCACATTACTTATGAGAAACCCCTCTGAACAGCAATTAGAATTTGAGCTTTGACCTTGGAATGTCCCATCTGCACCACACCACCTCAGACACTCTTGTTTCCAGAGGGTGAGAATGAGCTCCTTGTTGATGAGAAGTCCACAATGGATCAAATTCCCACAGCCCCTAGTACAGGTCACACAACAGAGCAGGGAAAGGTGGGGAAGTGCAAAACGAGGATCCCAGAAAAGGGTGTGGGGTCACCACAGTCAAGACACCACAACCCACTCCTATTAGTCAGCTGAGCTGCAATAAATCAACAGTGACAAATATTTCCCTGATCTCTGCTGATCTGTTGGCTGCCTTGCTAAACCTACAGCTTTGTGTTTAATGAATTTTTGGGTTACACTCTCAGTGAGTGAGCAAAGGCACATGAGCTCCTTTGAAGGTGCATGCTAGAGGCAGTCCTTAATTATTACCCTGTTATTGAAACTCACTCTCCATTGCAGGAATGGCTACTCCAAACTCTGCTTTTCTCCCTTATACACATTCTAAATTAAAGTAATCCAGTGAATCCGATCAGGTTAGTGTATGCAATTTAGGGAAGAATTCAGTCTGTTTTTATTGCTCTTCTTTTATTTTGTTTCTTCTTAATTTTTAATTAGAGTGTAAAAAATGAAACCTGTTTTTTATTAAATCCTTATTTATGAAAATTGCTTCAAACTATGCACGGAAGAGCACTGCGTGATTGTTCATTTTACCATGATTATAAATATTGTATTAAATTACATATGACACAGAGAATAGTCAGTAATTTTTAAAAGTGATTTATAAAAAAGACAGGGTAGGCAATTGAGATGATGGAGAAGCATGTGAATGGATAATGCATGCATGTGCACACCTAAGCAAAAAATAAACCCCAAGAAGTAGCACAGAAGATAAAAAATTGAACACTCCAGGAACAAAGCCTGAAACTATTATGATGCTCAGACTTTCCTTTCCTATACCATAGATATATCATATAACTTATATAAAAAACCAAAAACCTGAAAGCACAACAGAGATAAAGAATCAATGGATAAAATGCCTTGCACAGATTACAAATCAGAAATTTAAGAAATAAAATTCTTATGCAGCTTATCTTTACTTTTAGATAGTCAGTCACCTATGTGGAAAACGTGACAAACTTCCTAAAAACAACAAAACAAGTGGAGGAGTGAGAACAAGTGCAATGGCTGCTGCATGCACAAGAATGGAAGATATTTAACAATCAACTGTCTTCCAGGACTGTCAGATCTTTGAGGATTTTTGCAGTTAGATTTTCATTTATGATTCTCCTAGTTCATAGTTCATCTTGCACTGAAAATTATACCTTATTTGGGAGAAGGGGGGAAACAAAGCCCAAGATATACGTGTTAAAAAGGAACCACACCCATAACACCTCTTTTGGGATAATTTTGATTGTCATAATAAATATATATGTAAGAGGCCTCTCTTTGTGCTCAATGCTGATGACCAAAGCTGAGTCATTCAAGCAACTTGAAATAATAAATGCTTAATGGGTCATTTTCTTTGTGACCCATTAGTTTATCTTAAATTATAATTTTGCTGCCTCACATGTCAGAAAAATACCCCAAATCTTTTCTCCAGTGTTAGATGTCAACTATATTTTATTCTGTCAAAATTTACTTATTGCAACAGGACGAAGGGTTAAGAAATAAGTGATAAAGGACATATGAAGCCAGAGAATTAAACTGTATCCCTTCTTTGAAGAAAACTGGAGGACACTGCTGTTTCTGGATGCCTCTTAGAAACTCAACTTTATCTGAAAATAACAACGTAGCTAAAAAGACAGAGAACTATAGAAAACTGCATGCAAAAGAGGCATTCAGGCAACACGAGTTTGTTCCCCAGGTTAGTGACAGACTTTATGCATAACATGAAAACATCACAAATAATACACCAGCATTGAGCAGCACTCCAAGGAAACCTTACCCACCAATTTTTCCCTGTGCAGGAAGGGCTGTTTTCCCCAGCTAGAGTCTTTCTACCATAAAATTTCGATACACAAGGAAAATCAAAACACCTCAGGATTGTGGCTGATCATCTGGAGCCCTGGACATTAAAGAAAATTAATTTTTATTTTTCTGGTAATATTCTCTGTATTTCTGTCCCTTCCTCTAAAATACAAATAGTGTTTCCTATCTCCCTGAGAGCTGGAGATGCCTGTGAGGTGCTTAGATACTACAGAATGGAGATCATATAATAATAAAGGAGCTAGATCAGCTCCCTGGCACCCTGAGGGTGGCTTTCAGGATCAGCACTTTCCACTGATTTTCACTCCAAGAGACCTCAGAGTCCTTCACAGGTCCCTCATTACTCCCAGTAATGCTGGAAAAAGAATAATTTTCCCCTGGGCATATTTGGAGATATCCATATTTTTAATCTGTCTTTGCTACATTATCTCTACCTTCTAGAGTGTCTCAGCACACAATATACCTGTACTTGAATGCCTGTAAATCCATAAATCTCAGTAAATTCCTCAACTGCAAATCCACATTAAAGCTACTTGCAAATCTCAGACTTGTTTTTCCTTTCATTTGCAGTGTTTTATCCTCCCATTAGACTCACTCTGTTACTATTGTGACATAAAATGAGGTTTTTTTTTTCAGACCAGATCCTCTAGGTGAGGAAATGGCTTTTTCCCTGAAGATTCATATTACCTGGAGTCACGTCAAGCAGCAGTGAGAGACCTGTCAGCACAAGAGGGACAGTTATGGAATTGATGACTAAGGCAAAGAGTGTTGTTCCATCTGCCAAAAGGTAACTGAAAAGAGAAAATACCACTGGCTTGTTTCCTAGTGATGTCATGGTGATGCCACTGCTGCACAAACCACTCTTTATGTCCTGGGAGGCTGACACTCTCTTGGTGCCCAGGGCTGCTCCACAAGAGCATCCTGAATGAGCTTAATCTGCTCTCATCAGCATCTTTTCTTAATTCAGGAGAAAATGGCCTCTTTGGAGATTGCTGTGCCCTGTGGTCAGGAGGCAAAGTCCCACAGGCATGCAGAACCTCTTTGGGCAGTTCATGTCTTGCCTTTGAGGGTGTTGTTATTTAATGGATCCCCTGACAACCAGCCAGGATGAAATCAGCTACAGCGTGGTGAGCATCAGGGAGGAAGACATGACAGTTTCAGCCCCATATGTAGATTGTTGACATGTAAGCTTCAGTTTCATAACAAGAGCAATTCCAATAAACTGTGGAAAAAAAAGTCAATTCTATCCAGACAGATCTGTGTAACTGTAGATGCTTCTCAACTACATGAAGGTGTGCTGATAATAAACAGTGTATATGCCATGAAAAACACAAAGAGTTGGCCAACTTTAAAAACTTGAGACTTTTTCCTAGCAAGTGAAGCATGAAGTATCTTGTTCACTTGGATATACATACATATATATGAAGCTTGAACAAAATTTTCTGATTTTTTTGCTTTACAGCTCCTACAAAACATCAGCTATTTCAGAATGTCACTGGTGAAAATATGAGCATATGTATGGAATTGATTTAATGCCAGCTAAAGGAACATTAATCTAGCTGCAAATTTTCACTGCAGGGACATGATGCAGTAAATTTCAGCTAGTCTAACACTGGAGTTGATATTCCATGATATATGACACTTTCATTTGGAAAAGAAAAGAAAACTTTTCTTCAAAACCTTAATTGACTCTCATATATTTCTGACTACAAATTGTACTGGATAATAAAGGCAATAAGTATAGCAAGTAAACCCATATTTTTCAAACACTCTGAAAGATATACAATTAAGGTACCCAGCTCACTGTATTCTCTTCATTCCCTTTATAATAACTGGGAGTTAACATTTTTAATTCACATTGATTTCCTTCATGGATTTTTTGGTTACTTACATAGAAGCAGAACAAAAAGAAAAAGCCTGTGCTTCCAAGAAATCCTTCAAATTGAAGTCAATAACAGCTGCCTCACGGGATTCCAGGTAGGGAAAGTCATAGGACTGCACCATCACTTTCTACCAAGAGTTCAGTCTTGAGTGGTTTTCTTTTACTATGTTTTGCACAATTTACTATGAAATTGTGTAGTTAAGGGAGTAACCACAGTGACTCCAGATGCTCCAGAGATTATTCAGGGATAAGCATTTTGTATAAAACAATTCAGAAAAAAAAGGCATTGGTCACATCCCCATTTCAGCACATCAAGGTCAGAGTTTTGGATCACTGGATGGGGGCACAGTGTTGCTCTTTCAGAGTCAGCAATTCACCAGGCAGGCTTGAAAGGTGGTAACTCAGAGGTGGCTACAAACATCTTTGAAACCCTCTGTTAGATCTACTTCACTGACTGGTATGTAAATTATTTGGCTGCTCACTTGTACAGGGTGAGAAATCAAGGGTAAATGCCTTTTTCTGCCTGATTCAGACCAAGCATGACTGATCTGAATTTGAACATTATCTTATGTCATTAGGCAATCTGAATGGCAACATGTCCCTATTTCCTTTGGCAGAACTATTTTTCTTACTGCAGGAAAGAATTGTTCTTTACTGCATAATTTCCCTTTTCAGCAAAGATAGGAAACCAGAAGCATCTGCAGCACCAGCCCCCTGTGCCAGAAGTACTTAACATCTTCAGAAACTGCACTGACCTTTTGGTCTGAGCTTGCTTTAGATTCCAGTGACAGTGTATCTAACACCCCTTACAAGCACCACCTTTCTGATTTCCACTAGTGTTTCAGCTGTTCCAACATGAATTCTCCTTTTGCCTTTCTCTACAGATGTGTACACATGCACACATCTGAGATGCCCAAACAAACAGCTGGAGCTATGCTTACAGACAGTTGGGCTTGCAACTGGGCGTGCTTTGTTCATAGATTCATAGGATGGTTTGAGTTGCAAGGGACTTTAAAGCTCATCTTCTTCAAAATCCAAAGTAACATAAGAAAGCAAGACAGCTCTTGCTGCCTCAGTCCATGCTTTGTGCAGCTTTTCTTCAGATCTCCAGCTGATGGACCCTGAGGAAGGCAGGTCCTTCTTCCTTTTAATGACTTGCTGGATCCCATGTGGAAAGGCTTTTTTTTTTTTTTTTTTTTTTTTTTTTTTTTTTTTTTTATTTTTTTTTTTTTTCCATTTCAATGACTANTTAATCAATTTCTAGTTGCAAGTCACTGTCAGGACTTGACTGGCTATGGGGGCGAGCACTTGGTCTGACTCCAAAGGCACCTTGAAGACTTAGATTTTTGTGAAGCATTCCCAGTCCAATGACTTTTTCCAAGTTGAACATGTCCTCTGTAGTCCTGAGATGCTACTTATCTAACTGTATGTCTCTCTCCTGATGGAACAGCTGGTATGGGATTTTAGACCATTTTCAGTGGCAGCCTTAAAGAGCCCCTGACTTTTCCTTCACAGGAAGGGGACATGGCCACACCAACCACACCAAAAATTAGGTGCAGCAGTGTTCTGTAATTGACATTTTATTGCAACCTGTAAAAGTGATCCCATTGTATCTTTTAATAAAGGCAGACCCATCTGCAGTCTGCGTTTGGCTATTTCAGAGTAAGTGGTCCCATGGACTAGCTGAGGTCCTGCATATGGCACCTCACAAACAAATGATGGATGTCACAAATAGATGGACCCTGAGGGGTTTTTAGGGCTCTTCTGGAGCAGTCCATTCTGAAATCTAAACTACCCCAATTGCCATGAAGGGATCAGAAGTATATTTCAGCAAGAACTGAAAGGGAAAAGCTCAGAGGCAGCAAAAACAGTCAGATTGTCCTTAGCTTAATGGAAGAAGGACAATAAGATGCAAACAAAGACTGTCCAGCTTCAATCTAATAGTTATTCCATCAGCCACACATGCAGATTAAATCAAAATTTTTGGATAAGTATAATTGGTGGTGGGAGGAAGAGAAGATGGTCAAAAGGGATGCTGGTTTCTTACCTAATACGAATTTATACAAAAAAATAGCTGGACTTGCTTTGAAGGTGAGCTTCTGGCAGAGGATAAACCTGAAAAATTTCACTCTAAGGCTGGAGATTCAGAAGATAAAAAATGGTTGCAATCAATAGTGGAACAAAGAGACAACTTAGCCCTTTGGCCATAGGGAAGGGCCTGGCTGTACTGGGTGAGTGAAGTCTTGCTCTACTGGTTCACAAAGTACAACCATAAAAGGTTTGGTGCTGCTTGCTCAGAGATTCCTGCAAACCCTCCATAGTCACATAAAGTGATATCATGAAATTTTTCTTCTACGTCTTAGTATATATACATTTTTTTCTACCATTACACATTAGAAGCAGATGGAAAAGATGGAACTGGAGCTTTCTCTCTGAAAAACTGAATTCTATGTCAAAAGCTCACACTTTAAGTTAAAAAAAAAAAAAAAAAACACAAAAAAAAAAAAAAAGAAAAAAAAAACTCCATCGCAAACATACTCTGATAATTTTGGAAAAAAAATTAAATTTTTTTAAAAATTAACCTGTTTATTCATCAACATTTGCTATTTTGAGTCCACTGAAATTCTTCTATTTTCAAAACAATTACTTATATTGCATTTTTGCTTATACGTGACAAATTTTTGTTCCCTTTTGTTGCCCATAGAACACTTGTTTGTTAATGGTTTCCATTAACTGATCAGTAGCTTTAATTATTAAATCTTTCCAAGCCTTTTTTCTTTTTCTTTTTTAACTTTGTTCAAAAACATAAAACACATCAATGGCCAGTTTTTATTAGAACTCTGGAATAACAATTCCTCATGGTGGACAGAAGCACAGGATAATCAAGGTTGGAAAAGAATGCTGAAGGCCACCTGGTTCACTGCCTTTCTCAAAGAAAGGCCAGCTAAAATCAGGTTGCTCAACACCTCATACATTTGTTTTTTTGACTGACCAAGGTGAGATTTCACAGCCTCTCTAGGCCCCCTCAGCCTCTGTTCACCAGGCAAGTGCTTCTGCCCCATCTCTGTGCAGCTCCACTGACCTCCTGCACTTTGCAATGTCCCTCTTGCAAGGAGGAGTCCAGTGCTGGACACAGATGTGGGCTCAGAACAACAAAAACAGACCAGCCCTTCTGCAGTCTGATCCTTGTCAATCAGCAGGTGAAGGTACACAGAGCCTTCCAGGCTCAGCTTTTGCCCTGACTGCTCAGGAGCCGTGCCTGCATTTGCTATGACAAGTGATCCTCAGATTTCTGGCAGCAGGAGTTGTCAGCTTTCCAGTATTGCAATTTTTTAGGCCTTAGGACTATCAGGCTGTCAATGCCATGGGCTGCTGACCTAACAGGATTGTCAGCAGATGTCCCCACTGAATCCCTCCCCATCGTTGTGACTTCCTAACATATTTTTCTTTGGCTTCAGGATGCTTAACGGAGCTGCAGAACACTTCCCCAAATTACAAGGTTAACAATGACAGCAACAATAGCAGCAGAAGGGAAAAAGACTCATGCAATCAGTCAGGGAGGAAATTAGGACACTGAGGTTGGGAACTAGGGGTAGGGGGGAATGCTGCAACTGACAGGAAAGTAGATTGAGTTTGAAAAGATTTTTTAGGTCTGTATACAAGAGGACTCAAGAATATCCCACCTGAGGCTATCTGTGAGCTCACCTTCTGAGATGGCTTCATTGTCAGCACAAGTGACAATGTTTTTTGATAACCAAGACAGCACATACACAGGAAATCCATAGTTACACAGCCAGGTGGAATCAGGCTTAGAGAAAAAGAAACATGTATTTCTTAGACTATCCAAACGAGTTGTTTCAACTTAGATGAAAGCCAGCACAATGTAGGTACAAACAAAAAAACAAAACAAAACAAAACAAAAAACAAAAAACAAAACCCCAAAACCAACCAACCAAACAAAAAAGTAACTAACCTAGAACTGCAGTATACTGATAGGTTAACTATAAGCCAAATGTCAGTCTCTCCAGGAGACACATCTGTAATCTCTACGTGCCACAGGTGGGAGTAGGGGGATTTCTGAAAACATTATTTGGGGATTATTTCAAGCTTTTTCATTCCAACTTATAGTAGCTTGGTCCCTGCCTGGGCAAGGAAAGAAAAATGGTGCTTTCAGAGGCTTCTTTTTCACACTGAGATTTGATCTGCCTCTAACAGCATGGTATTCCATGCTATGAATAAAGTCAGCTAGCAACATGATCATCTGGAAACAGGAGATCAGAATTATTTTTCCTACTCTGCTAGTGACTTGGGACTAGACCTTGAATGACCAGGCTGAATGGGGCTCTGAGCCACCTGGTCTGGTGGAAAGTGTCCCTGATCATGGAGGGGGTTGGAACTGGATGATCTGTAAGGTCCTTTCCAACTCCAACCATTTTGTGATTCTACAATGTCATTATTCTGTCTTTAGTTTTCTATTTTGCTGTGTGAGTAACAGAGTTGTGGTAGCTCCAAGGATTTACAGCAGGTCTGGCTTTGATCTGAGATCCAGACTACTATAACATGGCTGGACCAGAGCATCTGTGCTTGGTTTTGGTCTAGGTCTTGCAACACCCTGTTCTTGTATGCTGAAGTGTTCCTCATGATGGAGGGGTTTCAGACTACACACAAGCACTGAACTTTTCTTTTTTATCTGATATATCCTCATCTTCTAACAGAGTCCTTTCCTGGGAGTGAAATTGAAAATTCTCCACTAGCTGAAAATGGTTCCTAGTTTTTCTCTGCCGATGTATGCACAAGGAGCCTGGTCAGTGCTCAGTAGGCTTCTTGACATTTTAGTAGATGAAATTCGAATCATCTGATGCCCGTCTGTGCTTTTAATTCTCAATCTGTCTCTTTGGCTACATCCTGATTATTGAAATAAACAGGACCAGAACAGCACAGGACTGGGGCCCCAGCATTGTTTGAAACACAAACTTCTATTTTCCTGCATTCTCTACTCTCACAGAAAATGGACAGGCTGGTCCAGGGAACAGTGTGAACTAAGAAGCAGTTTGAATGCAAATGTGTGTTTTGGAGAAGGGAATTTATCCCCACATACACAACCTGCAGTGTACAAGCTCTCTCCATGGCCAGTTTGTTAGCAAAGATGTAGGTTTCCATATTAGTAGGCTTGAATTTTGAACCGGATCCTTAAAACATTCTAGGAATGCTGCTGCCTAATCTTGACTGCCATTAGAGATTTCCCTGTAAGGGAACAGCTTCTTGGAACTCATACTGGGAGAAAAAAACCCTTTCCAAAAATGATCTGTAATTCCTAATAGCACAAGAGATGAATGACTAGCGCACTTTCCATAGAAATCTTGCTCTCAGATCCTCTGAGCATGTCTGAAAATATCCCTTGGTCTTCCTATGAGATCTGTCATGTCTTGCAATGGAGGCTGTTACAGAAAGAAAGGAAGCACAATGCAGGAAGCAAAATATAATTATTGCTGAACAGCTTTTAGATTTTACACCAAAATCTCATTTCTTTATAAAAATAGGAGGTGAGAGGCAGAATCACAGCACAGAAAATATTTTCACTGGCTTTACACCTGTGCATCTCCACTGAGTTTTGCTGATCTACTTAGAGAAGCAAGAAAGAAGATTCTGGCCTAGAGAATCAAACATCAACAACAAAACTAGGGGGAAAATTTGCATTTTGTTTTTCACTCTCCCAACTTTTTTCTTAATAAAACTTCAGACTATAAAAGCACAATAAATACAGATAGCACATTAAAAATGCTTCTCCATATCAGGAAATTATGTTCTTAAAACAATTTTGGATTCCCACCTGTCTTTACAATGGAGCGCTGAATAGCTTGTTTGTGCTGAATCTATTGTAGAAACTATTAAAAAGACAATAAGTCCAAATTACATATTAAAATATGAATTGAGTTTAGGAACTAAGACCATATTAAGAGGGAAAAAAAATCTCTTTTTCTCTGAAACTCTCTTAAAACCTTTACTGACATTCATTTTATTTTCTCTACTGCTTTTATTGACAGGTTTGATAGATTCTCTTTTTCTCCAGATTTCAATATTTCATGACAGTTGGCAATCCAGTGTTGACATAGTGATAGGATTTGATATGACCCCCAATACTTAAAAGCCAACTTTATTTTGGAAGCAATAGCTGCCAACACTTTAAATAGACATGCAGTCCTGATATATTACACCTTTCTTGTATAGGACCAAAATGTGATGCAAGGTGAGCCACCAAAATCTGTGCCTTGTTTTCCCTTGAATAAAAGTCCCCAAGGGAGCTACTGTCTTTTTCTCTCTTTCCTTTGTGTTTATTTATGCATTTTGCCTGTGCTACCATAGGAATACAGGCAGCAGGTGTTCCAGCACAGCTGGAAAGGGTATCAATGAGGTCACACAGGAAGTTTTGGGGTGCTGCACAGTGGCAGAGCCTCTGGCCAGACAAAGGAGAAGCCATGCCTGAAGTGCAGTCTTTCAGCTCCTGGTCCTTTGTGGTTGCTGTCCTCATGGAACACAAAGAAAGTCTGTGACCGAACAGGGAACCAAAACAAAGATGTTCAAGACAATCCTTCATCTTCCACAAGCAAGAGGAAACAGCCTCAAAATACTTTTATTGGGTATTAGGAATTTTTTTTCACTGAAAGGGTTGTCAAACATTGGAAGAGGCAGCCAGAACAGTGTCACCATCCCTGGAGATATCTAAAAGATGCATAGATGTGTCACTGAGGGACATGGTTCAGTGGTGGGCTTGGCAGTGCTGTGCTGATGGTTGGATTTTAGGGGGCTTATCCAACCAAATGATTCCATGATTCCATGACATGGGATATTAAGAACTGATGCAATTCTAAGCCCTCCCCTTCACAGGCTCTGTAGCAGAGAGGAATCCTATGAGGAAAGGAGACTTCTGAGGAAGTAGCAAAGACATCCTGAATATCACTGGACTATACTATGCCTTAGAAGTCCCTGAGTACTGAAAAAATTTTGAACATTGTTCCAATTACAAACATCTGCTTCATCAGCTTCCAGAGTAGTTGTAGCTTTAGAAAGACACAAAGATGTGTATTCCTACATCAATCATCTTACATTCCAACAGGGGCAGCAGTTAGGACCATTTTATGGGGTCTGACTTATACTCTGACACTTCAGTTCTGTACCCCTCATTGCAATGATGTCAGCAGATAAACTACTTCTGTAAATTTGACTTAAAATCTATATAAGTACAACAATTAAAACTGATGTTTGGATATCTAATTGTTCCCTTATGCTCACTTTTGGGACATAAAGACCAAATTTTTCTACATTCTTCCACTAGCCCAATGTGCGTGACGGTGTCTATTTAAAGTAGCTTACACTGTCTCTGCAGAGCCCTTGACATACTCCTATCACATTTTTAAGGTGCTTTAGCACATCAGCTTCCCAAAACTAGATTTGCAACTTGGAAAACAAAGATATCTGTCCAAAACATTTAGGCCTTTTGTCTTTTAAAGAAGCAAAAAGCTCTTTCCAGAAAGCCATTATTTCCTTGTTCCTACTGAATGCAACATTAGGGAGCTGTCTGAATATTAGTTATAGCGTTATTCATAATAACTGGATTCCATTTAAGACCCTAACACAGCTGACCTAACAAAAGCAGCTATTATTGCACATCAGCCTCATGTCTATGGCAACGCCTTCTATTTGGGTGTCAGAGCTTCTCCTGACTAACACATCATACTTCAGGTCACTTTTATAAAGCAGGGGAAAAAGCAGTTATGCTTATTCTGTTCAAAGAAGGTGAGCACAGAAACACTGCAATGACTTACATGCAAAGTCTGTGCCCCAGATGTGAATCACACTCCAGAATCTAAATTGCAACACTACTGTAATTTCCTTCCCTATTCCATTAGACAAAATTAGCCTAAACTGATGTAACATTAGATGCTCTGTGCACAAGAGTAGCGTTGCGTCAAAGGTTTCCCCTCTGCTACTCACAGACTATGAAAGGGGAAGGAGTCACCTGAGCTAACTTGAGTGATGTGTACTATAGGTGTGAACTCTGTCTGATCATAACAGTGCCATTTGAGATCTCCTAGTCTCACATTCTGGCTTTTAGCATCTGGTCTGAAAACTGTCATTCTGTGAAGTACTGTCTCACTTCAGACTTCTTTTGCAGTTGTTCAGACACCTCAAGCCATCTCACATGGCACTAGAAACCTGCTTGTAGACAAACAAATCAAGATCCAGCATGGATCCCAGTGCCTTTAATCAGTGCAGAGTCACACAAGGGAACAATGCCTCTCTTTCACACCTGGCTAGTCCTGTCCCTTTTAAAGCCATGTTCACTGCCCATTCTTTGTGTGGTCAGCAATTTCCTACTCCATGTTCCTCCTTGAATTGCTACAAAGGTAATCCCCAACGAGTTAAAAAACCTCATTTCTATGATTTTATGAGATACCATTTGAAGAAGGTCAAGAGGAGTTCTCATGTTTATTATTAGTAACTGCCAATTTAATTTTTTTGCTGCTTACCTCCTTTAGCATCTCTTGCCTTAAGTTTAAGGCAGCTGCTCTGGGAGGGGTTCAGCTGTATGAATTATAACCTGACTTTGAGCAGGAGGTTTAAGCACACAAAGTGAGTCACTTGATTGATGGCTCGTTTGATCAGCTGTGCAGTCAGGATCCTTGCACTGCTGCAAACCTGACTGCACAGTCAATACTGCAGCATCCCTGGCTGGCAGGAGGATTCAGGGTCAGTAGCTGTACTGTAATAAAATCTGCATCTCTGTGAGCTGGTGTCTTGTATCTTGCCTATCTCTTCCTCTCAGCTGCATTTCTTTGTTCATGTTAGAAGTCCTGGTCTGGGGGCTTCCTTCTTGTCCTCCATTCTTCTGCTCAAGCCAGTCTGCCCTCTGTCACCTGCAAAAATTCCTGTGGCCTCTTGTCTCCCACTGGCTGACCAAGAACAAGGTCTCTGTTGCACTGCTCCATTTTCACAGGAGTGAATTTAACCTCAGAGAATGTCCTTGAGATTGAACATAATGGACAGTGAAAATATCACCAGTGAGAGTTGGTCTAATTGTATTGATTTGTTTGGTTTTTGATGAAAGAAAACTGTCTGAAAAAGTTATGTTCTTTATGTTTTTCAAAGGGTAAACTTACTGTTCAAAAAAAGTGACATTGTGAATCACAGGGACAGCTCAACTATATAGGGAGTCATGGTGCCTCAAGGGAAAGTGAATAGAGGTGAGGACACTAACCTGAGGAAGAGTGAAAAGCCTGGACTATCTTTTTGGGATTCACCACAGCAGCTTAGATAGACATAATTCAATGTCAAGCCTGAAAGGAGGTTGTGGTGATGTGGGTGTCGGTCTCTTTTCCCTGGTAACAAGTGACAGGATAAGAGGAAATGGCCTCCAGTTTTCCCAGGGGAAAAAATCTTAGTTATTAGGGAAAAAAATTCTCATGGAAAGGGTTCCTAAGAAATGGAACAAGCTGTTCTGGGAAGTGATGGAGTTGTCACTCCTGGATTTATAAAAAACTTGTGGGTTCGGCACTTGAGGATGTGCTTTAGAGAATCACAGAAAAACACAGAATCTTCTCTCTTGGAAGAGACCTCCAAGATAATCGAGTCCAGTGGAGAACATTGTGGTGGTGCTGGGTTGATGATTTGACTCAATAATCTTAGAGATTTTTTTCCAGCCTTAATGTTTCTGTGATTCTATGAAATATCTCTGAACTGCAATAGTTTGAGTGATGAATGAAATATTTGAATGTCAGGTGGAAGGACTTGAAAAGCGAAGTTTCATTTCTTCTCTGCCAAATGCACTCAAAAGGTCTGTTCTCTGGCCTCCAAGACTCCTGATCCCACCAGCAGATTTTGTGGGAAGGCGTCATTGACCTCTCCAGAGGAAGATGTGGGTAGGAAGCTCTTAAACCAACTGAACATGCTCAAGTCCATGGGATCACAGGATATACCAATTAGGCTGTTGAGAGTTGGCTGATGCCATTACCAAGACCCTTGTCACTGTTTTTGAAAGGCTCCAGGGGAGTGCTGGAACCACTGTATATGTGGCACTTGGAGACAAGGTTTAGTGATGGACTTGGCAGTGCTGGGTTAATGGTTGGACTCAATGATCATGTATGATTTGGAGTGATGGTGTTTGTCTTCCCAAGTAACTGGTACAAGTGATGGAGAGCTTCTTCCCTGGGCACAGCAGAACACCAGTCTGAACTTGGGAAGTGGTGAATGAATTCCTTGTTCTGCTTTGCCTGTGTGCATGGCTTTTGCTTTACTTATTAATGTGTCCTCATCTCAACCCACGACTTTTCTCACTTTCACTCTTCTGTTTCTCTTTCCCTTCCCACAGGGAGCAGGGGAGGACTGGAGCGAGTGGTTGTGTGCTACCTAGTTGCCAGCTGGGGTTAAACCACAACAGCATTATATAAAACACATAATTATATTATATTAATAAGGTTATTTTTGTTCAACAGACTTTGTATTTGTTATGAATACCTCACATGTACTGCGGTCTATATATGTTACATGAAGTGCATAGCAGCTCATATGCAGACAGTACAGAAAAGGGCTTTTTATAGATATCTACAAATGTGTTTATGGAGTTGGCTATTACATAAAACCACCAGCAACAGCTTCTTGGGAAACCCAGTTCTGTCACTGCATGTTAAGGAATATCTAGAAACAGCACAGAGCTCCTCAGGAGACACCAGCCTCGTGCTGCCTCCTTCCTGCTCCTTGGTTACACTTAGACAAGAGGTAGGGGCTCAGAGACGGTTCTGCTGAGGCTGAGGAAACTTGAAGAGGCAGGAGAGTTCAGATGGCACCAGTCTTGAATGACACCTAAAAACAAGTCATGGAGATGAGATTTCAGAGCCAGACACCTTAGTCTCACTTATTCCTTCTGCTAGTTGTCTGCATCCATGCCCAGATCAAGCCCCCAGGCTGGGAAGATGACAGATAGTTTCATTCCTAAATCTTCCATGCGTATAGTTCCCAGGACCAACCCCATGATTTTTTTCCAGGCTGCACTTTTCCAGCCAATGAAATACTAGTTTACAGTCATATTTTGAGTCAATTCTCAGTTAGCAGCATCTTGTGGAGCTTGGTGATGTCATTGGATGAAGTATCTCTCTCCATGAATAAAGTACTATTGGTTTGTAACAAACCTCTTCATAATCACTGGAATCAGTCTCACTTGCTAATGCAGAACAGAGAGGTCTGAGTAACAGGAAAATACTGTTAATATCACAGATTATTTCTCCATGGGGAAATTTGTCAGAAACAGTCGTGAAGGTTGTGATCCACATTCACTCCTCCAAGATCATAGCAAGGGAGGGTACAAGAGAGTAATTTCTGGAATAAGGAGCAGGAAAAGGGTGAAAAGAGCAGGATAAGCAGTTCTCAGAAGCTCCTTGGAAAAATATAAACAATCTGGTAAGGGGGAGGAGGTGTGGGAGTTGAGCAGAAGAAAATTAAAAGGATAATTAGAAGAGAAAAAAAATGCATTGCTGAGAACATTTTAGCTGGTGAAGCCAGGGATTTCAGACGAATTCACGGCAGACAGATGGTAAAAAGGGGGAAAAAACCACCAACCAACAGCACACCCTATAATCAGTTCCTTAGCATGAATATTAGGGGGATTTCGTTAGGGATAGGGAATAAGGAGCTGGCAGCATTAACACACAATTATTTTGTTTTGAATCTTTGCAACAGAGGCAGAGGGATCAAAGCAACTAGAAACAAAATCCAGAGCCCTGTTTTGCTGTGGGGTGTGATCTGGAACAGTCAAATAATCCTCACCATTCACCAAGACTGATATTTATCTGCAGTTTTCACATTTCCGTGTGATTTTAGTTTGGATTCTCCTTTTTCCTTGGACACAAATATCTCTGGGCACCTGGAAATTTAATTGATTAACAAATGCATTAATAGACAAGTCTTTTTGCCATATCAATAATCAATGTATCCTAAAGAAAAAGAAAATGTGGAATTCAACAAAAAAACTATAACCAATTCAAACATGTCAATCTCCTATTCTCTGATAAAATCAAAAAAACAGAAGCTGTAATAAGCAAAACAGGAAAGAAGAAAAATCATCTCCCCAGTGACTAAGAAAGCACAGAGCTTCACAAAGCAACAGGGTGAAGGACAGAGATCTGAAAGCTGCTCTGACTGCAATGCCCCCTCATGGCACAGGGCAGAGACCAAGAAAGCAAAATTGCTTTGGCTCAGCACCACATATGCTGTTGTCTTGCTCTGGATGCAAAAATGACCTGTACAAACCAGCCTGGAAGTCCCTTCACAGTATTTTCCAGAGCCCTGGATCCATGTCTCAGCCCTTTGGGGCAGGTGGGGTGTCCCCATGACATAACCTTTGGCAGAGATGCTCCCCTTGGATTGTTTCTCTCTTTTTTAGTAGCTAAACTGAGATGCTCTACACAGTACCAGCTTTCTTGCAGGATATGCTTACAGAGGTGATTAGTTACTACTGTCTAGTCTAAAGCTGGGATCAACCTATTCCCAAGGTGAAAAGAACCCTTATGTAGACTTGGAAAGGCCCTAAAAATATGAAACATTTCATTAGAAAAACCATTTCCCACTGAAATTACTAGCAGAACTCCCATTGATTCAATTAAGGGAAGAGCCACAGTGTTTATAGCCCCCAAACCTGCTTATACATGAGGACATCTAACTCTTGGGGAGAGTAACCAGAGGCAAGCTGCTCACACACTTTATTTTTCATGGAATCATAACTCTGGACAGCACAGATGAGGCCAAATTAATTTTAAATAGAGATGCATTTTTATGTAAGGCCAAAGCTTTCAGATAATTTTGCTGATTTCAATGATAATTTAAATTTGCACTGTCATGTTAAATTGGGATATTTTTTAACAAAGGTACTACTGAAAATTAAAGGAAATTAAATGGGAATGAAAGAAAAAAAGTCCACAACCCTTGTGATTCCTTTAGTGGAGTCTCTCACATGAAGATAATTTGAAGTGTTGCGATTTACACAATATCAGTTCATGTCTGGTTGGAAACAAGTTTTATTTTGAGTGGATTGGTTTCTTTTGTTACTGCTGAGGTACTAAAAACTGTATTAAAAAGAAGAAGGATTTTCACATGTGTCACAGATAGGTGGGAGATCAGGAGGGAGTTATCCTTCCTAGCCATGCATGTCCCATATTTCCCCTCACTCCATGTGGTGCTGCCCATGAGCTGTGAATCTCTGGACACAATCCTGGCTACAAAGACCACCAATTCCAGGAGAAAGCTGCACACACCCCCAGCCCTGGCCATGGGGTCAAGCAGGACCTGGCAGACTTTCCAGAGACCCTCTTTGCAGACAAAGTCCGTGTTGTCCATAGGTTTCCCTGATTCCCTCAGAAGCAGATTTCCAGCCTTCCCCCTCCCTCCAGGACAGCAGTTCCACCCATGCAATGGGTTGCATTAAACACCATTAGCTGTGGGAAGTTTCATACAACACATTGACCCAGATCCTGTTCCCTTCAAACCTCTTCCTCTCCCAGCTGTTGGGTGCTCTAAGACCCTTTTTGCCCAGCCCAAAGTTATGAATAACATGGCTTGGAGGACCTGAAACTGAAAGAAATGTCAGATTATGGAAGGTAACAGTGTTTCGCTGGAAGTACAAACCTCCTTTCAGAAGAATTTCTGAAGAATAAAAGTCTCCATTTCACCCTGGCACAAGGCCTGGCCTTGCAACAACCATTTCCATATTTCAGATGTTTCTTCTCAGAGGCTGCAATTCCTCGATAGATCAGAACTTGCATCACTTCATCTCCCACTTAACTAATTTGATGAGGAAAATGAAACTGCTATGGTGGCAATTTAAGCGTATTAAAGGAAAAAGTTAATCCAAAATTTTGATTCGCCAAATTTAAAGTCCATTTCCATTACATTTAATAACTTCAGCCTCTCTTAGTTCATCTGTACTTATCTTTAAGTCTGCATGGCTGGGTGGCATTAGAAATAAGAAGATTATTCATAGTAGGGTGTTCTGCCTATGAACTTTTTCTTAGCTCTCAGTCAAGATAAAGAATACTTGCTCAACTGAATATCATTTCATAATCACATGAGTGGTCGGCTCTTCTGTTCTTATAAAATCATATCTCACACCATCAGCCACAGACCTTTCAAAAACTACCAAAAAGGGTATAATTAATTCAAACAGAGTAATCATTAAAGTGTGAGGATAGTCAGAGACATGCTTTCTTGTTTCCTTCCAAGCACACATGAATTATGAGATCCAAGTCACAGCTCTTGTAAGGGACTAGTTCATGCATTTGTGGAGAGGAGGGAACTTGCTGCATGAATTCTCACCTTTTCTCTGTAGGTCTGTACACGAAGCATTTGGGTCTGAAGGCCTGAACCGTGATGTGCCTCCCACACCACGGGAAAGAGGCGAGGAAGGGAAAAGCTCCGTAAGGACTGACAGGGCCATGGCTGGGAGGGAGCAGGCTGGGCAGCTTCCTCTTGGGCTGGCAGCAGGTGCCTCAGTTCTGGGGGATGTAAGGAGTGGCTGGGCAGGGGGGGAAGTGAGAGAAGAACTTCCACACGATCCTGCAGCATCTGGTGCTTCCCGGCCTGTGGAGCCAAGGAGAGAGAGCGGGGCCCCTGGAGCCGGCGTGGGAGCAGGTGGGGGAAGGTGCTGCTGTTATTTGCAGCAGACGTTCCTTAGCAACAACCTCGAGCAGATGGAGGGCCGGGTACCACTGTGCAGAGCCTCCACCAGCAGCCCCTGAGCCGCCCCAGCCTCTCCCCTGCACGGGGAGCTGAGGCAGCACAGCAAATTCTACCAGAGCTTTTCTCCAGACAAAAGGAAAGGGGAAGGAGATCACTTTGACTCATGCCAGTTTGAAGCCTAAGGAGATGTGAGCAAATTTGATTAAGCAAGGTTGATAAGTACCAACAATATTGCTGTAATTATATAGCAGTTGTTACATATACACATACATATATACATACAAACATATTCTGTTACTATAACTGAGTAATTTGGATTTCTAGGAACGCTGAGAAATCTCAGCGTTAAATTTAAAAAACATAAATGTGATTTACAAATATCTTTAGGTTATACCAAACCACACTTGATTAAAAAAAAAATAATAAGAAAAAGAGGATATCAGATCTTAATCTGTATCTGAAGTTAAAGGAAGATATCAGGTCCTAATCTGTCTGAAGTAAAATACAAAGTGATTGATAATCCACAGTTAAAAAGGTTATTTGAAAATGGACGGTTCACAGATGCAGAGGATTTCAGAAAAAGTCTGCATTGACAGATGGATGAATTACCAAATTAAAGAAAACAGGAACCTTCTGTGGGATAACTAATTAATCTTGTACATGGAGAATGTGTGGAATCATCAAAGTTGAACAGAGCTAACAGCAGAGGTGGGGCCTCCTGCAGAGAGTGTCCATAAAACTATAAAAAATACCACAACCTTCTGCATGCATCCCTCTTTTCTTCAAAATCAGGTGTGAAGAATCGAGGACTCTGATATCCTTTATTATGATACTGCATATGTAAATATTATCCTACCATTAAAGGAAAAGGAATTCTACTGTTTGTGTTTGATCTGCCTACATGCCCTTGAGGTTTGGCTGTAATCAGCATGCAAAAGCAAGGGGGAACAAAAGTACAAAGGCCATAAAATTTCATGGTCAATAAAGAGCCAAAATTGTCTCTAGGGGGAAGGAAAAAACTTCTCTTTCTAGGGTTTATACATAACAAGAAGTATTGGTATTTCTTGCATTTTCTCAGGGGCAGGATGTTTGAAACACATCTATGGCCATATTAGAATTATGTTGGTGAAACTCTTGCCTTCAATTCCTCATTTCTATTAATACCACCATAGACAAAAATCTGATAGATAATTGATTTATCTTCCTTGATTACCTTGATTAATCAGGACCTAGGTGAACATTTTAAAGGCTTAGGAATAGCTCTGTAGCCAGCAAAAGCAGATAAACACTTGATTATGTATTCTGGTGAGTCAAGCTCACCCATATGGGATCTCATCTCCATTTCCCTTCTGCTAATTTACCTCTTAGCAACATTTCAGCAATTCCTGTGGGTGATACATCAGTGAACAGAAATTGGAAAATGGTGGATGAGTCTGAACTTACTTCCATTAAAGACAACGGATGCTTTTTTCCATTAACACCAAGGACACCAGTCTGAGCAATAATGGTATTTAATATTATCTCTTTGGCAATGGCTGGACAAAAGGAGAAGAATTCCTTTTCTTTTTTCTTTTTTTTTTTTCTCCTACTGTAAAAGTATAGATTAAAAAGAATGTAACCAAAGTAAGGCTGAAGTTTTCTGTCTTTTTAGAATTTAAGAATTAACCAAAATTATGACATTTTAAGGATATTGTTAATTAACCAGGATTCTAGTAAGTACCCTACAGGTTTGTCTAATTCTAATATTTCAGCCCACTTCCTTGTCCAACATTTACCAAGTTTTCTGACAATTCCCAGTTTCCTGATAGCTCGCCTGCCAGACAGGACAAGATCTGAGCATGGAATTGCATCATGGATCCTCAAGAAACACAATTCCCTGTCTGATAGCCACAAGACCACCATGCTCTCAGGCTTTCCAGGGTTTCCACAGCTCCAGAGTCATGGCTCAATACGTTGTCACAGATAATTTTCAATTGTTATTTTCCCTTTTGAGAAACAATAAAACAAAATTTCAGAATATCAGATCTTAGGTACCAACTTCCCTACCCAGACTCCTCAATCCAAAACCTGGGGGCAGGGTGAACCACCTTTGACACACAGGCAGCATTTTTTTTTGGGTGTTGCCAAACAAGTGTCATCTCATGTTCTCATACATGGTCATTTCTTAATTTCTAGTTGCTGCCCTATCAGGTCCATTTCTATACAGGATAAAGTGGGTTGGACTAAACCAGGGGGTGTCGTGTCTGTGTGTGTGTGTGTGTCTGTGTGTCATTTATTTGTTTATTCTGCCCTGTAACAGTTACAGAGATTTCACAGAGTGAATTACAGATCTCAGGTAAAATCTGCTGCCAACAGGCACTACTGGCCCACACCACTGAGATGGGAGTCCCTGCACAGTTCTGCCAACACCCATCACCTGGCTGTGCTGAGTCTGTGCAAACTCCCATCGAGCTCTCTGTGGGCTGCAAAACAGCAGCTTTAGCATCTCACTAGATACTACTCCTAGCTGCCTTAATGTGAAATAAGTTTGATGTAAACTGATGTAGGACTGTCCAGGTAGGGATTTGTAGTACTTTTGTTATGTTGATTGATATCACTCCTTTACTTAAAAAATAACTGCAAGGTATGGGTAAGATAAGGCATAAAAAGAGCAGTATTATTACTGTTGCTGTCATTTCAGCGTATTTTTCAGTTGCAATCTTTTTCCAATCAGTAGCAGCAATCACAAGATACCATCTTTCAGCAACCTGCTCTAGTGGAAGGTCCTTGCCCATGGCAAGGGGCTTGGAACTTGGTGATCTTTAAGGCCCCTTCTAACCCAAACCATTCTGTGATTCTATGATCTTCTTAGCCATTATAAGGCAATAGTTCTCAAAATGCAGCATGGGGAGGAACTGACATTAGTAGGCAATCCCATACATGACATCCTTGCTTCACAGTTGCTGCCAGCATGTCCATTTTCTTTATGTTTAATTAAGTAATTTAAAATAGCTTCTCCCACTCCTTTTCACACACACAAAGCAAAAGACATTATTGATATTTCCAGTGTTGTATCCTTTATTACTTTATCCTCCATCAGAGCTGATTCTTTTACCTGCTAGGAGAGCCAGCTTCACTTTTGGTAGAATAACCCTTTTTCATGCAAAGCGTTTGCAAGAATGACATTTCAGCAGTGATCCTGAGAAAAGGACATTGCAAAGTGTCTTCATGGTGAGATAAACCCAGTGTAGCATGAATAAAAAAAATTTCCAGTGCATTTACATTCTGAGTGCATACCTAGTTGGAAATCTAGATAGCTTGTTTAAATCATCAATCTGCTGGGTTCAATGCCATGGAAATTGGGAAGAAGTTCTGCTTTTTAGGACCTTCTCTACTGTATATTGTAAAACAAATCTGAATGTGCCTATGACCAGAGCAGAGCAATTTGATTTTGACACTTGTTTGTATGGATTGTGTCACTTTTCATACTACACTGACTTTTGCAGGCTTCAGTTCAACAGGTTACATCACTTGACTGCAGAATAATTAGCTTGAAATACATTGTTATGGGGTTTTTTTTTACTTCTGTTGAGTTTGGGTTGTTTGGGGTTTTGGGGTTTTTTGTTTGTTTTTTTATTTTTTTGGAAAAGGTTCTTATTGTGGCTCGGGTTCCAGAGGAAGCCCAGCTGTCCCTGTCCACAGCTGTTCCCAAGCTGAGAACAGTCAAGGAATGATAGAAAGCAGATGGCTCTCTGCTTCCCACAGGCCTCCTCATCCCTTGTGCCAAGGTTGGAAGTAAAGATCAGAGGAGGCACTTTTGCATGGAATTTTATTCTTCTGAAGGGGGTGCAAAAGAGGCAGCAGGACCCCAATGCCCAAACTTTTAACCTGAGTCCTCCTGGAGGTGTTACCATTGGGGGACAGGTACAGTGGGACAGGGTGTGGCCAGCCAGGGATAAACCAAACCCATTGTGAGTGTTAACAGGGACAGACCACTAGAGGAAAAACAGCTTAACCAACTCCATATTCGATTACCACATCTTATGAGTCTTTTTATAAGGGAGCCACATCTTGTATAATTTGAGTCTTATTGTTAGTCTCATAAATGTTGTTATTGTTATTATTATTATTATTATTTCCATTTTCCACTCATAAAAGTAATAACTTGGGAAACAACGCCTTACTTTGTCTTGTGAAGATTCATCCTATTATAGTAATTCCATTATTCTGGCTAATCCCTAAAGACAAAGAGGAAATTTCCCTGCCTGTAACAAAGGCTTTAAATAACAGAGATGCATTTCTGGTGCAATCAGTGAAATTGTCACCAAGCACACAGATGGTGACCTGAGGAACATGAAAAACTTGATGAAAATTCTGTAACCCACTCTTTGGTTTACTTTGATTCAAATAAGATTCAGATATTACACAATGACCAACTCATTACAGAATACACAGTTACAGTGCTGAGGCTTAAAGGTACAATTGCAGAACAAACTTTTATATGTAACTCTGATTAAGAGGGAGGAAAGACTATAATCTCAAAAATGCTATTTAGAAAAGGCTTTCAAAGTCAATAAGACCTAAGATGGAAGAGGTAATTCCTGACATTGCATAGCTATTTCATTCCATTTTGGTTTTGACACTGAAAAATCCATGATATGAAACTCACTGTATCTCAAACTCCTAAGGATATTTTAAAAATAGCTGTCTTTTCATGTGTCTTCATGTAATTTCTTTCAATATACTCTTTCCCTTATTTTTATTTAAAAAGTTGTCTAGTATTAAATATTTTAGCTGTTCTGTCTTGCTCTTATTTAAATTCCCCTGGCACTTTTGAGGAACTACTTCCTGCAGGAGTGAGAGGCAGCTTTCATGCTGGAGTGCTTTACAATTCACCAGCTCCCCATCTCCTTATTACCTTTCTGGAATTAATGTAACTCCACCTTCATGGTACAGGGGCAGATTGCAGCCTTCCCTAAATTCTTGTGTATCAGCATCTCTTGTGCAAGGTAGAGAACAGGAGCTCGGAGAAGCCAGCACACAGAGGCTGGGGATAAATCTCCTCAAACTCTCCAGTCAGTTTGTGGTGTAGTCTGAAAGAACACTGCACCTAAACAAGGGTTCCTCAGCATTGGCTTGTCTGGATACCAGCACAGCTGCAGGTCCATTCTCAGCTCTGTTCTGGACAATTTACACACCTGTCCTGGTTTGAGATTGGCATTTTATTGGACCAATAGGAAAGCATTTTCCAGTTCTTATTCCCTTTGAACGAAGCCCGGGAAGCTCTCTTTCCTTCCTGCTCTCGGCAGGCTCACCCCTCTGCCCTCCCGGCCCTGCCCGGGCTGGGGGCGGCGGCGGGCCGGGGGCGGCCGGNACCAGCACCAGCGGCCCCTGTGGTTCGTGCTCAAGGCGGCCCCGGAGCCAGGAGCAGCCCTGAGCCCCGTTCAGACTGAGAGCAGCCGGCACAGCTCACATGGAGCCGGCAAAAGAGAACGTGGCCAGCAGAAAAACGCAAAGCTTGTTTTCTGATACAAGACTTGGACGAAATTGACTTTTCTCAGCGTTACAAAACTTTGTACTGGAAGAACACTAATTCTTTCTTAGGCTAAGAAAAAAAGGAAGGTGAAACTTTGTAAGAACAACTGCGTAAAATTGAAGTCGGTAACTAAAGAGTTAGATTTTAGATTGAGGAGATTTTGAAAAGTTTGTCTTAAGCTTAGGCTGTAAAATTCTTTTCTGAAGCTATGATACAGATATACTTGACATGTCAGACTTTGGGTTTTCCCCAGTAAGTTCATGGAATGCTTTGGGGGTTGGTAGCGTTCTAGCCACAGTCATGAACAGAGGCACCAGTGTTAGAAGTTTGATGAGAAACCTCGGCTCCTGGAAATAAAAGGGAAAGACCTCTGTTCCAGAGATGAGTGAAAAGATGCTAGAACACCTCATCCTTTAAAAAATGCACCCCAATAAACTGATATGGACCGAGAACACAGTTGTGAAGAAAAACTGTAAAAGATGGAAAAGACTTCACAGAGGCAGATCTCAGGCACCTGTGGTTTGTGAGAAAAATGAAACCACAAGAATTCTTTTCTTGTAAAAAGCTTTCCATAGCATTAGCAAAGAATACTTTTCTTTCTAAATAAACTAAAGAAAGACTCTTTGTCAAAATGAAAAACTGTCTGAGATTTCTGAATGTTGTTGTCTATACATTGTAGTTAAGAGGAAAAACGGTTGTGGGGAGGGAGAAAGAGTGTTTTGAAGGTTCCATCCTCATTCTTGTTGGTTTTTTTCTTTCTTTTAGTGTTAGTTAATAAAGTCTTATTACTTTTAAGCTTAAGCCTGCTTTGCTCTTGATTAAAACCTTTGAAATTAGCAAAATTAAACCAGAACAAATATTAGTGTTTCTGCCCAGTTTCGAATTGAAACCTCAACAACATGTAAGTTGAGCCAACCCCCCACTTCTGTACCCTCATTCCTTAAAGCAAAACTCCATGTCCTTGTCCAAGCCTCCCACCCTCAGGAACACAAAGCTATGTCCTGGTGAATATCATGCACCCATCACTCCTAACCCAAAGCTTTCTCCAGCTGTACTTGCATCACCAATTTGTGTCTTACCAACATTAATGACCAAGCAGGTCCTTAGACAGACACACACATACCCTCAGCTCAGACACGTCTCTCAGAAACCACCAGGTGCAGCTGCCTTTTCCCCTTTGGCATTTGCTTGAGCACTGTCAATGGAATGCTCGTTATGCTTGATAAACTCTGGAATAAACTATTCCAGACTTCTCAACTGCCCATCTGTCTGTCTCTTCAGTAGTAATAAGGTCATTCTTAAAAATAAAGAAATACAAGTTCTTTGTAGTAGAAGGAAATGACCTTTATTTTTTGCATGTCTAAGTAAGCTGCATTAAAATAAGATGAAGACCATGACAGGAGATAACCAAAGATGATAAATTTAGGCTGACACTTTGTCCTTAACTTGAATTAGAAAGTGTACAGTAAAAACAAAGATTTAGCCTTAAATCAGATTCTTTTGTGATATGTCATTGTGCTATATCTTTAATATATTTTCAGGTACTTCTTGAGCAGCCTGTTATAGGAGGCAGAATCACAGGGAAGTCAGGACTGCTGTAAGACCATCACTGGGGATCTGAGTCCCTTAGGACCGGATGCTATAAAGTTAAATTACAGCAACAGAGTCCCTGCCCAGACAATTCTGAAGTTAAGTGCCAGAAGGGATACAACAGATGAGTCATTCAGGCAGAGGAGGGAGGGATAAGAAGAACAGGCACTGGCTGAATGGATCTGATAACAAAAAGAATGAAGGTCAAAAGAAAAAGGCTTGTGAGTATTGACAGGGTAGTTTCCCACAAAGTTGGGAGTTACGGGAAAGCATCAGTGAGCTTGAGGAAGAGTCCAAGAGATACAGGAATGTGGGGCTGCTCCTGTTACACATCTAAAACAATTTCTAATGACTGTCAAGTTTTGTAGTCTACCCAGTTTGAAGCTAAGTGTTCTGAGATTTAAATTATACAGCAAAACATGGTAAAATGCAAAACCACATCAAGACACATAGACTTGGGACACTTGTGGAAAAAAATTTCACACTGAGAAGTCAAGACTGCTTTCCAACCAGGCAGCCAATGAAGATTCTACCTCAGAACTGCTTCCAGTGAAGTTGAAACTGAACACCTGGGTAGAAGTGGGAAAACCAAGAAAACAAAAGCAATAATCCAGGTTGCAGAGGGGGTGGCTGCATAGAGTTAAATTTTTTGTAAGGCTCGTGATGAGGATGGACTTTGAGGGTATTTAAGGAGGATGAGGCCATGAATTTTGCCATTTGTTATGGGGAACAAATGGTATTAAGTGAGAGGGCAGCTAGTGGAAGCTGGCAGATCGTGGGTGGAGCAGAGGCAGGAGCTGACATTCTGATACTGATTGAAAGAGGCTGGGGAGATAGTTCAGTCCAGTTCAGTTCAGTTCATTTGGTTCAGTTCAGGCAAATAGGTGTTTTGTTTTGGTTTTGTTGTAATAAAGAAAGAGAGTCCTGAGGGAAGCACAGAAAGACGTCACGGTGGGATGCTGTGGTCGCAGTCGCCTGGGAGATCCCTCCTGACAGCAGTGACTTACACGGAGAAGAGGAACCTGAGCTGGTACATGCTGGGGTGACAGGAAAGTTTCTTGCTTATGAAAAAAAGAGCTGATCAAAACCTGGGCAGGAATGTCAGAATGGATACAAAAGCCTTTAATCTGGGAGAGAGTGAGATCTAAATTTGAACACTGCAAGTTCAACAGAAATGTGGGATTATCTGTAGCAAATCATTTCCGATTATGATTTTAGGCAGCAACATTAATAAGAACAGGAGATGGACAAGGAGCAGAAATTGAGAAAGAAAATAGCTTTTTTTCATGTTTGCTTATATTTTATTTTTCTTTTCCTTTTTTTCTTTGAAGAGACATGAGAAAAAGCAACAGATAGGTCAAGGGGAAAATACTTGCAAGATGGGAGAGTCACTGGGGCAAGACAAGACAGAGTAGGGAAGTAGATTAAAATTTTCTACCTTCAGATTGATGGACGCAACCTAAATTTAAATTACCAAATTGCTTTATGCTGTGATGAAATAAACAAAGGAAGACCAAAGTTAATGTCATCCCCAAGGAACCTCAACTTCATCTATAATTTATGCACCAAATAATCCATATGGAAGGGACATGGTATGGATTCTCCATCCATAGAAACACACTTAATGAGAAAAATTATGTTGACATGAGAGCCAGAGTGGATGTTTCACCACACAAGTTTCTCTGCTCACAGCAGTACTTTCTAAACCAATTCTCAACTATTTAAAATATTCCTCAGTTTCATTTTTGTATTGGTGCCTTTCTGTTGTATATTTTATTCCTTTTAAAGCAGAAAAGCAAACTAACCAAAGCACACCACCACCACCACCCCCCTTCAGCTGATGTATTTAATCACAGTTTTCTGGGAAGGTTCACCAGTAATCATGAGTTACTCTGGGTTTTCATTATTCTTCATTACTTTAATGCAGTGTCACTGATGTCTTACTAACTTCATTCTGCTTGCTTCCTTATGCAGAATGAATACTGACTGAAGAGTCAAATGTTCCAAATTTGCAAAACACATCAGAATTTCCTCCCAGCATCAATAAGAAAAAATAATACTGATTGGTCTTTTAGACTGACTCAGTTTCTTTCCAATCCTATTCTGAACATAGTAGAAATATTCCTATTCTGAGCAGATGGTTTATTAAAGTTGATAGGTAACTTCTTACATTTTGACAGTGTAAAAAGCTACCAGCAGCTTAAAATTGTAACTGTAAACCACACCACATTGTAGGAAAATTCTGTTTGAGAATTAACACATACAGTCTTATTCAGTACCTTATTTTTATTTATTTTTCCATTTCAACAAGATAGTTTTACCAATGGGGGCTTTTTTCCATCCATGTAGGCCAAATTCCAATTTCAAGGTAAGATGTTGGGAAATGTTTTATCACTGCGTAAAAATATCAAAACAAAGCCAGTAGTTCAGCCTGATGAGACATCAGTGTCCAGCTGGGATACTAAGAGGAAAATCAAAGCAAGCACTGGTGCCTGTAGGGTCCATGACAAATGTACATAGTGATCTCAAGAGGGAGGAAGATGAGCACAGGAAGAGTGTAATGAACAGTTCTCTGTCTTTGGGAGTCAGCAGCACTGGGAGCAACTGCAGTTCCAGTAAAGCTCTGCTACCTAAAACATTTCTATATTGAGCTGTTGCTAGTCAATAGCAAGGAGAACTCCTGTTGCTGCAAATTCCACAAGAGAGACACCACTAAATCCTCCTATGACATGTTCATGGCTGACAAGGGCCTTGGAGACCCTTCTGAGAGCCAGCAAGGAATGGCAGGACTGCCAGGGATTCATCATGCCTCCCCTGACAAGGAGAAGCTGCATCTTCCTCAGACCCCCATTTCCAGTGGAGGGATGCAAGAGGTATTTGGGGGCCTGGTCCCATCCTAGGGTGACTCCTAAGGGAGTTGCTGAGGGTCTTGGTGCATGGCTGGGGTGTGATTTCAGTTAGAAAGGGCAGCAAGAAGGAATGAAGAGGAGAGAGGGACAGGGATCAGTACAGGTTGGTGTGGCTCACTTGTGCCCTTCCTCCTGGGCTGTGCTGGTGCCATGAGGTGCCTGTCACAGGCTCACAGTGCAAACAAGGGACAGGAACTGTCATGGATTCCCTGTAAAAGGTGTGTCTGGCACACCCACAGGAAAACACCTACTAAGTTTCTCAGCTGATCATCAAAAGGGAGGGGTTCCAGTGCTGACTGACCCCAGAAAAGGGCAGTGAAAGTGTGAAAGGAGGTTGTACCTGGCAGGTAGCTGAGTTTTTCATCCCCAGCTATGTAGCAGGATAACATTGGCTCCTGTGATTGAATGCAGGCCTATACATAGATACCAATAAATAAATCAAAACCACAAACATGAAAGCTGAGAGTGTTTAATTCCGGCTTGACTGTTACTTTCTTTTCAGCACCAGGACTGGACCACTATGAGATATAAAGAAGCATTGACTCTATTAGGTTTGAGCTATTTACCATATTAATCATAATCCAGCTCAGCTTTCAAAAAGTAAATAACATATTTAAGATTATCAGACTCAGTTTTGAGCAACATTTTTCTTATTAAACAAGCACACAGGACTGGCAAAAATCAATAGGAGAGTTAGAGTAGCCTCCCTGTAGAGGGTGTTTGTTATCTCCCATAAGTCACGGTAAAAGATGACAAAGCTGCCACATCATGAGGAAAAGTAATTTTACAGGATTCAGGTGGGTTCAAGTTTCCATCTTCTCACTGTAATCCAGTGAATCCTGTGTTTCCACCAGCTAAATGAACCTGCAAGCCTGTCAGACCCAGGTGGCCACAGACTCAGTGTGCTGATTTCCATTTCCTAGGCCATCTTTCTTTAACTTTCCTCTTTAGCAATGAGAAATGGAATTTTAATTCTTCATGGGCAGTGCAGGATGGTATGAATGGGTCAGCCTAACAGCCCCCAGCTGCAGGTGGCTGGCTGACCACATCCATACAGGGAAAGGAGAGGATTCTCATTTCAGCTGGCAAGAGGAAACTTGAATGATGTCCAATCCACTCATAACTCAGGTGACACAGTTCACTTCCCTCACTGTCACTTCAAGTAACTGGAAATAGTCATGTAAAGTGAGTGAAATTGCTGTTGTTTAGATTAAAATTATCATGTATAAAAAAATTTCCAGATAATTTGATTTTTATGTGCAGTTTCTTAAGTAGAAACCTTAAAAATTAAGAACTGGCACTAAGATTTTAAGGGAAGGGATGTTTTTGTTGTTTGTTAAGGAAGGGGTTTAGTTTCTGCCAAAGTGGAAGCTAATTTTAAATTGTCAGTTGGTGTGTAAGAGCTAGTATTCATTTGTATTATCATAAGGCATCAGATCTTGAAGCTGTAGATGGAAGATCAGTTGGAACAAGATGAGGTAAGTAGCCATCACAGAGAAATGTTTCTAAAGTAAAGGTGGTAAAAGCAGAGAAGGATTAATCAAATGGCCTGTGGTTTTAGAGCATTTTTGTTTCAGAGAAAGAACTCTTATATTTGCCCTCCAGATCGTAAATTGCTTTTAGTGGAAGTTACTGTCCATTGGTGAAAACAAACCTATATGTGTAGAGATGTTAAGGACACTGGGAACAATAATAATAGCATTACAAAGTAAATATGTGGGTTTGCAGCTGTACCTGTTGCAGTAGAATTCTTAAACACAAAGGAAAGATACCACTTTTCCTTCTCCTCTACACTTTAGCTACTACCTGAGTAGAATAAAACTGTTCTACCAGTGACTTTCAAACTTCACAGTTTGCTTCTGTTACCCAGATTAATGGGCTATTATTTTCTGTGTTTGTCTTACTACCTTTGTTATTTCTGACTTGAAGTGTAGCTCCTGATGATCAATAGGGCTTCTAATATGCACATGCTCACATTATTAGCAGTACTAAGTCATGCACAGGACTCACAGCTGAGAGTTCACTTTGTTAGCTCTGTTCTCCAGGCAGTTTTGTAACCTTTACCTGTCCTCTGCATATATTTTGATAACTAGTATTGAGTGACTCTCCAAAGTGAATACTGTACCCTGTATAATGAAATTAATCAATAATACCTGCTATCCTTGATATTACATTCTGGGGACATTGAGCTGTACATCTCTGGAGCACAGGGTTGCTTTTACAATGTTTTAATATTAATAGCAGGTTGAATTGAAAAAGTATTTTTGTTTCATTTTTAATGATAGAAGAATTTCTCCTCATTTGATGTAAAAGAGAACAGCACATTCCATGAGAAGCAAATTATTTCCAGGATCTTTCTAATTCTGATGTGAAATTCTAGGTTTTGCTGCAATTTTCCTGTCAGGCCACTGCAACTGGGATAGTTCACAATCAAGTTAAGACCATTCCAAGCCAACACCAACTTTGGATGTCAAGGCCCCAACATCTGTATAAATGTGTGGTCGATGCACACCACAGGAAGGCTTTCACTGCAAGAAATCCCTATTCAAGGGAGTATGTGGTCACCTGAAAAAGTGATATGTGGAGCTGCAACCGTGGGGGGAGCTGCCTCAAGGTCTTCTGACAGAAGGAAAGCTCTTGGCATGGGAACATCTGCATCTGATTAGTCAGAAAACACCACAGGAACTACTTGAACACCCCAAAAATCAATCTAGATACAGCCATATATGATTGCTTCACAAAGACATAACTCCTGCCTCTTTTTCCTCCATACCTTTTGATTAAGGAAGACAATGAGTCATTGAGTCATGGTTGCCTATTTGTAGTGCTCTCTGAATTTGTCTACAACTAGCAGATACAGTCAATGGCCACTTTCCTGAGATGTCATAAATAAAAGTTTCCACCTTTTTACTGGCTCTGAGTCTCTCATGGAACATCTCTTGGGAGCTCTGCATTGGGTGGAGGGACAGTATCTCATTCTTCAGTTCAGTATTTAACCACAATAAGCAAGAAATCTCCACCTCCATCCCCATATTCTCTTTCTTATCCATCATATAACACCTAGTTGCTGCAACAAGCCATGTTCCTGGGCAGTGGAGCTCTTTCACTGCTTAGTCCTGGTTCACCTGTGGAGCAGGTCCAATACTCAGATGCAATATATGCAGGTGTTTGTACAATCAATGGCTGGAAGGTAAGAGATACTTATGAACAGCATCAATTCAGCTGTCACAGAAAATGATAGTGATTCCCAAGCTATGTGTTATACATGTTCAAAAAACACATAGATTTTTGTTTTTAAGTCAGTAATCATGATTCTTTCCAGATAAAGAGGGAAAGGGAGAATCCAAACTTGCTTTTGGGTTACAATATGGCTAGATAATTATGCTACATGTGTTTGGGATCATTCTTTGGCACAGATTTGCCTATATCTGTACTGTTAAACTCTCACAGCCTTGGAAACAGGGTGGGCATCCAAACTGGTTTCTGGGAATGGTCCTGGGTCTGTGCTGATTCCCCAGCCGTGTCCAGGATGCATTTGGGAGAATTCCAGCTGGATGGGGCCAAAATCATAGCAGGAACCATTTAACAGGACAGTCTATCAAGTTCCCGTTGCTGGGAACATTCCCTGGTGCCATTCAATTAACCAGGATACATGTAGTCCAAAAGTCTAAACTAATTACCATGAAAAGAGACAGTAATTCAGTGACAGTGTTTCATGGCCATATGCTGGCATCTTTGGAGCCTGGAGAGGAAATGAAAACATCTTAAGGAGAGCTTTGCCAAATGAGAGCTCCAAATGACAATTGCAATAGGAAAAAATATTAGGCATTGACAAATTGTGAGCAGAGTGAAAATCAACAAGAAAAGAGGAGCCCTTAGGAATGGGGCATGAAAAACCTGCCATTCCCTTGCTTCCAGAGTATTTCAATAGAAAGGAAACATGATGAAGAACCAAAGAAGCAAAAATACTCAATTAGTTACAAAATTGTGCTGTTTCATTTAGAAGAAATACTCTTTATATGCTGTGTTTGCTTTACTCAAGTGAAGAGCTAACCATAGCCTGTTCCACAGGGTAAGCCCAAATCCACATTCATTTAAACCAGATTTTAAAGTCTGGTAGCCTGGACAGTGATGTGAGGAACATTACAAGAAACAGAAACACTTTGTCAAGAAGTCTTATCAGGATGAGCAAATGTGCCACATACATTCTGGGGCCTTGTAAAGTTCAAACTTTCACAACGAAAATGCAATTGTAAATGATAAATTCCTCCTCGAGTTGAACTGAAGAGGCTGAAAAATGATATGTGTTTTAGAAATATCAACTAGTCTTCCTTTGGTATGGATTTAAAAAAGGAGTAAATGAGATAAAGTAATCTAGTTGCACATGAGAGGAGACTGTGCTGGGATGCTTCATTTTACTACTGACCTCAGAATTTTTTTGTCAGACCTTCAGGGCTAGCAAATATCTGGATCATGGGAAGCTACTGCATCAGCAAGGAGATAAGCAACTACTGCAAAGGCCATTTTTTGCACTGTGGCTCTACATAGCAGCAAGTACTGGATGTACTTTGAATAAAGCCTCCAAAGGTGAATAAGGAGGGCAAATTCCTTCCTTGTTTACTGGATCACCAGCTGGGTATGATAAATGCCTCTTCCCACTCTTGTTAAATGGAAAATATTTATCTACTGAACACCTCTAACTAAGCATGACAGTGAAAACAGGAAAGGGAAATGTACACATAGGACACAAAGGTAACCTGGTTGCATCTCAACAAGTTCTCCTTTATCTGGAAGAATACAAAATTTGCTTGAAACCACTGCATATCAGAAATGTCTCACTCCCACTTGTAAGAAGACACTGTCATAACATGATGTATCTACCCTGTTAGCTTTTACCAACTTCCATTCACTAAATGGTGAGAGATGGATAAAGGTCAATTGGTAGCTGAGATAATTGAGTTTAATCATGAGCCACCTAAGTGAGGGAAGACATTACCACCTGGCATTATATAGTAAGTACATTAAACTGACTCTTCTCTGGCCTCTAAAGGTCACTGTACATTGTATAGCAAAGGTTGTGCTGTGAAAATGCTAATTGATTTTTAATAGTGGCTGCTGACTTTCCTGTAGAGGGTGTCAAGTGCCTCTTGGGAGTACTTACTGACACTCATTCCAAATTCAATCATCATTGTCATCCCATGCCAGCAAAAACAAATGGAGTTTTGAGGTCCAGTCCAGCAAATCTGGGAAAGGACTAAGTGACTCTATCCCTGAATGACTAGACCACCTCTGTCCAACTTGGGTAATATGAATCTCTCATCCTGAGAGAATGATAATCCTGTTCTGTTGCCCATGGGATTCAGAGGCAGAAAGAGCAGGTTATTAACATTCACAGAACAGGTCTGAGCACTTGGTACCAGGTCTACAGGGGTTAAAGTGATTAATATGTATTTCAGCTGACTTAACTAATAGTCAAATAGATCAATACAGAAAATATGTCACCAATCCAGAACAAATTCTGTGGAGGGCTCTGAGGTGATCAGAGCTGGAATGCCCCAGAGGAGAGGCTGAGGGATGGGCAGTGTTCATCAATGAGAGGAGGTGGCCTTGGGGGACCTTAGAGCAGCTCCCATGGCAAGGTGCTGAGGACGATGGAGCCAGGCTTTTCCCAGTGTGTGGTGTGAGGGTATCAGAGTCTCACACTGAATAGAAAGAGGGTTTTTTCCCTATGAGGATGGCCAGGCAGTGGAGCAGATTACCCAGTTATGTCATGCCTTCTCATGCCTTCTCATCTTTGAGCTTTTCAAGACCCAAATGGATCAAGCTGAGTGGTGCTATAGGATCCCATAGCTGACCTTGTTTAGAGAAGGAAGTTTCAATAAAGGTCACATTTAACCTGAACATCTGTTGAGCCCATGAAATGGGCACTCAGGTGCTGGATACTCCATTTGTGTGATGCCTCTGGGAGAATGGACAGGTGGGAATATCTATCATTCTCCACATTCAGCACACACAACAACCAGTATGAGCCAGATGTGCTTCCAGCACAAAGCTCAAACACCTCTGAAGGGGAATAGTGATATTTTACCTTCTGAAAAGAAGACAATTGATTTTTTTTCTGACATCTGTATAAATTTCCAGTAGCCTTCTCCCAATCCTCATCTTCAGTGGCAAGAAATGCATTTGAATTGTACACACAGTTATGAAATTAATGCAAAGTTCAAATTTTCCTGGTGCCTGTAAGTTGGAATCAGATGAATTTCTAGGAAATCCTGACAAAAAGACAAGTTTAAGATTTGGAAAAATATGGTCGAGAAGGCTGTGGTGTGACAGATTGCCTGGTTCACAATGGTGGACTGCAATGACAAAGGGAATGTCTGGCAAGGCACTGGCAAATTTTGATGTCCATAATTCCCTCAGTTCTAAAATGAATTCTGGAAGGCTGATTATCATTTGTATTAGATAACTCCTATGTAGGAACAACAACAATCTGTGACAGCAGGGAGACAGAAGTTCATGATGAAAGCACTTTAACAAAAAATCAAAACACAGGAACCAACCAAGAAAATCCAACCAACCAACCAACCAACCAATCAAAAAACAACTCAGTACAAAAAGCAAAAATTTCCTATTTCAGAACTGTGTATTTCTAGGAAAAAAAAAAAAAAAACAGATCCAGAACCTCTTTTAATGTCATTTCCAGTGGTTTAGACAACATTATCATTATGTAGAACTTGTCACAGGTTTGCACAAATGGTCAAAATTAGAGAAAAAAACCCAAAAAAATTCCCAAAACAACAAAAGCAGATGAAAAAGCACAACCAGGGATTAAAAGTAACAGGTGAAAACAAAATTTATTCCCAGTGCAATCCAAGCTCCTTTTGTCAGATTTAAAGGGTTTCATCCAATTTCCCCATTAATCAGTTGATGAAGCAGACCCACATTCTGACATGAAGTATAAGATAATGTCAACATTATTTGCAAACTGCTACATTACAGTGACAGCCTAATGTTTGTTACTATCAAATTACTGTCATTTTATTAAAAGGACCAAAAGCTCTGGCTTTGCTAAGCAGAGCTCCCAGTCCCACCAGAGGAGTGGAGCTGCTTCCTCTTTGCCCATGCTGTTCTCTGTGGAATGGAAACATTTGCTTCCATTTGCACAGGCAGCTCTGTGAATGTGCTGGCTAATGAACAGGGCAGGGAATTTCACACTCCAAGACATCTTTTATCTGAATATCACCCATTGGTTTTTTGATAGTTTTTTGCTGGGAGGTTTTGACTGGTTTGTTGTTTGGGTTTTTCCCCTGAAGCCTTCCTATGTATTATCCCAACAGTTTATTCTCCTAATAGCTATTCTGCCTGTGGTGTTTGTGCTGTTGGGGACAGATTCTACTTGACTTCCTCAGACTTTATCTGCTGTGTCAGTCTGGCACTTTTGAAATGACATGCTATGAAATTTTAGAAAAGATATCACTATGCCACCTTCTAGACTTGCATCTCCTAGACAAAGAGAATGTAATATCCTCATCACCTACACTTTTCTAGTGTAAGATAAAAAGACTAGGTAGCAGGTCTGGGCTAATTCACTGCATGGAATTGCATGCAAACACCCTAATATTTATTTTGGCATTGTTAACAAGAAATGGAAGCTAGAGACTACAAAATTCAACCTTAAAATCAGTGATGATAGATACCCTAGAAATAATATTGTTAAGAGCGGAAAAAGCACAATACTTACACAAGGAATAGAAGGGCAGGCAATGTCTTCTGTGGTCTTTTAAACAAAGTTTGAGATCCTTTTATCCAGCTTTGGAAAGAATTGTTTAATTTGCATATTTTTGAGGGGGAAAAGACATTTGAGCCTATTCTGCTGAATGAATACAAGCAGCAGCAGCAGGGCTGGGATTCCTTGTGCTGCACTCAGTGCAATCATAGCACAGTAATTTAGCTAAGGCTTTCTAATATCTTGCAGTACAAGTTAATGTTATCAGATTAGCACTTATAATTTCCAGAAGAATTTCATTACATTCACAAAATACAAAATAAAAGGGCATTAGATTTAGGTATTCTGGGCTCCACTTGGTGTGGCCATTCCCTCCAGTTTGCTTCTTACAGTAGTTAATGAGCAAACTGCAATTACTGTTGGTTCAAATGGGAGTTAGAATGACCTTTTCAACTTTAGTTACAGAGGAAATAAATGCAGAATATGTCTCTCTGTACGTAGGTTAACACATTGCAGAAATATACATTCATTAGCATGTCCTATAGCAACATACTTAATATGAGACAGGGGAAATAGGATGGAAGTTCTGAGGGATAAAATCAATTTGCTTTGGTTAAATCTCCCTAGCTAAAATACCCCAAGTCAAGCTCAGTGTCCAAACCAGGCACCACCTCACTGAGCTTTAGCAGCAGATTTCCAGATATGAAACTGAAGTTTGTAGAATTCAACTGTGAACAGAACCAAAGGAATCTTTGTTAGATGCCTAACAAAAATGTCTGCCTCCTTTCACCACTTCTTACAGCCTGTTCAGCTCTTTTGCCCAGAGAAACTGTGGAAGTGTCCAAGGCCAGGGTGGAGGGGGCTCGGAGCAATCTGGTCTAGTGGAAGGTGTCCCTGGCCATAGCAGGGGGTTGGAATGGGATGGTCTTTAAGGTACCTTCCAATCCAAACCATTTTCTCATTCTATGAATCAGAGAATCGCCTACAAAACTGAATGACTTTGCCGGAAACCAAGAAGTTAAATTCCCTTTTGAATTTTAGAAGGAGAAGAGAATATATTCAATCAGAGTGAGAAAGAAATAAATCTTCAGGCTTTCTAAGTATTTTTCTGATGAAAAGCAGCATGTAAACTGCCTGAGTAGCTGTAGAGGACCAGTGTCCTAGAAATCCAGATAAAGTTTAACACAGTACAATATTGTTTTACATTTTTGGATAGAGCAGTCTACAAAAATAGATAGTAGCAAGGCCAAAAACTAATTTAAAATATTCAGATAATACCAAAGTCAAAAACATGATAGGTTTTGCACGTACATGAGAAAAAACAACTTATATAAAATCACGTTGAAGTGTGTAATTTTTTTAGTAATTTTCATAGGTAGTTTTAGATTCGTGTTTTTAGCTAATTGGCCAGTTTGGAGTTAAAAGCTGGCCTTGGAGTCCAGCAGGAGAGAGACAGCAATCCTTAGCTATCTATGTTGCTATGATGCTGCTTTGCTTTGCCTGCAAAAACTACAGAAGAAGAAAGAAAGAAAATAAGAAAGAAGAAAAATGGTCTCACAGTTCCAGCCAGCCACCAGGCCCCTGCCAGCTGCTCAGATCTCCTGGTCCAAAGCCACTGGCCTCCCAAAGACAATCTCAGAGGCTCTGGAGAACTCCTGTAGTTCTCTGCAGTCTCACCCTGAAATTATTCCTGCTGGCTGCCTGAGATCAGTGGCACTGAGAAGACCCAAAGACTCCAGGGCATCACACAAAGAGAACCCTTCAGCTGAACAAACTGCACCTTCAGAACTCTTTTATTAGAAGACTGATGCTTTTTAATAAATAGCTATACTATAACTGGACTCTATAGTGCCTCCCTCCGAGCAACAGTAACAGACTTTTAATTAACGTATTTAATTTTATGTCTTTGCTTCATTTGGACTTGTTATATGATACCCACCATTTAGGGAAGGACTCCAACTCATCATCCAACCCAGTCGTGACCATGACTTAGCCCGTTCGTGAGACACAAGCCTTCTGTCATGTCAAATACTTATTCTTCATTGTGGAAATTCTTCTAGCCCTCTACTTTAAAAAAAAGGTAAAGTTGCTGAAATGAAGGCAAGCTATAGAGCTGATGTGGCAGGATAGTGAATTTGATATATGCACAGAGAATATTTGTGTGAAGACTGTTTTTAGGTGAGCTGTACACAAAGACCAATCCTGAGAGTCTGGAAAAATTAGTATCCTTGAATTTTGCAGGAGCTATTTCTAAGCTTGGCTTGGCTAATCCTGAAAACCAGAAGCAGCTCATGACTAGACTTTTCTCTGTGACAGGAAGGAGCTTGCACACCACACGTGGCTAATCTGAACGAGCTGCATCGGGCTCACCTCACGGTGTTATTCTGTGTTATGTGAAATTGCCAAGATGATACATCTTCCTTCTTGAAAGAAGAAGAGATACTTGGTGTATGGATGTGCTTTGTGTTTTTTTTTTTAACTTCTTGTTTGTATAATAGATTGTTTACTTATTATCTAATTTTACCAAAACACTTATGTCAGATCTTCTGATATAAATGGAAGAAGTCAGCTGAAAAGCTACAGTAGGAATAAACAAAAACTCTAATTAAATATAACTCATCCCAAGAACAGGCAGAAGGAGCACATCTGGTAGGATTTTAAGGCTATTTTTTTAGTTTCAAATACAAATGACCGCTAGTACACTGATATTTAATTACAACTATTTAGTCAGATTTAGTAAGCCTGAAGATCTGTTTTGTTTCATGTAGAAGAGATCAGTAAAATATTTTTTCTGTGTGGGGGGAGATGAAAAGAAGTAGTCATCTGCAAGGATATAATAATTTGGGGCTGCATCCCTACCAATATCCAAACATCAGATTTTAAATCTGCAGATGTTTGAAAAAGATTTTAAAGTCAAATACGGCAGAAGATTAGGAGCTCTTTACTCCCAAGGAATTTCACATGCTTGAAGAACAGCAATTGCTTTGTCTTCTGCTGAAATGCTGTTCTCTCTGGGGTAAAGAGAAACAGCTGTGTAATAACACATAGTGATGCCACACAGGAACTTGACAGGAAAGGAAAAATTGCACGTGAAAGCACAGCAGCACCAGGAACTCTGCTAGACAAACTGAGCAGTCATTACCCTTTCAGATTTTCAGGACAGAGATGGAAATTAGGCTTCCTGTAGCACAGGGCATTTAAACACTCCTCTGTGGCAAAGTCTGAAGTCTGATATCTTATTTGAAGCCTGGCAACAACCACCTCACAGAGCCCTTTGCTCTGAAGTTGCTGCAAATGCTGTTCTGATGTCACAACAGCAGACACAAGTTCATTCGTGAGCAATCTCTGGTTACAGAGAAAGTTTGCCTGTGCAAATAACTTTGGCTGCTTTCAAAAAGAGGGTGGGGGGAAAAAAGGAAATGCAAAAAGGAAAAAAATAAAAACAGGAAAAAAAACAAAAAGGGGAAAAGAAGGAATCCAAATATGATTCAAGTGCTGTACCATCTATTGAGTTAACAGGAAACTGAAATGAGATAATAAATACCTGGCTCTGGATGGCTCTATTAGAAACTCATCAATATGGTTTACTTGCTTCTTAAAGTGGGAAGTGCAGGGTGAAAATTAACACTTGCAGGAAATCTAAGAGACAAATTACAAGCTTCACCAGAGTCTTAAGAGGTGGGGATGGACTTGCCCATAAAGAAATTTTGCTACACATAATTAAAGCATTGGCAAATGTAAAAGGCACCCAGAGAAGGAGTACTGAGGCAGATCTTGTGGGGCTCACAAACTGCTGCTCTAAGCAGGAGGAGTTGATCTGATAGGTCATCAGAGCTTTCTGCTTTGCACAAAGAGCCTTTGCCTGAGCATCCTGGGTGGTGGGAGTGTGGCACACTGTAACCAACCTACAGGTCTGGTCAGCAGAGTAAGAATCATTGAAACATGCAGGTTGGAGAACTGAGACCAAATATTAACCCAGCACTGCCAGGTCCAGAACTAAACCATGCCACTAAGCCCCACATCTACACATTTCCTGAACAATTCCAAGAATAGTGATTCCATCGCTTCCCTGGGCAGAGTTCCAATGCTTGACCACCAGTGGAGAAAATTTTCCTAATATCCATTAAGGTTTAAGTGAAGGATGGAGACACAGCTGAAGAGATGCTGCCAAGTCCCACTGGACCTGATCTATACCCAAAAACACTCAACCATTTCCAGCAATTTGTGTCAGTTCAGCTCCTCCCATTCACTGTATATGGACACAGGGTCCAAGAGCCCAAACAAACGAGGCAGTCAAACCATCGATCTGGAAATTTTCATGGTAAGCAATGATTATCAACCTCAATTAACACTGTGATGGTAATTGCTGAGTGATCACTCCCTATCCACATCTCCACACACAAATGAGCCTTTCATTATATTTTCTCCCCTGACTAGTTAAGAAGAAGACTAAAAGAGTAGCTTAATGGGCAGGAAAGGGAATAAAATCTTGCAATTTCAATGAAGATCAATTGGGCAAGGTTTGGGCCATTTCCATGCATTTCATGTCATCTCATTCACTTTTTTTGTTTTCACATTTTTTCCAATTTTTTTCTCATAGTTTTGTAGCATTTCTTGTTTTCAGTTTCTTCTCTTGACATTTTGTTTACCTTTCTTTCTTTATTTTGGGATGTCAATGGGAATAATTCTGGCAAGTTTCAGTCCTTTCACTGTTCCTCATTTTGTCTCAGTCCATTTGGTTGCAGTAACTACATTTTTTTTTTTTATTCAATTGCATTTGACTTGATCATATCTCCTTTCCAGAGCGTTTGTTCTACTTTTTTCTCTTTTTTTCAAGACTTCTATTCTTTTCAGTCCTGATTTGCAAATATATCCCTTATTACAAAATTTTGAAATTTGCCTAAAGGTCAGTGACTTGTGCTTGGATGATTAGCTGTCTAAATGAAAGCTGTAAATCTTTCTAGCCTGTCTCCATTCTAACTAATTATACTGTGGCTAGGAAATTAAAATTCTGATTGTTCTTTTGAAAGATACTGATACATCAAGAGGCATGTCCTAAACTATAAATTTTTTTTAATTTGGGGCTTTTTAATTTTTAATGCCTCTTTCAGGGAGCTAATTGAAAAAAGACATTCACAGATATATGTACTAATGCAGAGTTGTGTTCTGCTCACCAGACCTGAAATACTCAGTAGGTGCTAAGAAGAAAATAAATAATATATTGCAGTCTGCTAGATTTTCTGATGCTTTAATACTAAGAAGCTCCTTGAAAAATAATTGCCTGCATATATTATGAAAATTCTGCCTTGTTCTCTGGATGTACCTGTAGTAGAACAAAAGATCTGCAGGGATAATTAATCTGTAGCACTGTTCCTCAAGCACCATCTGATTAACAGTATTTCCACTTACACAGTCCTTCACTGGAATGAGCAGAACAAGGTTTCACCAGTGAAGGACAATAACAGGACTGGTGGTGGAGCAGCATAAGGAAATAAATTCTTTCCTGCTGACATATGCTGATCACTGTGAACTTATTTCTAATCAGCTCCCTTAAAGTCTGTGTTTGCACAGTACAGAAGACAGAGGAGGGAGCACCAACTTCATATTTAGTGTGTTTATTCATGATCAAATTAATTTTTGATTCCATTAACAACTGCAATTATTTCAAAAGCCATTTCTGTGCATCAGTAAGGAGGTGTGAGAGAACCTGAGGCAATCAAATGGGGCTCTTGGCCTAGAAGCAGAGTTCCTGATGTTTCCCAGGGTCACCAAATCACCAGGCACTCTGCCCCCCCCTCTCTTCAATGGCTTTCTGCCTCAACTGTCTGGAAAGGAGTCTGGAACAGCTACAGCCAGACCTAAGCCACATTATCTGGGTCTGACACACCTGAAATACATAAACCTCAGCAGACACCAACGCTGTGCAGATGCTTCCAAACAATCGAATAAAAGATGTAAGGGTCCTAAGGCCTGCTGGATGAGGGAGAAATAAAGATATGCAAACATCTTTCTTTTACCTTGATGGACTTGAGAAGATAAAATAACAGCAAGAAAGCATGCAGTGTTCTTAACCTCCTTCTCATGCTTTTTTTTACACTAGCTGAAGAAGGAAGGACCTCTATCAGTTTAGGTTCCTCTCAAGTACCTTCATTTGAGTGTTGGGTAAATGCTGACTAGTACACTGTCCTGAAAGAAAAAAAATCCTTTAAAATAATACATTTTTTGAAAAGAAATTTTGAAATAAGCTATTTTAAAATTAAACAGTAACTCTGTTCCCAATCCTTTTTATCTGAAAACCTATGTTTTTCTGGGAAAATTTCAGCTTCTGAGGATTATTTCACCAATGCTAAACTTCAGGCTTGCTTTAGCTCTTTTTCTGTATAGTGCAAAAATTATCTGTGTGCATCACCACTCCCTTAACAGGACAGTGTTTGAAAGTTAGTGAATTCCTTAAGTGTTATGAGCCACAGAGGTATAAAATCCTAGATTTTCATTAGCAGAAGTTCTGCATAATTTCTCTTTCCTAGTTAAAAGATACCCTGCACATATTCTAAAGAATAGATAATGTTATTAAACAGCTCTGGATAACTGGATAAGTACACTGGAGGTTTTTATTTTCCTTCTGTGTAACATCTAATGGTTATTAGTAAGTCCGAATATTAATATTTCAAACACTAGACTAAAAGAGGAAAACTTTTATTTCACATTGTTCAAAGTATTGATGCACAGAACTTCATCTGCTTTTTCTGGTCTCTAGGATTTCCTTCAGAATCTAAAGCTTTCTCTTAAACAGTGACTAACATTTACAGCATAACCATAAATTCATAGAATCACTGAATATCCACAGCTGGAAGTGACTCACTGAAGGATCACTGAAGTCCAACTCCTGTCCCTGCACAGGATAGCCCTAAGAATACAGATTCAGAGAATATCTTGAATTGGAAGGAAAATTCCCTCTTGTACAAGTCCTCTCAGCCAACATTCTACCTAATCCTGAGATTTAAGATGCTTACAACCAAAAAGCATGTGGCTGTGTTTAACAGAAGGCTCTGGAAACTGAGAGGGAATACTGAGCAGGATCTCCTGATCAATGCACATACTAAGAAGGCTGATAGAGAAATATTTGGAGCAGAAGCCATCAAAAAAGAGTCTTCCTTGCTGTTGTTTTTAAGGTATCAACAAAGGTGGTTTTGGAACAGAAATATGAGTGAGATTCATCATGCTTTACTTCAGACATCTAAAGTTTAAACATCCAAATAAGTTTAATCATCCACGAGTCAAGGGGGAAGAGCCAGGTGCTTCCAGAGGGTGAGTCAGTCCCCTGAGCTCAATGCATTTCTCTCTCAAAAAGTTGATTTATCCTTTGAGATTTTTTCGCTTGGTTGATGATAAGGGGAGCCTGGGCAAACAGTCAAGAGTTTGCCATCTGAGTTGTACATACATATGTCAGAACTAAAATAATCCAGCCTATTTCTTTTAAAAAATAAGACCCATCTGTTAATTCAAAAAGTAGATGGTGTCTTTTAAAAAGTGTAATTTGTGAGGTTACTACAGCAATACCCAGAATTTCTAGGTGCAGCTTGCATGAGGAACAGTTGAGTTGGTGTGTCAGCACCAGTAAATACTGACTGATATCCCGTTCAGTTTGCAAGGCCAGTAGGATGTGCAGAACATAGATAACACAGAAATGGAGAATTCACCCCTGCAAATAAAAGGAATTTTGATCATCTTAACTCTCACATATTACTAGACCAAAAATCAGTTAAAAAAGTAACAGTGAGAATTATTATAGAAGAATCATTGATCCATGACTCTCAAGCTCAGACACAGTTATTAGATCATCCAATCTAGCTGCTATGTAGGAAAACCAAGAGAAGCCCATTCTTTTCATGTAGCTTGCTGCTGTGGTTAATCACTCTCATTTGAGCCTAATTTCTCATTTAAGACTGCAGGGTTTTTACTCAGCATTAATTTTTACTTTTTTCACTACTAGATTATAGTAATTTAGTACTTATTATTTTCTCCCTGTGCGAGCAATTATAAACCATAATCAAGCTTTTTAAGTCTCTCACAGTAAGATATCACCTTCTGTCCTTTGAATTATTCTTCTGAAGGGCCCTTACCAAAACCGTTAAATTATGTACACATGCCTATAAATATTATTCAGTACACAAAGTGACCTTTCAAAGGAATATTGATTGTGGCATTTACGAAAGTTATATGCTTATATCTTTGAAGTGTATCACCAAAAATTACTGCTGCTGTTCCTACTACGTGAGGAATTTCAATGCCAGGCCAGTAACATATAGGCAGAAAAAAAAAATGTTAGTTATCACAGACCATAACAGTGACTTGTGTTTATCCTGCCCCTCTGGACTAGGATGTATCACTTCAACTTCCTAACATCAAATATATTTAAACTGAGAGTGAACTTCAAGGAAAAACAGTTGAAATAGCCTAGACAGAAAAAAAAAAAAATAGTGGCTATTGCATGGCTCCCCAAGCTAGCTTAGGGAACATGGTCATTTTCCTCTTCTATTCCAGATTGTGAAATCCAAATTGTCTTTTAGTATTTAGCCTTCTTTTTAACAACCACTTCGCAATTTCCTGTCAGGTAATATGCTTACATTATTTTCTACATTTTCATTTCCTCAAACCTGTCATTAGTCTAATAAGGTAAATACATTTCATGGTCACCACCATCAAACGAACACATCACAAAACTTTGCCACAATTCCTTATCCATTCATCCTGTAGCTCATTCAGGAGAACTGCCTGAGGATCAGCTCTGCTTTCTTGACTTATTAATTCTGTCAGTCTTAGAGTGATCCTATTTCTGATGTATTAAAAAAGTCTTAAGGTGAATAACAAAAAAACCCCCCACACACACTTCACACACTTTTCTTATTAGTAAGCTGTATGATAAAATAATCACTGGAATGTTTTAAATATCGAAGGGAATTTTCTATTCAAACCATTTGAAGTTAAAGCCTCAAGTGCTGTAAAATAGTGAAACTGTGCATGGTACATGCTTTAATTTTGAATTTTGAAAGTGGGTTTGTGCAGTCTTATTACTTGCTTATAACTGAGATTGGCTCAGTTGGTCAGAGCACGGGGCTGGTAACACCAAGGCTGTGGGGTCAGTCCCTGTATGAGCCATTTACTTAGTAACAGGACTTAATGATCCTTGTGGGTCCCTTCCATCTCTCTTTCTGTGAATATGGAAACTTCTGCTAAAAAGATTAAGGTCAACTTTCACATGTGGATAATTCTGATAATGATTTCCTGCATGCAGGCAGAAGCCTATATAGTCTTATTTGATTTCAAACTCTAATTAACTATCGTGAAAGGTTTATCGAGTTTTCTAAATAGTAAATATTTCTATTGTAACACAAACGTTGCAAAATGATTTAGCAAGAGCCCAGAGTTCACAATGCATGTTTAGCAATGTAATCCTGTAGCAGTCCCACTATGTGAAGCAAGAGCCTCTTCATCCATGGATTTCTGAACTGGTGGTAATTCCACTATCAGAAGAATTAATTCAAGAACAAATGTTTTTGTTTTTTTTTTTAAATATCCTATTAAGAGTAGTTAATTCTGAGATGGAGTCTACATATCTTCTTTCAGTAAGACAGACAAGAAACAGCTACCCCCACACTCAGAAACTTCTACTCTTAATAGAGGAGTGAAAAAAACAAGGCAGGTATTCAAATGAATACGAAGTGTTTCATCCTCCTGAGATGTTTAGGACATCAGGATCTTTGTGTTGATCTTCGTAACCAGATCAACAGCAAGAGCATATTACCACTGACTCTTTCACCACAGAAGACAATAAACTTGAGTTCCTGGGTTACTGCTTGAGTAAGTACTTGGAGCAGTTTACTATGCTTTGTCTATGAGAGAAAAAAATCACTCTGTGGAGGTCAGTACAAAAATCCACAATTTCCCATTATTTTCATGAAGGGGACAGAATTTCACTTCACGTGAAAATTATTTTTTATTCTAAATTTCAGTGCAAACATAAAGATAAAATTATTTATGCTATTTCATTCCAAACGGCTTTAAGCATAAAGAACAGGTTTGGGTATTTAGCTTTGCAAAAGCTGAAACTATACTCCAAGGACTGATTTCTATTTGATTTTTCTCTGTGTAATAAGATCAGAATCTTGTTTAGTCAGGACTTCTAGCTCAGCAGCTATCTTGAAAGAGCATGAGGGGTTTTTTTTAATTACTGGATATATAGATTCCTGATAAATTTTGCTATAAACGTTTATGAAATATAAGTTATTTTAATTTCATATTTTTCAAGTACATCTTTGACCAAAAAGTGAAAGTGTCCATTAAGCCTATTTCCTAATGTCCTATTTTTAGGAGTGTCGACATCTCACACCCTTTCAATACCTTCCCACTGATGGGAAAAAAGACCTAAAAAAGAACTATACAGCAAAGAAGCTTTATTTGAGCCCTTGGCTACAGCTTAAACATCTTTAAAATCCACGTTTGCTAGAGATGTTCTCTTGACTTGCAATCATGTGGAAAGCCTGCCTGAAGACAAGGGTCAATGCACAATGAAGTATCTGAGGCTGCACAAACATTTATCCTCACAATATCTGCTTTAATACTAAATACTTCAATAATTTCCATTACCAAAGGGGTTTTTCTCCCCATTAAACAAATGCAGTTGTCTCAGACAAAACTGCTGAGCTTGTGAAAGCAATTCTCAGCCCCTTTTATCCAATTAGTCTTTTTCATAAAGTTATAAAGTCAAAGATATTTGGATTCTTGATGTGTATTTACTTCAGCTGCCAACAACACCGGCGTTCTTGGACACTGGCAAGCTGGAAATGCTTCTACAAATTTGGCCTTTTAGCACACATTTGTGAACTTACTACAACAATCCAATTGTAATAGCTAAAATAGTTTTCAAAAGATTGCAAAATTCTGTGTAGGGAAATTGGATTGGAACCACTAAAGAACAGATTTGATTTTATTTATACCAAATCATTACATATGCATTTTAAGTTGAGCTTTGCATTCTGATCTTTACATTTTCAGTTCCTTTGTTACCAGAAGGATGAAGTTCCAACACAAAATGTGTGTTCTTCAACATCACTTAGAAAGAAGTCTGACCTCAAAGTATGTTCTAATTCATAGTCATGGAACAAACACCTTCTCATAGATTTATCATGTATCTCAATGTAGGGTCATCCCCAAAAGAGCAGACACAATGGGAAAGGCTGTGATGCAGACTCAACAACTCATTTGAAAGAGCAGGCTCACGTCCTTGCTCAAAACCTTTCAAGTAAATTGATGTCACCTAGAACTGGCACCTGGGAGCAGAGCATCAGGACTGTCCCACAGGGAACATCACCAAGACAGCACCTGTGCTCTCAAAGTGAGTGAAATGAGACCCAGATTTCACTCAAAACACAATCACAAGAACTTAGATTTCTACCATGTGATGGTATAAAACCCATCAGAAATGGAGCCACAGAGGGAGAGCATGGTTTGGGTTTGAAGGGCCTGAAGTCCACAGTGCAAAGTTCTTAAACTCTTAGTAAAACAATGCAAAGTACTTGTAACCCCAAGAGCTGGGCCACAGCCAGCCCACTTTGACAGGACAACCAGTGGTTCCTGTTAGGCCACTCAGCAATCAGACAAGACCCCAGGAAAACCACATTTTGTTAGACAGCCTTGATAGTCACAAGAGTTATACTAGCAAAATATTTTAGTATTGCCATTAAGCAGCCCTGTTGTTCACAACTCCAGAGTGAAGGTGATACCTCTTTCCTTGAGTAATTCATAGCACTCCTCAAATGAGCTTGTGCTGGTAGTCCTGGTGTCCAAATTACAGAAAGTGAAATTGCATTCTGCTTATCTAAATTCCCCACACAGTACCTATATACAGCTTTTATACTTGGTCTGCATTTAAAATGTCAGGTGCTGTTCCACACCAGAGGCTCTTGCCTGTCAGTCTGAAGGAATCATTATTATACATCTCTTGTGCTTATTCAAAGTTTTTTTCTTGATTTTGCTTTCACTTATTTAAATAATTACTATTGCTAGCTGTAGAAAACAGTTTACAAATGCAGTTTTAGCACAGTGAGAGATGAAGGCAGGAAAAACCTCTCCAGATGGTGAGATTAACTGATAAAATCACATTAAATATTCAGAGGTTAAAAATTCAGACTTTAATGGTCAGTTTCCAAAGTCTATTAAAAACTGCCTTACTCAAGATAATTCGATTGGTGCCAAGTTAATAGGAAATCTTATTTTTTCCACATCCCCACAAGTTAAAAGCTATTTCTCAGTAGTCAGTATATGGAATTAGAAGCTATGAAAGCCTGTTGAAGAGGCAGCATTTTGGTGTGAAACTGTCAACTGGTATTGTTTATGTTCAAAACAGCAACAACACAGAACCAAATTATTCTTTTGTTGGCAATAAATTAAGATTCAGTCAACAAAAATGCATCTCATGGAACCAACAACTGACGAATGGGGCACACATGCTCTGCAAGCAGTATTTATGAAAAAGAACACAAGAAAATAAATTCAGAACTTTATTTCTGTTACAAATTATCACAATCACAATTAATATAAAACAGAAAGCACTGAGGAAACATGACTGTTGGATACAAGATTTATCAAGGTGTAAAAGCCTCATCCAAGACTTTTCTACTAGAAAACCTGTGACTGTTCATTAGAGAAAAGATTTCTAGGCATCAAACACCAAGTGAAAGAGAATAAGCAGCATAGTATAATTGACAGGGATTAAACACCTTGTTATACAAGTTTTTGAAGGAAATGGAAGTTGGAGCATTGTTTCTGCCCCAGAGTCTTGTCTGGAGCAGACTTATTTACAATTAGCTATTAAGAAAAGCTTCAGCAGAAAACACCAATCTTCATTTTAACTTATCCACATTTTTCATACATTAGACAAGCTGTTTCCAAAAGCATTTAAGTTCTAGTCATGAGACTTCACACACTCTCTTACACTTGCTGCATAAGGCTAAAAAGAGTCACTAAAGAACGGGAGGTTGCATTATTGCTTTGTAACAAGAACTTAGATGGAAATTCTTTATTGAGCTCCAAATAAAACATTGTTGCATCACTATACAGTTAAGAGTTTCAATATACAATTATTTTAAAAAGTGTATGCTGTTATACACTTTAAGGCTTTCATACAAGAAATGCTGAGCAGGATTTTCATACTCTGTCTCGTCAGTGTCTGAGCACACGGGTAAGTACAGTGCTCTAAGCAGTCCATAATTAACATGGCAGAAGTTCCTGAAAAAGAGCAAAATACACTTTATTTGTCCATATCTTGAGACTAGAGATCATGCTTTCTTTGAAGCCTGTCAGACTGTAAGTAGAAGAATCAGACAATTACGTACACAATAAATGTATTTAGATCTAGGCAAGTGCTGCAGAAACTACTATCATTGAAATTCAGAGGAAATTTTATAAAAAAATTCTATAAAGGCAAATTATTAATATGACTAATTATGACCATTAACATGAGTTTTTTGACCAGTAACATACAGTAACAGTCCAGAGTGAAAACAGAGTGATAAACTCTACTAGCACTTCTAAGTTTGTCATGGTGGAAGAAAGGATGGTTTTCTTTCATGTACAGGTCGTTTTAGATTGTTTCCCTCTGCTCATAACCAAATGGATTTAATTTAAGAGATTACTCTGTTGCCTTGTTCTTTTGCTGTTCTTCCTAGCCTTCTGATTGTTTACATATTTGGGAGTCGGTTTCTCACAAATTTTCTATAAACAACATAATTGTCGACATTCCTTCCAGTTAGGAGGAACAATTGATGGACATTTTCTAAGACCAGTGGAATTGAAGAGGTTGAACCTCTGTCTTCCAATGTGTCCCTTTCTGTGAAAGGCATACAGGGTAAAGTCAAAAAAATAAATCTCTCTTTCTCCTCTCACTCCAAGTTTGTCATCTCTGTTGCATCTCTCCATGATGTCACAGTGTCAACACTCCACAGAAAAAAAATACCCACAAGAGAAATGCAATTGCAGAACAATGCTAGTGCATGTTATTTGAGAAAATGCCAAGATAAGCTTTGCACTGCAAAAATACAGTTTTGAAGAATATCCAGTACCATTGTTTGAACTGATGTAGTTTATGGTGCACACAGAGGACATGAGAATTGGTACACATTTTTTTTAAGAGGCATGAAAACGCATTTTCTTAGGAGAAATAAGATGTATCAATGTAGAGCATTGGAAGAAGGAAGATGTAACTCATATGGTAATCATTCAATGGTGCACTTAAAGCCTCTATTATCAGGGAGACATTTTTTCCACCCCAAAGGAAACCTAAACCAATTTAAGGTTCTCTAGGACTTCAGGGCAGAGTAGCAGAGAAGTGGCACAAATCACACCTGCTGATCACACCTTCATCCTCCATACTGCAGGCAACAGAATATATGGCATTAAATAAAAGAGAGTTGGATAAACATTGCAGAACACTGAATGCACTTCTGATTAACTTATGTACTAGCCACCCTTGCTACTTGGTATTTCAGTTTCAACCCCTGAAGTTTCATTCTGTCCATTTAATATAATATATGGTGTTTGCAGATGAACACTTCCTATGTAGTTCATCATATTATGTGATTTAAGAGGTGACCAGAGGAGAGATTGTGCCAATTTCTCTGTTTTAAAAAGATATTTATATATTCAGTTTTGCCATTGCAATTCTAGCAGCAGGTAGTAAATCTCTGCCCTCTGAGCCTCAAAGGGGGGCTTCTTCAAGCTCTCCCTACACTTAGAGTCCTTTGATTTAAGCCCTTAAAACACTCAGAACATTTCTAAAGCCATTTTGTATGTACAAAAGGTTCCTTTAGCCTGTGACAGCAGCCTCTTAAATTTACTGCAGTACACAGAGGCAGTGCAACTTATGCAATATTTTGCAGTATAGAGCTCTATTTATCTGAGCCTTGTCAACTAAAAGCACTGAGATCATGAGGTTAGCAGAAAGAATTACCATTCCAAGTAGGAAAAAAAAATCTGTTTTATTTAAAATATACACCATCTGAGCATAAATACAGTTAAATTATTTCTTCGTTTATATATTGAATTGACCAGAAACAGTAGAGACAGCTATTCTTTAGCTAATGTTTCTTAATGGATTTTTTCTCCTTCAATTAATGCCAGAAATCAGTCTGCTACTTGTGCAGAAATGCTTGACTTTGAAAATCAGTTTACAAAATGTGTTTTTCATATCTTAGACATGTTTGTCGACCAGATTAGAGTTGTAAATTCCAATAAGAAAACTATAAGCATCAAATTACATTCAGTTTCTTCAGCTTCCTCTGTCCAATCAGACACTTAACTGTTTGAGATCTGTCAAAGCTGTGCACACCATTCAATAAACTGCCAGGGGAGTGTCCACACACTGACAACTTAAGGTCCTGATTAGTCAAAGTTTAAAACTCTGACTTTTCCTACCAGAATTGAACACAGATGGTGACACCTAACTGAAAGCTTTGTGCAGAATTAAGGACCTGATCAAAAGTTAGATTTGATTATCTACCTAATAATTTCACAGATGAGTAAAGATACCTACCAAAGCATCAGAAGATTAGGGTTTTTGTTCTCTTGGCTGTCCAAGGAGGCGAGTTTCCTGACAAAAGAGGGAAAAAAAAGGATGTTTTTACTAAATTTCAAAGAATTTCAAATAAAAACTAAATAAAACAATGTAAATAAAACTATAATTAATAGAAACAATGCTTAAAAACAAGCTTTAGATAACATTTGCAATGTTTAAGTTACTAGAATTTATGGAAAAATAATATATTACAAACTATTGGTTATGAGGTTTTACAATTGTTTAATAGGGAATAGTTTGTCCAAATTTAACTAGCTAAGCTAAGGCTTTTTAGATGACTAATACAAATTAAACGTTTTAAAATGAGAATTTAGGTGTCCTCACAAGTATTTCCTACATTGTAAAATGAAACTTGCTAAGTTGCAGCCTCCCTGTTTTTATTGGTTATATTAAGATAACTTAAGTGAGATTAAAATCTTATTTGATTTATTTACCTTTGCAAATGAAGACCGTTTTAAGGGTTACACATCCTCTGCCTCTGACGAAAGCGACCTCAATTAGTCAAGTCAGAAAGTCTTTAAAAGCTTTGTGTTTATTGCTTCCAGCACGGAGCGAGGTGGTCATTAAGGTACCAAAATTCTCATAAAAATTCCAAAGTTGCACTAGTGAAAAAATGCTCAACAAGGTGAAAACTAGTCACATCTTTTTCCAGAAAATTCATTAGCTATTTTAAACCATTTTTTTAACAAAAGTATTTTGATTTAATGTGCACTCAAGCAGATCCATACCATTTGGATATTTTAAACAGCATTTATATCTACTGTGAGTATATAAAGAGATACATTTAGGTTTAAACCATTTTGTTTTAAAAGAAGTTGCACAATGTTTAATATGAGCCTTTTATGCTGATCACTGTTAAACATTTCTCCCTGTTTACTACTATTTATGAAGTTTTATTATAAGATAAAGCATAAAATTAATCTCACACACACTGATTTTCTTTCAAAAGTTTATTTAGTATCAAGCAAGGGTAAAACTTTGCTTAACACTACAGAACATTTCAAGACTTGAGTTACAAAATACCACATTATTCGCATTTGTAGTTGCTTCCCTTTTTACGCATGTTTGCAAAGAGAAAATCTAGCAAATGGCTGAAAATAAAAGCTAAAAACTAAATTGTTGAAAACCTTTAAAATAAAAGGTTACGCTTATGTTAAAAAGAATGGACTAACGTATTTAGTAAACCTAGTTTTTGTTTAACACTAGTTAATCAAAGGTTATTTTTTTGATCACCTATTTTTTCAAACACAGTCTGGAAATAACAAAGTTCCTTGTTTTACATATCTTTCTGTCCAGGTTGTTCTTTCAACAAAATGTTTTAAGTTCAGTCCATCCATTCAGACTTTTTATGCACTTTGAGTTAATAAAAAGGGATTGTTCATAGAAAAAATTACTTTGAACAGTATACAGGACTGGTGGAGATTGGATATTTCACAACATCAGACAGTACAATCAGTATCTGGCATATGGCTGGTCTCTGTAGACTCCTTTTGTTGTCCTTGCAGAAGGTGCCTTGTGTCGTGAGTTGGTCCATTCTTCTTGCCCTACAAGGAAAGGAAACATGGTCAGAGCCCTTCCATCATTCTCAGATGCTGAACGTAATTTTTCTTATCTCTGAATCAAAAAGCCACATTCTGTTCACAGAAGCCAAGGTGCACAAGTCTAACACCTGAAACAAGAAATCTGGGTACAGTACATCTATCTGAGCTACCCCACAGTGATTTCTCAGCACATGGAGCAGGGAAGGTGACAGGGTAATGGCAAAAATATTCACAGCTGTGGAAATTCAGCTGGACCTGCTTGTTGCAAATGCACAGAAATGTCATTGCTCCCATAGCAGACACACCAATAATGCAATGGGATGAAATGAATGGAAGGAATGAATTATGTATAAGGAAATTAGCTGCCCTGAGAAATAAGTTTCTCTGCATCAGTGCCAATTTAGCAAACCAAGCCTCAAGGATCACTACAATCACCTGTGGCTTTTAAAATCCTAGGGCCAATATTCCATTTCTCTAGAGGTAAACATACACTTCCTCTGAAATGCAAGAAATAGGAAGGCAGATAGTAAGAAAAGATATTAAAAGTACAAGGAACATTGATTGTTTGAATTTTGGCTACAAAATAAATTTGTAAAAAAGCTTGTGCTATATTTAATGATTCCTAATCCTACCACCTTTTAATGATAATAAATACTTTTAAAAAGTAGAAAAAAATTCTTATCTTAAATGAGAATCAGACCTACTATGCCAGGCAGTTGCAAGAGGGAAAACATAGGATTAAACACAGAGTATAAGGATACAGTACTTAGGTACACTTTAATGATGTAAACAAATCAGAGTACCATGTCATAGCTGTGAGAACAAAAATAAAAAAGCAGAACAAAAACAAAAAATTCCCCCAAAGAAAACACAGCTCAAAACAGTGTTTGTGTTTCCATACTTATTTTTGCAGAACTGCCCTGCCCCAAACAGACAGGTGCTCCAGGGACCCCAGTGCAATCCAGAAAGTAAAGGTGGAATCCAAATGAATGGCAGAATAAAATGTAGACATCACTTGGTCTTTCTAGACCATTCGAAAAAAAACCCAAACCAAGAACTCAAAGAACCCTGCACTTTAAACACTGAGATAATTTGTTCTGACATGAGGTATTTGAAATTAGACGACAAGGATCCCATATGTCAAGGGTTCAGTTTCACAATCCCTTCACAGAAGCCTCATCCTAACTACTTTTTAATAATGTAGGTAGTAGGTGGCTGCCTGCAGAGTCCAGGTTATAAATCATACCTAGGTGGTTAGGACATTTGCCTAGGAGGTAAAAGGAACAAGTTACAAGTCAGTGTAAGGCTGAAAGAATTAAACTTTCACCTCAGGCAATTTCCATGGGCATCTGGTAACAGCCTCTTATGCTTCTTCATCACACAGAAAGCAAGACTTACATTAGAAAAAGACCCTGAGCCTAATAGTATGGGCAGCTGACTGAGGGGTAGGAATTAAAAATGTCCTAGCTTTTAAGTCACAAGGACTGTTTAAATGAAAAAGAGAAGCCTTGGTTACAGTTTAAGGGGAACACTTGCTCTTTTTCAAGCAGTTGATCAAATCCGCAGGGTAAAGAGTTATTTTACTGTTTCTCAGTTTTCATTTGGTGCTGTTCAGGGCTCCAAATTCTAAAACCACTGATACTCTTCCTACATCCTCTGGATTGTCATCCAAGTTTCTCCAAGGAGAAGTTCTGATAGCTCCTGGGATTATGAATTTCCTCCTGGCCAGCTCTAGACAACTACCTGCTCACTAGGTAGTGTTACTTATGAGGCATGTAATGTTCTTTAACACATTGTGAAGATGGTTACTAATCTCTGCTTTTAAGGGATATACTTAAGAAATAAAGTGTATATGGGCATAAACTACAGTGGCTGCAACCCATAATCATTCTTCAAGGTATTTACAGTCTCTCAACAAATAAATGTATCACTTAATATTCTGAGTGGCTGTGCTTTAATAAATAGAAAACCAATGTTAAATGCAAAAGCAATCAAAAATCCATATTTTCAACCTTAAATACTGCAATCAATATCTCCCCCCATCAATCTATCTACATTAAGCAGTTTCATACACTTTTTTTCTCTATCAATTTTGCATTAATAAAATAGTCTTAGAAGTATCAGGTTTATAATGGCAAACAGTTTATTTTAATGCTGAAATATATTTAAACTATATATCTATCAATGCCAACTCAGTGCTGGGGAACAGAGGAATTTCAAGTGACCTCTTCTTTTGATGAACTGCCTTTCTCCTTCAGCAAAATAATTAGTTTAAGAAGATACATTGGGCAAACTACTGCATTAAGTGTATTTATCACAACTTAGTTAAGTTAAATTTAGTTTCAAGCAGAAAACACTTCCACATGGAGTTAAAGAAATAGACCTCAAAATTTCAAGTAGAACTCTAAAGTCATTGAAGCATTCATTACTCAGAATCACAACTTTTACACAGATTACCAACAACCCTCAAATGTTTGAGATTTGAGATACCTGAATTGTATTTCTGATGTCTAGCCAGAGACTTAACATTTCTCCCTTAAGCTAAGGTGCCTTTTAAAATGCGTTATGCTTCTAACTGTAACAGATCTCTTTAATTAAACCACACTTCTATATTAGAAAAGAAAGAAAAAAGTCATCTGTACAACTGGCATATGTTTTTTGCTTCATTATGCATTGTTTTGTCCCTATGCAGAGTAAAGTACTTCCCTAGCCTGTACATGATGACTCCCTGCTTGACTTCCCGAGACAGATGCATGACAATGAAACAAAAGGACCATACAAGGCTAAAACACACTCAGTTAGGCCCTAATTCAGCTGGGAGCATCAGCAGATTCCTACCTTGTCCCAAGTACCAACGCAAGTGCTGCCACACCAGAAGCATTTGCTTTTGGTGGCCAAAAGTTCCTGGAAAAAGGGCCACCACCCCATTTTTTTTTCTTAAGTCTCATTGAATGTGACATGAAAAGGCTGTGTGCATCATGATTTAAGTTTTATTTTCTCTACTTCTTTGGTTTTAGTTTCCCATGACTGCATTAGCTAACAGACCACAGAGAGCATTTGTCTCAATAAGCACACGAGGAGCTCTGTGACAACTCAGGAATCCCTGAGCAGCCTTTACCTGCTGCAGGACTAAGCCTTGCCCCACAGAAATTATCCTTTCATGCAGTTTTTTCCCAAGAGTGTGCAGCTGCAGTGATGGAGCTCCTGAGGCCACTCACCATAGGAGTCGTAGGTGTCCTCACTCAGCCCGTGGCCGTAGTCGTAGTAATCTGCTCCACTGCAGGACAGGAGGGACATGGAGAGAACAAGAAAGAAAACACAAGAAATACTTATTACACATTCTGCCTCTGAAAAGAAAGCTTGAAGGATATAGGACATGCCCTAAGAAAGGTAAGTATCCATGTGACAGTGGCAACTGAGGCCTGCTTGTTTATTAATTAGAAATTACATTTAATTTTCATTTAGGATATTTTTTCATCACTCAGCTATTCATCCACATTGTAAATCTGGATGTGGGAATTTTACATTTAAAATTACAGTCAGGAAGGTTAAATATCTTACAAGTGCTAATAAAAAAAAATGGAGATGAAAGTACTGAACCAATTCATTTCTCTTATAAATTCCTTTCCATTGCCGCTACCTAGTATTTCGCTTTTGTATATTCAGATTCACTGATAAGAAAGCAATAAAGGGCAAACTATTTGGTGATTGGAGGTTTATACAGCTGCTCACTGTACAAGTTCCAGTGTCTTCAAAACAAGAGAGTTGAACACAAATATAAAGGATATCATTTTAACAGGAAGAAATTAAAATAGGAACTATTTTAAAAGCTGAAATCTGTAGTTGTTGGGATTCGAAAGTGTGGATGAACACCATAATCATGGTCTAAAAGAGTCCTCCATTTCATAATGGTTTTTATATTTGTATTAAAACCCCTGAAAGGAAACTGAAGAATAACCCTTATTACACATCATTCCATTTTGCTTTCCTATTTCTTATAAGTCTAGCTACATGTATTCTGTTACACAGTTTGTAGGATATGAAAAATAACTGCCTAAATAGTTCTTTACCTTTTCTTTTTAACCACAGCCAGACTCAGGGCTGACAATATCTGGAAAATACTCTATGAAATGATCCTACCAGATAAGTAAACTCTTAAAGCTTTTTATTTCTCTTAAAGAATTTTTTTTGCAAGGAAAGATATTTCCATAGAATGGCCTCCTGAGTGAGAAGGAAATCACTAATATAAGATCACTGGCAAATTAATGACTGATATTGACAAAATGTTCCTAACATTAGATTGATTGCTAACAAAATAAACACCAGAATGAAAATAAACAATTTATAGCCTTAACATGAATTAGCAGGTAAAGCTTTTATATAAAACAAACAACACATCACAATTACTTCTGAACTGACAAAAAACTTTGTTGTGCTTGAGTTGCTTTAATTTGGTGGGCTTTTTTTTCCTCCTGAAACTAAAAATTTTAAACCCCTCAAAATAACCACACCAGGGAAAAAACAGTTTTGGTGTGTGCAAGCTCATATCTAAAAAGCCTCATATCTAAAAAGCCTGGATAAGTATTGGTTACTGCTGATATAATGCCTCATGAACAAAAACTTAACCAACTGCACTTTGAAGACCCACAAAGTATTATCTCTACAAAACCTTTTCTCCATGGTTTCTCAGGTAATGAGGACCTTCCAAAAAAGGTAGTTTGAATAAGAAGTACTTTTTCCCTGCAGCAGGCAGTAATAAAACTATTCTGACAATGACCTGAAAACTGACATTCACAATCCTTCCACATAGCACTTATTTATATTAAGACTGTGATCAAGTTTAGAAGTCTAAAGCAGCTGAGCTCCATCCCTGTGTCTGTAAATCCTGTCAGAATGATTTTGTGAAGTCTCATTTCACAGATGTAATACATATATTAAATGAAAAAAATGACTCATTTTACAGGACACAAACTGCAAAGCAAACATCAGGAAGGAAGGAACCTTTCACCTACACTGAAAGTATATCACAACTCATCTTTATTAACAGACAAACCCTTCAAAATTAATAATCTGTCTGAAAAGTACAAGGTACAATGGGAAGTAAACTTGCCCAGTGCAATTCTGTACTCCCTGCTCTCCTTCACTCTCTGTTCTATGAATAATGCAAACATTCTCCAGACAACTCTGTGTTAAACAAATTCAAAGCTTCAGATGAGAAAACCTCAAGACCCAAAGAAAATGGTGCATACAGATGGTTGTAAGGAGGTCAGGGTGAAAAAACCCCAAACCTTTAAAAGATAATTAAAAAAAAATATTTGTTAGAATCTGAATATTCCATGGTGTTCATAACCAAGACTGACCTTAATGGGTTTTTTTTAGATTACAGAAAATTCTAGTACTATATATAAACTTACAGCTTATAGAATTGTATTTTGTTTCAAAGCAACTGCCTGCAAAAAGCAAACTTATTCAAAGCAGTCTACATCAACACTGAACTTCTAAATTGCACCTTTTAACTCTTTAACTGAGATAACTGAGATAGCTGAGGTCATATCTGCTGCAAAGATTTAGTTTTTCAATAATTCTTCCTGTGGACAGAAGAAATGACATGCATTTTTGCTTTAAAATATTCCTTTATGCTTAGACTCATATATCCTATGACATTTTTGCAGTCTGAGTGAAGACTACTAAACTTTTTATTTCCCTTAATGGATTTATTCTGCAAGGAAAGGCCTTTTCAGAGAATCACAGAAAGGCTTAGGTTGGAAGGGACCATAAATATCACCTAATTCCATGGGCAGGGAACATCTTCCACTAACCAGGAAGCTCAGGTTGCTCCTCTTCCTTTCATTTTGTCTCATGGAAAGTTGAGAAAAACACCAAACTCAGTTAATTTTCTTCTTTATCTCATGTGACTCCCTCCTTTCAGAAGAAAGGAGAAAACATGACATGGATTCTTCCCTTTTTAACCCAACAAGATGAGAAATGGTCTCTGCTTGGAGTTCTTTTCAGATGTGAATTGCCTTCATGAAACTACTCTCTTTAGTTTTCCTCATTTCCTATGAATCTACTTTTTTTGATAAATAATTGGATTATAAGCTATATCCAGTTGAGTTATCAAGCATCTTCCTAAACATCAAGTAAATGGTACAAGTGCAATTAACACTGGAGTTAGGATACAGATCTTTTGTATAGACAGACCTTTTGCTTATACCCTCTCTTTTTAACTTCCAGCATAATGACTTTGGGCTGACAAGAGAGAAGACAGAGACGGCAAAGAAAAACTGCTCTAGTTTTCCATGTCAGCATAAAAACTTGAAGCTACTTAATGCTATGGAAAGATCAGAAAACAACAATAAACTTAAGTACATTGTTTCTAATTGCTGAGGGCTGGGCAGTAGTCCTACAATGTTCAGAGGAAGTGTGAAATGAAGCTTAAAGAGTGTAAGAAAGGCCAGGGAAAGAGCCTGTTTTGTGTGCTAAGAGAAAAAGCTTCAGACAGAAAGGAGCAAGATTTCAGCACAGCAGAGCTGATGAAGCAGAAATGCTTCTCTATGGCTTTATTTAGTAAACTAGAGGACTGGAAAGCTTCCTGCCATTTCTCTAGAATCACTATGAGAAGCATCTTAAAATACTTTAATTTAGAGGTATTCAACATAAGCCTTCAAAGGCCCTATGAAAAATGACCTCAATTTCTCAAGATTTTCTACTAAGCTGATTTGTTTCTGAAAATATCTTGATGAACCATCACAGAACAAATGTTTATAAAAACCAAATCAGAGTAACTGCTCTTGACATGATGATGAAGTCTTAAGGAACTTTACCTTTTATACTTTGTTAGCTATTAGGTAATTCTGCCTAGAGATACTGGAATATTCTCTTAGGAGAGATAAAGAGAACAGTAGTTTCAACCCAACTCTCATAGGTCCCTCACTCCAAGGCAGACATTGAGGTGCCAGAGTGTGTCCAGAGATGGACAGCAGGGCTGGGAGGATCTGGAAAGTCAGTCCTATGAGGGGCAGCTGAGGGAGATGGGCATGTTTAGCTATAAGCCTGCAGAAAAATAGGCTCAGGGGAGACCTTATTGCTCCCTACAATGCTCTGAAAGGAGATGGTTTCCTGGAGGGGGTGTCAGTCTCTTCTCCCAGGCAACTAGGAGACAGGATGAGAGGAAATGGCCCCAAGATGTACCAGGGAGAGTCAGGCTGGACATGAGTTAGAATTTCTTCACTAAAGAAGGGGTGGTCAGGCTTTGGAATGAACTGCTGAGGGAGGTGGTGGAGCCACCATCCCTGGAAGTGTTCAGGGAATGTCTGGATGTGGCACTGACTGCTGTGGTTTAGTTGACATGGTGGTGGGTGGTCAAAGATTGGACTTGTCTTGGGAGGTTTTTCCCAACCTTAATGATCCTGTGTTTCCACATCCAAAGAGGTCACTAGGCAATTTTTAGGAGAATCCTAAAACAGGTAGATCAACCACACATTCCACTTGTACTTCCAAAAATGCATAAAGGTAAAAACATATGGCACTTAATTCATGTGACTGCCACAGCTCTTTACATCTGATGCAAGCATCTTTTAGAATGGCCATTATGACATTTCTGTGTTTGAAACAGAAGGAGTGTGGCAGGGATCCTGCTTGCTAAGGGAAGATTAAAAGGTCTCTGACTGAAAGCTTCTAGTTTACTGGAAAAACTCAGATTTAAGCACTGACAAACACAGTATAAGCACTGAGTGATCTGAAACTTTCTTTGGTTTCTGATGAAAAACAGCTTGGGCCAACAGTTCAGCTTCCAGTAATGCTTATTAGGGGAAAACTGACCCAAATTCCAGCTTTTTCTTTTTCACATAACTATCAAAAATAATTTTGATCCCTTTAGGCAGAAACCAGGGAAGTTTCAGAAAGTGACAATAAACCCCTTGCAAACACCAAGGTTTCCTTTTGTGCCAAGGGAAGTTCCAACAGGCACCACCCTCTGTGCTTCCACCCAGTTACACAGAACAAACCAGAAAAAGCAAATGAGGATCTCTCTTATATGATAGGCCCTGATAGATATGATCACATCTGAAGAGAACTCTTCCATGAGGATTAAGCCTCTTTCCATCATTCCTGTCAGATCTTCACGCTCAGCTGCTTCTGATAACAAAAAGCATCTGTCAAGAGCAAACAGGAACAATGTCCAAGACAACAATCATTGCAGTGAAGCTTCTCATAACTCCAAAGAGTCTTGAACATCGAGTAGCTGTTCTCAGTGCTTCTGTGGATCACTAGAACACCCTATTCTGGAACCCAGCTTACAGCAGGACACAAGAAATCCAGAATATCAAGAGAAGACACAAATCTTTTCTTGCATCTTGTAGATAAATTTTTAGTTAACACCCAGTTCTGCTGCTACTTAGATTTCTTTAGTACACATTTTTATCCCTGCAGATTAGTTTGTGCCTGTCAAACAACTGAGACCCCTATGTGAACACTTTATAAAATACAGAAAAACATCACAATCTTCCTTGAATTATTGCCTACTGTGCTCTCAAAAGGATCATACAAACAGCAGATCTGTTACCTGTAATCCTAAGGGTGACCAGCGTGCCCTCTCAAGGATTCCCTTAGCTATCACTATTTAGGAATTACTTTTTATGGCAGAAATGAGAAATTTCACTTCTGAATAGTGAAATGTCCTCAGAGGCATCTGCATTCTGGTGCTACCTACCATATACCTAGATATTTCTAGCAGAACTCCATACAGTTGCCTAGAGCAGTTTTACCATCTGAAATGACCAGTTATTGCTGTCCCAACTCAATTAGTCTTTCCCCACTATAGTTTTCATGTGCCACCTCTCAAAAGAGGAAATGAAAATGGCAATTAAAACATGTGACTGAAGCACATGGTACAAATGAGGTTTCTCAGGAACAGCAGCAGCAGCAGTTACAGCTTTACCTTGAAACTATTAATAGAACACAGCAACAATACATCCCTGAACACGAGAAATGATACCCATATTAATGACAAAAAATCACTACCTTAAATAAGAAAATACTAGCAGAAAAACTAAAAACTCAGGTTGCATAAACTCAGCATTTTGGTTTGGCTGGTGAATCAGACTGAAGCCCCAGACACCCCACACCTTGTCTATTTGCTTTGCAAAGCAGGTTGTGAATTACTACTAGAGGAAGCTAAACTGGAAGTCTTTAGCTATTCAGGTGTGAACCAATCATATTTCAGCTGTTAAATGGAGAAAAAAGATGGAACAACATTAACATCAGAAAAATATGTTTTCTTCCTTCTCTCTCCAAACTGACAAGATTACTCTGGACAGCAGAAGGAGCAGAAAACAGTTAAGATCTGAGAGATATCAGTCAAAAAGCTTTAGACTATTCACACTGCAATACTGGGAAGATCTGGGATATTACTCCAGCTAATTCTTGGTTATTCCTCAAGTTCTGCATAAGTTGTTGTCAGAGATCCAAAATGATGTCACTTGTCACAGACTGGAGTACAACACAACACTGCCTCTAACACACTGTCCTTAAAAAGTGCACACAGGCCATTTGTCACCATTCCATCATCACAAATACTGCTCCAGAAGATATACATCATACTTTCTAATCTTTTTAATTTACTGAAGGAACAGTACAACTTTTAACACCTTTCTAAAAATTTGTGGCCTTACCACTTCAAATTGAAGAACATTTGAGATAAAAGCTATAATTCTATCCTGGTTTTATATAATTAAAAAATAATTAAAGTGCCATCAAGGAATACATTTGGTAAAATATTAGGTTTAATTGTTTTCAGGGCTGCATAATCATAAGCTTTACCATGTTCAAGATCTTTTCAGTACTTCCCTAACCTCCTTTGCAGCAGCAGGGTCCAAACCTTACCTCTCCAAGTAGTAGCCAGGAGGGGCTCTTCCTTCTAAGGACAATTCAATCCATTTAAGTGCAAAGACTAATTTCCTGGCCTCATGTGAGCTCCACTGCTTCTGTCTACACATGTTTCAGGTGCTTTACATGCAGCACTCATTATACAATTACACCAAGATAAATGTGATTATGATGGCTACTAATACATTATTTTTCACCATCTATACCTGAACTACATCAAAAGTGTGCTTAAAAGCACAATTTACAGCTCTCAATATTTCTACTGAAATAAAATACAAGGACAAACAATTAAGACCATTATAAAGATTTCCTACAACCATCGCCCATTTTTAAGCTCCCCAATTAAGCAGGTATTTTCCTTACCAACAAAAAGCAAGATTTTTCTTCCATAAACAACAGGGTACTCAAGAGAGAAAACTGCAACTTTCAATTACTGCTAGTAAGCAGGCAAAGCGTGTTGACTGTTAGCAAGACAGTGTCAAATCATCTATGAAAACATGTTCTGTGACAAAAATATGTTCTGACCTGATGCAGCCTGATTTCCTATTCAACTAATAGGCACTGGCATCCAAGTGTGAGCTTCCAGTGAAGTTCATTCTTCACCCCATAACAGGGGAAAAAAAAGTCTTCCCTATATATATACCTATATGTTATTCTCAAGTTTGCAAATGTAAATTTAACATGTCCTTTCTCTAGTCTGAAGAGAATATGTAGTCTCTCCATTATTTTCATATCTATTAATCAAACTGCTGGAAAGTTAATTATAACGTGAGATATTCGTGAAGTCCTTTCTAAATGAATAACTTTAGTTTGTAAGATTGATTATCCATGTTCTGTCTCCAAAGCACATATATCCAGCACCATTTCTACAGCATCCTGCTGATGCTTGGCAACTGGATATTCTCTATTTCTCTTTGTTACCCCCAACCTCCAAGCTTAAAGAACCTTATTTTTAAAAACAAACTGCAATTAATTTGAAGCCTTCATACAATTAAGAGTTTTTTTAAACTATGGCTAATTCCACAAGTTACACTAACAGGTAGAAAACAGCACTACATGTTTGAAAACTATTTCCTGTTAATCAATTTTTTTTTCCTATTTTGGACTTGGAAGACCCACTTTGACCTTTCCTTTCCTCTTGTTTTTATTTGTGTAATCAGTCAAGGAAAAAAAATTCAAAATCCTACCAACTACTAATCCTCTTAAATTGCATTGTGGAATTCAACCACCCAGTTTAAGATCACCTAAGCAAAATTAAAGCATCATGCAAAATTAATATAATTTTATGAAAAAATCGTTCAATACTTGTAATTTGATGTTACTATTCTTTGTACTACTATAATACCTGTATTATAGTTTTCTCTAGCAGTTTTCTAAATTTATTTTCAAATGCACTTTTACTTGTTTTCTAAATATGGAGGTACAGACAGTTAAATTTAATAGCAAAATCTTGAAAACCAAATGCATTTTATTGATTATAATTAGTACAGATGAAGAGCAATCCTAACATTTATTAAACAGTGAAGTCATCTACCAATATCACCATGAGGATTCAAAAAATCTTTTCCATTTCTATGAGTACACCACGAGATATACTTGTGTTTTTTCCATCACTACAGCTGAGTCATCTTAGTCTTATTCCTTTTACTGACATTTCAAGACCAGACTTGTGTAAATCAACTAAAAAAAATACACTAGATTCACAATTAAAACTAATTTGTTCTATTAAGGCACTTCTGAATAGTTTACCTTGTCACATCTCAACATCTAATTAAAGGAAAACAATCTATCTAAACTTGAAAAATTAGATCTGAAAAACTGCAGTAAATAATCTTTCAATAATATAAGTGCAAAATTAAACAGGAAACCACATGCCAGGATTTTCATTCAAAAGCTACATTAGCCTATTTATGCTAATGCTTTAAGGCTTTATTTTGCAGAATTATAACCTCCAGTACACTCTGGCACATACCAGGTGTTCATAAACAACAGCAACACAAAATGCCAACCCTTTGCACAATCCCCAGAAATCAAACTCCTGCAGACTGGTTTGATTTATAAGTCAAAGCATGAAATTGAAACAGCTATGAGCATTAAAATGGAGAGAATTACATCTTGGAGAACTACAGTAACAGACACTCGTTTGCATATAATGCATATTTATACATCCTGGAAATGCATGATTGCTGACAAACTCAACAATGTAAATTTAAAACACTGAGCATCACAAACAAACTGTTAGCAATTAACTTTTGAATACCAACAGCAACATCTCCATAAGCCAATTTCAAATCCATATGCTCAGCTCTTCATGAAAATCCTCCTATTAAACAGGAATGTCATCATCTTTTGTGTGACTACTAAGCATAGTTTCAAATAACACCTGAAAATTTGAGCTCCTAGTGGGAAATGAGAAGGGTATTTCCAAGAGCTACATACTAGGAATCAGCTTCTTATAACTAAAGTGCCTCTGGAATAACATAAAAAGCAGTACTTAGGGATTTGAAGGATTTTAGCAAACCAATTTAGTTGAATTCTTCAGGCATCCGTTGTACAATGGCCACTGCTGGATTTCAAGGTGTTAGTTTCCAAGTCCTTTTCAGATTCTCCATTGTTAGGTAACTCCCACAAGCTACCAAACAAAATTCCTCAAACCTTTCACACCACAGGGCTTTTGTGCATAGTCCTCCTCTTACAAAGAAATTTTCTGTCTTGAATCAGCCGCTTTTGAAATAAATGGTAAATAAGGTAATGGATGACAAACGAGGCTCAGGAGGAACCTTATCCTCCCTACAAGCCCCTGAAAGGAGGTTGTGGAAAGGTCTTCTGCCATGTGAGAAAGACTGGATATTGGGAAAAAATCCTTCACTGAAAGGGTGGTCAGGCACTGAAACAGGCTGCCCAAGAAACAGTGAAAATCTTAAAAGTGTGGATGTGGCATCTGGGGACATGGTTTCCTGGTGAACATGGTGGTGCTGGGTTGACAATTCTATTTTATCTTGGAGGTCTTTTCCAGACTGAAAAATTATATAATTCATAAAACCATGTTTGTAACATGCCCAGGACTTAGCATAGTGGCAGTTATGTTTTTATGCATTGAAGTAAATGATCTAACAAAGTTGCAGCACATAATTCTTACTTCCCAAGACATCAACAATAACCACAGAATGATTTAGTGGAACTGAATAACCTTAGGTGTACTAAAGAGAATTTGTCAATTCCCTCAGCTCAGATTAGGTTAACTGTGTGGCTCCAAGGCTCACAGACAACTTGCAGGGATTTCAATTTATCACGTTTTGGTATGATTGGAAGTGATGGTAATTATTGTTAGATATGCACAAAGAGCAGTTGAGAAACTCTATTTAAGCCAATAGCAAAACGGTTGTTGCCAAGAGAAGTCTATAGCACTATTAGGTAACTGTGGGAACCACAGAAAAATGCAGAAAATCCAGAAATTTCTCTGGGTCCTAATTTTCCCACTTTTATGAATATCCTCAGATTAAATTCTGCAACAGTGTTAAGGTGAGATCACCCCAGCTGAAGATGTAAAATAGTTTTTAAATTACAAATTATAAATATTATTTGACATCACTACATAAATGACTCATTCTTGTCCCTCATCAGACACTGGCATACAGCTATAGAAGGTGTTCCTCCTATACGTTAGGATTCTGAGCTCTGTTGTAGGCTGAAAAATCCATCTAGAAATTTTTTTTTTTTTAACCCTAGGAAAAGTATTCCATTTTAAATGCTAGCAGACAAGCCTAAAGAAGTTCTTTGAAACTTCTGAGTGTGTGAAGCAGACAGATGGGGTTTGTCCACATTCTTTTTTGCACTACAGTAACTGTGTTAGCCACTCTCTCTTGGTAGTAAACCTAAAAGCACACAGTAAACCCCCTAATGCTGCTGGAGAGGTAACAATCCCAGCCCCCTTTCCCAGCAACCTTGCCACATACTCTGGATTTCAGCACCAAACCTCGATCCCTGGCATGTAAACTCTCTGCAGCATCTGTCACTGCTATGAATGGCTGATCATAAGTACCTCTGCAGTCATCCCAATGCCATTAAGCAGATGGCAGCGCTAAATCCGAATGATGTAGTACATCTCCCTGGTGGACTTTGTTTCCATACACCACCATTATTCTACAATTCCTCAGTGATAAATCTTATGTATTCTAGAGAACATTAAACAGTGAGCTGACAGTGACAACTGATTTATTAGCATCCATTTCCCTTTGCTGTATTATTGTCCTCACAAACACTTGTGCAGATCATGTGTGCAGCCACTAAGGGACCAAAAGCACTTTGGCTCAATTTGAAGTCTATTTTGGAGATTTAAAATAACTAGACTTTTTCATGCTGAAAATGTTTAAACTAGAGTTTTAAATGAAGATTCAACTGAATTCCCCTGATTCCTCCACAATACTACTAGGTGAATGTTCATAATAAAACTGGTCTAGCATTAACACCAGGCCATTAAAGCACCCACTACTTTCTGCAATAAATCCAAATAAATAATTACAATTCTTGACAGGCTTGGGAAGTCCTTTAAGAGTGAGCTAAGTTGTATAAGGATGCATATGTGCTGGTAACAAACTTACATGTGTCTGACATAGGCAAATATCAGCACCAGGAGATACGAGTTTGGCTTCCACAATTACAATTCATATTTTACCAGAAGATCCTGAAAAGGTTTTCAGAACACACTGAGATGTGAAATTAATGCATATGTATATAGGAAAAATTTTATGAAGGAAATCCTGACTACATAACATGACCTTGACTGCATATCATGTAACCCTAAAGCCTGATTGTATATTGGGGCATGAAGTGACAGGAGAAGGTATGGATTTAAACTAAAAAAGGAGAGATTTAAATTTGATATTAGAAAGAAATTCTTTACTGTGAGGGTGGTGAGGCCATGGCAGAGGCTGACCAGAGAATTTGTGAATGTTCCATTCCTAGAAGTGTTCAAGACCAGGTTGGATGGAGCTTAGAGCAACCTGGTCTACTGGAAGTTGTTCCTACCCATGGGAGGGGGGTTGGAACTGAATTATCTTTGAGGTTCTTTCCAACCCAAACTATTCTATGAGTCTAAGAAGCATTTGCTACGCTCTAATTGTCAGAAATTGCCAAGTATTTTTTAAATTTTAAATTGTTTTGGGTTTTTATAACAAGACTTAACAATCCAGTTGATTAAACATCCCAGTTTATATTGATAAAATTATCTAACAATCCCTCTGCAAAAAACTATACATGCAATTTAATCTTCTAAAAATCAATTAGGTATCTAGTAAAGCACAGCATAGCTTCAAGGGATATTTTAAGTCTTTTCGACCATAAAAAATAATTCTGTTAAAGGACATCCTGAAGCACAATTTGGGGCTTTGCTGCCTGAACATGCGACAGTGGATAATAAAATGTTCTAAAGGAAAACAACATTTTTTAATAGGATTACAGGGCATAAAGATAGATGAGAACTCAGAAAACTCTAATGTTTCTCTCTCTGTTAGTATTGTGGCAGGTTTTAACCCAAAGTTCAGACTGCCAGGCACAAGGAAGGATACAATGTCACAACCTGTCAAATAAAATACCATTAAACTTCTAACCACTCACGATTTGGTATCAGCAAGTAGTTAGTACAATAATTTATTTGCAGAGCAAACAAAGTCTCAGCTACCTAAATGAGCACAAAAATACAGTTTCCTATCCTTCATATCTAAACATGTCATTCAATCCTAATCCATTCAATTCCCATTTCTGGGAAATACACTTGAAATGTCCAGATTATAAGAGCAATAAAGGAGAGTCATGCTGTGTTGTTCTAAAGATTGAATTTGGAGAATGCACTCCTGTGTACCTACAGCAAGAGATCTGCAACCTCTTAGAGATCTCCAAAATTCCTGAAGATATTTTAGATTCAAATGCAAGTTTCTATCTTTAACAGAGAAATTAAATAAGCCAAGTATTTAAAACAAAAATTTTAACTGTTTCCACCATCTCACACACCGCACACTTGTGAGCATTAAGCCCTGCTCCTGCACGCAAACTTAGTCACACACTAAAAAGTACTGCAAGTAATTTAACAAGACAACTCCATTTCAGTTTACTAGCTGTTTCTCAGATTTCCTCTTTAATACACAGTATCTCTATTATCACAGTACTTGTAGAGAAATTTACTATCAGAAGACATACTAGAAATACTATTACTTCAAGACTGCTATCTTCAACTTAGAAAATGAAAGAGTAAGCTATTTCCACATACTAGTCACCAAATGCTGCATTTTAAAAACTCCACGTGCAAATGCAGTTTCTTTCCATGCTTTATGAGGACAAAAAAAATTAATAAATAAGGCTAAACTATGAAAACAATGCACTTTTCCCTAATTTCCTTTACAGTAAGGGCATTACAATGCACCAAAATATGATAAGAATCTCACTGTGGTTACAGAATGATATTTTGCAATATGGGCTACTACTTGATATTCAGATTAAACACAGAAATGCAGGTCTAGGTAGCTCAGGTGGCTGTTTATAGTTATTACTTTTTGCCTGCCAATACTATCCTAAAAATCGTTCTGCCAAGCCAGAAAATATGCCAGATAATGAGCGTTGATATCCCATGAGAAACATGCAAGTGAATAATTTCTTGTTTTCTTTTACAACAGAGCACTTAATAAAATTAGGGGGAAAAAGTCAAGTAATCATTAAGAATTCAACAAATTCATTAAAAATCTAACATTATATGTACTGAAAAACTACAGGTAAAACACAAAATAAAGCAATCATTTTATGAAGTATTTCCTTCTAGACAGCTAAGCATGTGCACATCTATCTAAGAATATTATACAGATTCTGATGTATTGATCCTTTACAAGAGCAACTACATTCCTTGGGTGATTTGCTTTTTTTGTAATTTCAGTTCAAAGGAAGAAAATCTCAGTGAAAACCTTAAGGTGGAAGAAAAAAATCAAATCCAAGTAATGTTTAATTTTGGCTCTGGCAAATGCCTTTGTAATGAAGTCCAAATGTTTGTGTGCAATAAACCCATTTACCAGCAGTACAAGCAAGAAGGCAGAACAGAATTGCCAACATAAAAGTTGAGGACTACTTTGGCAATTGTCTTTTGAGAAAAAAATCCATTACCAGCAACTGCTCTCAACATGTAATACTATAGAGTCTCTTATTTTGCAGGTTCTACACTATACATTTCCTAAGTTGCATTTCTCTTAAGCTTAGAGTCTGTAGGAACAAAGTATCAGACACAAAAGGTAATTTAATTATTTTACTTCTCAACAATAATGACACAAAGTTGCCACTATTCTTTTTCACATTGACTAAGTTTACCAGCACAGAAAAATATTCATTCACCCAAAAACCTGAAATTGGGTGTGACAATGCTACAGCAGAGCAGATGCCAGGAATAAACAGCTTTGTTCTCAACTTTGCTGTGAACAGTTCTGTACTATTTCAGATAAAGCTGCATTGTAAATCTTACATATTTAGCAGCAGGTAGAACAAATCTGCCTCAAATACACTATTCACTCTAATTCATCCCAAGGGATTTATCAACAGGAACCTCAGTAACCCCACCTCAGAGGCAGGTCATAATTTTGCCATAAAATTTAGGGACATTGTCAAAGACTCTAAAACATCTACTACTGAGCAATTCATGAACACTTGGTGTGAGAGAAGAAGAATGAAAATAAATTATAACTCAGTAAAATGTGGACAGAAGCTTGGTTTCCAGACAGGTACATTTAAAATATCCAGAAGTGGAGATGATCATCCAAGCTGCCACATTTATAATGGGATTTTTGCCATGAAGTTCAAACCACATAAAGGAAGTAGTTTGTACTTCACAGCATGTTTTCTACTGTTGGGTCACATTGTTATTCATGGAGCTGCCAAACAGTGACTCCTTTGAAACAAGCAAAATTTAAAAAGAAATTAAAAATCAGAAGTGCTTAAAAATTTTGGTGAAAGTGAAGTGGGAGAAGGAAAACAAACAGTAAGAGATTCAAATTTGTCACAAGGAGTTCCACGGAGGAATGAAACAAATTGACAGGTATATTTTTCTTACAGTCAAATACAGGTAAAATACTGGAATATAACTCTATAAAAGTAGTAAGAAAATTTAATCAGTTGTGTTTCAGAAAATTTAATACCTTCCATTAAGTTGTCTTTTTTCTGCACTCCCCCCTTACCTAATCCTCTCTCCCATAATGAATCTGAATTAAATTTCCCTGAATTTCCTGAACTTCTGAAAACTTTGATTTAGGATTTGGCATCACTAAATCTGTTACATGTTCTCAGTTCTGTTTATTTTCAGCCACTCGGAAATTTAACTTTTATACTTACATGACAGTAAAGACAAGTAACATGGGGGTTATTTCTAAAATCCTCCTAGAAAATTTTAACTGTTTAAGATGAAATTGAAAAACTAAGTAAAACTAACTGGTCAAGCAGATAATTTTTCAGATGTACTTACAGTTGATTTGGGGGCTTACCTTTGTGCTTGGGTGCTATAGCTGTTATCATAGGAATCATAGCTTGGTTCATCATAAGCAGCTCCATAGCCATCATCATACTCCTGAAATGATACAAAGGACGCAGTATTGACTTCAAGCACACTCCAGAAACAGAGCAATAACCTAGTTCTATGTGTGAAAGACAACACTGTCCTGAAATGTATGTACAACATATATACACCATGAAGTGGTAAAATCTTAATACTGAGACTACTTCAATTTAGAAATCTTAGACCATGACTTCTTTAATGGTATTTTAAGCTATGGGTAACATGCTTCAAAAAGATTTTTTTTTTAGTTAACACTGGCTTGTGCAGGTGACAGTACAAACATTTCATGTCTCCATGTTCTTGAATTTGAGTGAGCTACTGATCTTCAAGCTCTGTGAAGCATCTCAGGAATCAAAACATCTGAATACATAAGGTACAACTGACTTAGGTAGCTGACTTATTTCTGGACAATAAATTCAATATCCTGCAGAACTTTGGATATGAAAGAACTTCCCTAGAGATAAGACTAATAAAAAGGATAGTTTTACTATGAATTCCATCTGAATACTCTTCAACTTGTGGGAGTTTAGTACTGAACAAGAAACTAGATGTAAGGATTTATTACTTCTCTCCATATTATTCACACTATTTAAGTTACACTCTAACACTTCCCAAAACAGTGCTGTCTTTGAACAGCAATTCAAACAAACTACTAACCTCAGCCACATAGAAGTTGGGAATAAAAGCAAGTGACAGTGATCATGTGTTTCCACAGAGAAGGATGAGCTACAGAAATCTGAAGGACTGTCATCAATTCATTGTTTTGTTTAATAATACACCTTAACAAGCTATACACTGGAAAAGCAGAAATGGCACATCCACTGAAATGGTTCCTAGGAAATCCTAATATCTAAGTAAGCCAAGGACCTCAATGGATATTCAGGAGTATGCTGCCAGATGAGAATGACCTAATGAAAAGACACTTTGAAGACTGAGGGATCTCCTTCATTTACATGTGTGTGTATATACATATATAAATATATAAATAAAAATGGTGTTTACTGACTAAGTATGTATCCAGCCCCAGCAATCAAAGGACTAAGCATCGTGAAAGAACCAACATTTTCATGAACAGGAATGTTTAAGATTCTTTCAGCAGTGACAGAAAACAAAATCAACAATCAGAATCAATCAATTTAGATAGGAACGACAAATGATGGACTGTCTAACTCTAGTAGAAAACATCTCCAGTGATGGGAATCTGACAGCTTTCTATAGCAGAAACCAGTGACATCCTCAAAACAACTCATAGGAAGACTAGTTTCCTATTAATTTCTCTGAAGTTTACTAGTCATTTGAAATTGCTCCTATGGAAAACAGGCAACCTGCCTATCAATGGAGCTTCACCACTGGCAGATCAGTGCACATGATTGTTTCCCAGCAGGGATTAGAAGAAGGATGTCTTTGAACATTTGCCTGCACAGTTGAGTGAGTTTATTCATTGGTTTGTAAGAAGAAGCTAGGATTCTTTCAACTGTTCATGGAGATCCACAAATAAATAGACACTCTTAAAAGGAAATGCATTTTCTCTTTTAGTAATTCATTGCCCTGAAACTAAAAATTAAAACAGACTCTTATGATTTTCTTGCCCATCAGATACTGGTTTTTCTTGATAAGCCAAAGACTAAACCCCAACCCCACTGCCTCCTGGCAGTTATTACAAACAGGCATTTGATTACTTACTGATGCAGTACACAGACATCTGTTAACAATACACACCCTGACCAACAACAGAAGCTGCTTAACCCAGTTTCTTTGCTCTGTTTCAGAACATTTACATGACATTTGGTCTCCTCTCATAGACTCTCCCAACTGTGAACCAGCCATCCCTACAAGAGGCTTCCAAAGTCAAGCTTGGCACATCCAGGAGAGGCAAGGAATGAAAGCAGAGGACTGAAATGAACCTTTGGATGTGCTAGGAAAGCTTTGCCCCTAAGGAATCATTAGAGACCTCATGAGCAATGGGCCCTTTCATTCACATTTATGTTAACTATGTCACTGAGAAAATGGATCATGAGGGACAGGAAGAAGAACTTTGAAGTTATGGTGTTTCTATGACTTCATTAAAACAGAAGAACAAAAATTTGGAAAGAAGATCCTTCATAAGATGTTCAGCAGAACACAAGGAAAAATTGGGGGATGTCCATTTTGTATCAGACTGAACTACCTCCATTATTAGTACTTGTCTTCTGGAGAGTTTTTGCCCAGGATTCATCACTGTTAACAAGACGTCAGCTGCTGAAATTAAGCCCTGCATTATGATATTGTTGATGGTGGCTCTTAGAAGCCTTGAATGGAAAGGTATCTGGTTTGTTGTTTATATGTGGGACTCCTGTCAGAATTAAAATAAAAAAGCCTGAACTTTTGAGATTATTATAATCTGCTTAAATAGATCAATTATCTTTTATTGCTGTATTTCATAGAATCACAGAATGGTTTGGGTTGGAAGGGACCTTAATGATCATCTCGTTTCATCCTCTGTCATGGACAGGGACATCTTCCATGTGTCCAGGCTAGACCAGTTTGCAAAGAGTCCCATCCAACACCCCCAGGGATGGGGCAGCCACAACCCCTCACAGAGCCTCACCACCCTCACAGGAAAGAATTTTCCCCTAATATTTACAGTTATAAACATCAAAGTCTACACTAAAAACATGATAAATATGTGCAACAAACTCTAAAAATAAAATGGGTCTGCTCTCAATAGCTTGTTCTATTAAGAAATAAGAGATTCAAATTCCAAAATATGTGTTTGCTCTGCACGATTCCTTTGAAGTAGCAATTAGGCAGGAGCAGCTGAAATATGTTTCAGAGCTTTCCCTGAACTAGGTCTGACAGTATTTGCTCTTAGTCATGCAGTATTTGAAAACTTTCTCTTCCAGGAGGCTACAAATTAGGTCAACCAAGACAGATTTTTTTTCATTTTAAACTAAATCCACACTACTTGAGTATTTTATTTCTGAATCAGACCTCTAGTGGCTTCAGTGAAGGTTTTTTTTTTAGCTTTGTTTAGCATTTAGGTGAAATATCCTTGGCCATTTGGCATGCTTTGGTGTTAAAAAATACCATGCTAACTTAAATGAAAATATAATTTCTGCACCTATATAATGAAAATGGACAGAACTGAACTTACACACACAGAAAGCCTGTATTAAAGTACACCTAAGTACATTCTACTAAGCCCAAGCATTGCCATACAGATTTTTATGTAATAACAAAAGAATTATACCTTCATAAGAACCTTCTCATTACACTTTTCCTGCTGATTTTTGGGCATCTTTCAGGTACTTACAAAAGCATTCACTTTTATATTTAAAGCCATTATTATTCTTCTCATGGATGACAGTGTCTGTATTCCTTCCACCTAACTAAATGTAATACAATGGACTTCCCTCTCTATTCATACTACATATGTCTATGAATAGCTTTTCCTAAATGTACTCAAAGTTTACTGATGAACCCATATTTCATCTCCCACTTCAAAACCCAAAAGCCCACACCAGATCATGTCTTCATTCCATGAACAGAAGCCTTTTGTTATTCATTATTCTACTTTGTAGGATAACCTAGAAAACTTAACTCTTATCAGATTAGTCTGATCAAAAGGCAGCAAGTGTGCTGAACAATCTGTACCTACAACAGAAATGTGGGGAAAAAAGCTGAAAATGCTGAAACCCTTTTAAATTACAGGTACTTATCACCCAACATTTGAAGCATCCACCAGGAAGGTATGAAGGGCAACTGTCTCGACTTCAGGTTTAAGAACATTTCCCCAAAGTAACAGAAAAGCTGATGTTACAACACAATTCCAAAAAGAATATGAAATTACTCTGTGAAGTATCAAAGCTTATTAATGAAGTCCTTTACTAAGCCAACCTCTAAGTATTTCTACTTAAAGAGAGCTCCTGCCTGCAGTGGTCTCAATGATGGTACCCACAGGTGAAATAAATCCAAAGAGCAACACTGGTAGCTGTAATTGCTCCCTGTGAAGTACAGTCATTTTTCATTAATAGAATCAGAGGCAATGTGTAAATATGCACCCTTCCAATATATTAAGTTACTATCATGGGTCAAAAAATGATAAGAAACAATCTTTGCCAAAATCTCTGCACTCTGCAAAACATTATAAATCATGTTAAGCCTTGCTCATCAATGTTTTTTAATTACAACAGCACTCTGAAGAAACCCTTGCAAGTGAAGGAAACGGTGCTTTTAAATTGTAATCTGCTAGCCATGACAATGACAGACTACTGTTTGCACCCTCTTTAAGGAAAATGAACAATGTTTCAAAGAACAAGACAGAGAAACAGGAAGAAAGAAGAGGGTAAAAGTGGCCTTTAACAAAAAGGCCATTTGCAGAACTGGGAAAAAAGATCATGAAATCAATAAGAAATCAATTTTCCAGTTGTTCCCATCTAAGAAAATCCATCCAAGGGAAAAAAATAAGGTCATTACCACTACAGCTAAAATGTTTTCTTTTTACACAGTTTCTTTTCCTCATCATTCTCTGAAATACTTACACCACACTATGTTATCCCAGAACACTGGAGGAACATACTCCTTTTAGATAAAAAAACCCTTTCAAATTAAAAAAAAAAAAATTGTGCAGAGATTAACTTGAAGGAGAAAACACAAAATATCAGTGCATTGCAACAAACTTCTTTCGGCAAATTAGAACTGTAAAGGGAAGGAACAGCCATTTTGTTATGTGAGAATATCATGCCCCCCTCATTTAATCAACAGGGAATATGGGGAAATCAAAACAAATATGGGTAGCTACAATCTTCTTAAGTCTAAGTGCCAACATCAAGGACATTAGCAGCAAGCATGCACAGACTGTAAGCTCTTATTTTGGAGATTTTCATCTGTTTTCATCCAGAAGGAGCCTAGTGCATATCCAACCAGAACAAATAAGGTTTTCCTAGAATGAGAGATGCAGGAGAGGATTGTTTTTCATGCACCTCAAAAAAGCCCTGAGGAGTTGCTAATGAATATAGACAGCAACGTTTAAACCAAATTACTATCAGACCAAAACAAGTCTGTTTTTCTATACACAACAGCAGGGAGCAATGTCAGAATCAGGAGGATTCATTCAATAATACCAAGTTTCAGATAAGCAGCTTAAACTAAAATATTCGGGAAAGAATTTTGTAGGAACTTAAGAGGTAAACATTGAGTTAGGCAAGGGGAAAAGCCCTTCAGCCTTTTCTCCAAAACACTCCATTTTTGCCACAGCCAATGTCATCCCAGTTCCTGGGAAAATGGAAACATTCTGCATTGTCTCTCCATCTCATCCTGACAACCTCAGAAAAGATACAAGATTTGAAATTAAACAAAACAGTTAATTGAAGGGCTTAAAATATGAAACTTTTCCCCCCAAGATTTTATTGTTCTGGCTTTTCCCATTTACTATGAAAAAGAACATCGTTGTGAAGAAAAAGCCAATAATGTTTTCATATTATGAACTTGCTTTCCAAAAGTCTTACACAAATTCCCCCTGAATTTAAGAACAGTGTTAGCACTTCTAAAAAAACAGAACTCACTGAACAGACTGCTTAAAAATGGTGAAATACCTAAATGGAAACCACAACAGTATTCACAAAGGGAAACAGGAACAGCATGGACAAAAGACAATTTCTCTAGTTCTTAGAGACTGAAGCCAATTCAAGCCCTTATCCAGGAACCCAAACAAAAACTTCACATTTAAAACAACTAAGCAAATAAACTCACTGATTTAAAATGCTGCACATCATTAGGAAGCTATCAACACTCAAGACCAAGGTAAATTAAAACATGGTGTAAATCCTGCAAAGTGACACTGAAATTATACTTGAATTCCACTCAAGAATTTAAGTTCTTTTGAAAGTCTTATGCCATCTGGACTAGCCTTTACTTTCACTAATATTTTTCTACCTCAACTTCAAGAAGTCTATTTGTAAATAAAAAAATGGGTTTTTCTCTTCTTTTTCCTATAGATATTACCTTCTTCATCCTGAAACAGGCAAGTGAATATTAATGAGAAAACTCTACTTTAAAAACAGTTCATTACACAAAATCAGCAGTGTATTAATAGCTCCAAGAAATTGCTTCCACATTAATCCTAATTTTTAGTTTTTCAAAATCTAAATTAATTATGAACTCAATAGGGAGACAAGGAATTCAAGCTTAAGGCTGGAGATTAAAACAGAATTTGCACTGGCTTTCTAAGGAAGTGAACTAAGTAACAGCCTATAGGTTTTTCAATGGAATAGGCTCTCCCAGTAAAGAGTAAGACTGCAATCATTCTTTTCTCTAAAGGATACCCATATTAATATTTTGTAATAATCACTGGATCATGAAATTAATTTCTTAGCTATCCAGACACATTTATTTGCAAATCAACCTTCCTAAAGGCTTACCAAATTTGTAGGATTTCCTGCAAAACAAAAAGGACAGAAAGCACTGTATATGCTGGGACAATATCCTGGTGGTCAGCACATCATCTCCAGAGAGAAACAATGGAGTATGAATACCCAGAACAGGAATTTGAACAACAGGCCTTCCACCACCAGAAAAATACTGAGATTTCACTTACAAAGAGAGACAGAGCAACACACCATCTGCTCATTATTTTGGGTGAGATCTTGTTAGACAGCAGGTTATGGCAATGTTTTGGGTCTTCCCCATTTCTCATGGGAATCAGGACAAGCACAGTCTCATAGCATTGTAATACCTGTAATACACATGCACTTCACAGTACACATACAGTGCTAATTAGTCTCACAATACAAACTTAGTGTGAGTCTGAAGTCTGCTTTCCTCATCAGTTAAAGCAATATACTCTTGGAGATATCCACAAATGAATGCTTCAGGAACTATAAAGCTTAAAAATATCCCTAACCTTTATGGCTTTGCAGAAATAACTAAGCATAGATTTTAGGGAGTAGGTTTTGAAGGTTGTTATCAGTAACTTGTTTGCTTTGTTGTGTACACCCTTCTGAGTGCCCTGTATCTGTATCCAAGTTAAAATTATCTTGAAATCTAATTGAAAAGAGCTCAAAATGCTCTTTTCCAAGCTACAACTTACTTAACATTAGAAAGACTCCCTTGATCTCTTACTGGAAGACATTCCATCTCAGTTCCATTTTCTAATATACTAAGCAAGGTCACTGAAACATTAGCTGCTAGAAATTGTACACATGGTCAGTGCATCAGAAAACTCTGCCCCTGAGTTACCCTTATCTGAACACCAGAAAACATCAATAAATTGGTCAAAGCCAAACCCTGCTACAAGTCTTCCCCAGAACAGGGAGAAATATTTATATCTGACTGTTCCAAAGTCATGTTGAAGCAGGTCTTGGCCACAACATGCTAGACTGATGAGTTATTTTTTAGTGTAGACATTTCACAGTGCCACAGCAACAGGTTTTAAATCCATGTTTAAAGTTCATAATGCCTAAAATTCTGATTATGAACTCAGATAAAAATGACTTCACATTTAACAACTAAGCAGCCAAAACAGGACTTGACACAGCATCATCACAAATATGTTCATGCAAAGTACAGAAGTGAAACACTGGTAGAATATTTGCAAAACATTTGCCTTCGTAAAATAAAAGAGCATCAAATAAAAACCTACTCTTAAAGCTTCAGTCCCACTGCTGTGTTGCTAATTTGGAAAAAAGCCACAAAGGTTGGAAGCTGCTAAGAAGACAACAGCAGGACGAGGCCAAGAGCAGCAAATGTTATGAGACAGTAGCTGAGTTGAGCAGTTCTGTTCTAACCTATGTTTGACTCAACATTTGCTGAGGAATTGACCTTACACTGTTACTAATTTTCTGCTTATTGAAAAATTGTGGAAAAGCTTAAAATTTTCAGCTAGTAGTTAAATACAGTTTCTATTTCCTCTCTTAATGGAATAAGCAGTCAGCTTAAAAGTACATAAAAATACTTTTATCTATTACACAGTATAGTTCAATAAGTAGAACAAAATTCACATTTAATTAAGAGAAAATGCTCCTGAAACCATTTGTAAGTGCTTCAACAAACATAGCATCCACCTAGTATACAGTTTCCCTCATTGAACTATTACAAAAATAATCCTGGCCATGATTCACACGTCACAACAGGTTTTCTCCTGACCTGAGCAGCTGAGGAAAGTAAAATGAGAGTCATGTTAGTCTTCAGAGAAAGTTTATCACAGCAACCAGAGCAGTGAGGTCAGAACAGTGATTATAAAGCTGGATGGCTATAGAGGCTGGAATTTTTCCTATCTAAGCTGATGCTACATCTATTAAAGAGTCAGTCTTCAGAGAAAATTATAAGGAACTGTCATTTAGTGGCTTCAAGAGCTTCCTCATGGTACTAAGAGTGTGGTGGGGTCTCAGGAGGAATGAGTCCTGCAGCTGAGACTCACACATGAGTGAGACTGTCAACAGTGGAGTGGGAAAACTACTTATAATGAACTGGGAAGATATGCAAATATTGCTGCTAGTCCAGTATGTTGTGAGACTTATGCAGAGAAAAGCAAAGCACTCAAAGGCCAGCAGTGCAAAGACCCCAGAAAGCTGACAGACTACAGAGGCAGCTCACTCCAAAGAGCTTTCTGTAATGGGGAAGGCTCTGGAACACTTTCCTGTGGGCTCCAAACACCAGACAGCAATGTTCACATAGTTTTCTTGAGCCCCCATTAAAATCCATCTTAAATTAATGACTTTTTGCCTATGAAATTTTTCCCATGTGAAATGCTGCCTCCAGAAGTAACCCTTCCAAGTTTTCAGAATTAAACAGGCACTCCCCTTCCCATTTTGATGATAACTTTTTAAAAAGGAGCTACTTAATCAAGACAAGGAAAGAGATATCAGGATAAGCAGGAGGAAGAACTGGGTTAGTCATAGATGTTAAAAATTCATCCATTTCACAGAGCTAGCAAAAGGAGTGAAGGAAAAGTAATTTGTTGTCTGTAACAAGGTAGATTGAATAGCACTCAACAGAGGAAATGGGTAAGGACTTTACATACTGATAGCTCTAAAACACCCTTAAGATATTCACAGTTACAGGAGTGAGTGGTTCAAAGTTTCCATCCGCACACAGTTTGCTTCCTTCTGGACCTGCACAGTTTCACAACAGTTTAATGAGCACAAAGCAAAGGCTTGTAAGCCTATGGGACTGAAAAGCTTTGCGAATCCTCAGAACTCTGCAATCCTCAATGGAAAGCCTTCTTGTGGTGGGTTGACCCTGACTGGACACCAGGTGCCCATCAAAGCTGCTCTGTCACTCCCCTCCTCAGGTGGACAAGGGAGAGAAACCATAACAAAAGTCTCATGGTTCAAGATAAGAGCAGAGAGAATACTCACCAGTTACTGTCATAAAAGTGACTGGGCAAAACAGACCCAACAGGGGGAAATTAGCTTATTATCAATGAAATCAGAGTAGGGAGAAATAAATACTCAATTTAGCAACACCTTCCCCTGCACTCTTCCATTCCATACCAGTCTCAACTTCACTCCAATATTCTCTACTCATCGCCTCACAGCAACACAGGGGGATAGGAATGGGGGCTGTGGTGTGTTCACTGCAGCTTGTCTGCTCATTCCTCCCCAGGGACAGGACACCTGCCACTCTTCACCTGCCCCAGCACCAGATCTCTCCCACAGGGACAGTCCAACACAAACCTCTCCAATGTGAGCCCTTCCATGGGCTGCAGCAGTTCTACATGAACTGTTCCAGCTGGAACATGGAACTTCCATGGAGTGAAGTCCTTTAGGAACAGACTGTTCCAGACTGGGGTTTTTTTCCCCTCTCTTTCTGAAATACATATCCCAGAGGCAATACCACCATTGCTGGTGGGCTTTGGCTTGGCCAGCAGCAGGTCCACTTTGGAGCTGGCTGGCACTGGCTCTGCTGGACATGGGGGAAGCTTCCAGAAGTGTCTCACAGAAGGCACTCCTGCACCCCTCTGCTACCAGAAACTGGCCTCAAAAACCCAGTGCACTTCTAAAGGTTTCTTCTCTGTAACCTCTTGGGATACCTCAGTCTCCAAAGCTTTGATGGCACTTTAAATAACACATGGCACCCCCCAGTCTGATGTTCTCATTCTACAGACACTTCTCAATCAACATGACCTATTCTGCTCAGGTTGGCAAAGTAATGCTTTATCATTAGAAATAACTCAACAGGAATTTGTAAACAAGGTGCAGAAATGCTACTAATGACTCCTACCATGCTCCCTTAACCTGGAAAAGACATCGTTAAGGCACTTGGATAATGTACTGCAAATGGACAGGCAAAAAAGTACCAAGCATCAAATTTAACACTGAACATGCAATACACCAATGGATTATGTCCCTGCTAAATGTTCTTCTAAACAAAAAACAGACCACCTAGGACTGCTTTATCAACTACAGCTTTAAGTACTATATTTATCTATGTATCTATCTAACTATACCTATCCCAGCTAAAGTATCTTTTTTGGAAGATAAGTAATCCAGGTCTAAAGAAAATTCTTTTTAGAAGCTACCTAGCACAGCACTATTTTTCTGTACAGTGATATTTTCTAATTATTCTCCCAGAAGTGAAGCATACTTGAGGATACTGAGGCAAACACCTGTTACTTCCACACTACTTCTATAGACACACGCTATAAATAGCAGTTCATATATATATAAATAAAAAAGTTACTCAAAGAGATTTATATTCTACCATCTCTCTTTGTGCTCTAGAATGTATGTCCTGGAAACAGGCTGTTGAATGAGGACTGATTCTTTTGAAAACATTATGAGAGAATGACGTATTTTCAGTAACCACTTTGACTAGTCAAGTATAGCTAGGAGAAATTTAGGCATGTTGTTAAAGTATTCTTCCTCAAAATTAATGAGCTAGATAAGCTTCCTCTGAATTGTTCAGTTATATGCAAAAATATTTACATTAACAACATTAAACTTCTTCCCTGATAAAACTACAAGTGTTTTATAGAAAACTGAATTTCTGCCAAAAGGAAAAAAAAACTGGTATTTAACTTTGATGGTTTTGGAGATCTTTGGAAGAAGAGAGGTAAAAGTATGTGAAAGAAATGTTTATAGAGAAAAGCAAAATATATCTAAATAGCAAAACCAGTTTCAGGAATGAAGAATCTTCTGTTTTGCTAGTCTAAACAACAAAGTCCAGACCCAATTGGCTGTAAAGAGGGCACGCTAAAACCTTTAGTATATATAAAACATTAAAAGCATTGTCCTTGAAGGTATTATTTTTCTGTAAGACTACATTCATTTTTATCACTATAGTTTTGATCTAATGTCCTTTTTTCTCTCTCTTACTGCTCTATAAGTTCAATTTAAGTCTTCCCTAGCAATTCATAACTGCATAATTTTGTCATAACCAACATAAAAAGTATTTTGATATGATTCTAATGTTTAATAAAATCAAATCAACATGAATATGTATGGCTTAATGAGATACACTATGCATTGTTAAAATTTTAGGATTAGTTCTGAAGCTTTCATAAAAGTATTTCACTTGTCTAATCATTAAACAACTATATGACCACAAAGACAGGCTTAGGAAGGAAGATTAGAATATTCTGTTTTAGTTGAGAACTAAAAGCCTACAACATGGCGATTTTCCAGATTTTTTTGGAAAGCAGCAACCTAATATTAAGCATTTAAGAGGTACGTAAGTATTTTGCCAAATGCACTGTAAATGTCTTTATGGTGGTATATGCAAAAGAAATCGGGTTGTGTGCAATTCAACAGCTCAAGTGTGAAACGATGAGGAGAGATGACCGCATCTGCCCGAGGTTCGGTGTCGGGCTGAATGCGGGCCCGTTACCGCGAGCCCCGCGGCCCTGCCGGCCCAGCCCGCGCCCCGCGCCCCGCAGCCACACTTACATACTCCCCGTAGGTGTCCTGGGCCGGGGGCGGCGGCAGGGGCCGGTACCCTGCCGGGGGAGGGACCCCCCGTGCTCGGGGCGCCAGGAGTCCCCGGCTCCGACTGACTGGTCCTCTGCCGGGGGGCACTCCCCGCGGAGCCGGCGCCCCCCTGGGCACTCCCGCCGGTGGTGGAGGCACTCCCCCGCGGCCCCTGCGAACACACGGACCACACGTTAAACAAACACCGCGGCCAGGGACCCCGCAGGGGCACAGCTCTGCTCTGCGACACACAGACAAAGCCTAGAAGAGATTTACAGTTCGTCATTTCTCTGTGGGCTTAAATACGATTACACGCATTATGCAAAACATGCTGGAAGATACAAACCAGACAGGGGATTCAGTGACAAACCTTGCACTGAGTTGAGTCATTCTCACACTCGCAGACACACCCAAAACAATCTGCTGGAATCAGTCAACTTCACTGGGATTTGACTTCTACCATGTGAAATCAGGAACACAGTAACAGCTTCATTGGAAGGTGTCAGGCTGTACCACACTCAAACCCTGCCCAGAGGAATCAGTTCAAAGCGTCTGAACACAACCCAAAAATCACTCTGGGTGTGAGATACTGAGTGTGTCACAAAAAAACACATCATCTTCTGCTCCTGAAGAGATTTCCATCTGTTTCAGGAAACATCCAAACATAATAAAACATTCAGATTGATTATAGGACATAATCTGATGTCCTACATGTATTTAATAACACTAACAGTATATTTGGTCTAAAAACTCTAAAAGCATGATAAGCAGTAACTTGCATTTCATTACTCTGGACACAACATACAGATGAAAAATGAGACTCCAGTTGAACCAGTTTTCAAAACACATTTGATCCATTTAGAAGTGGCTTTTCCTCCTCCCTCCAGTAAAGGGAGAGACTTAGAGGTACAATCTGTGAGAAATCAGCATCATTTATTCTTTAAAACAGGACTTCTAAAACATTGCTAATAGAAATCTCCTTTTTAAGGAGATCATTTCAACCCATGAACTATAATTAAGTCTGAATGACTGCTGTTGGCAAATAGAATTGTTCCAAAGAAGTCAGACCCTTATACACTCTAACAGACACATAGAAGGAAGCAAGGCACAAGCTCTACCTTATCTTTCTACCCACCAAGCCATTATCTAATTAATCTTTAGTACAGTAACTCAGCAAAAATGTCCTGATTTCAGTAGAAATTTCCAACTTGAACAGTATTATAAAAATCCAGATTTGGTCTTATGATTTGCTATCCCATTGCATACAAGTCATATAATTTCACATCAATAAATGAATCAGAAAACAAGGCAATCATTTTACCACAAATAAGTAGTATTTTCAAAACTGCATCACCGAATGAGTAATACAAAAATGTGAAGATACAACCAGGATAGATTTTCTTTTAATTACTGATCAAAACAGTCACTAAGTATTTCAAACAATCCTAGAGAATAAGTGATTTAAAACTGTGCTTATCACTTGATGTTGGCTAATCTGTAGAATGCCTCCTCAGGACAGGGTACCAGCTGCTTATTTGACTTCACTGCAGTGGGGGTAGGGGTGAGCAGTGAAGCTCCCAGATACAGCCTGCTGAAGTAATATAAAGAAATAGCAAATGTGATACTTTCCAAGAGAAACCAGAGGAAGGGAAATGAACCTAGTGGCATAAACTATAGTCAATACCAAATCAAAAAAAGAAAAAGATCAGCAGAAAGATTCAAGAATCACTAGGCATAAATCATGACAGCATCCTTCAGGAAGGATGCAAGGGAAAGCAGGGATATGCTGAAAAACATGGAAAAACATTTAAGAGAAGAAAAAAGACAGTTTTTCAAGCTAGCATTGCTTTATTCTTGAGAAGTAATTAGAAAACCAGATCCATCTGATGAGGTCTTTTCTGCATTTCAAAAAAGTTAATAGGATTGGAATGGTGATGGGTGGGAAATATTATTTCTCTTGTATTATGAGATCATAAATGATCTCAACTCTGCATAACTTCGTTCATTCCTCCTATAGGATCTCTTAATCTGAGATGTGTTCTCATGGTTACTGCACTGGTTGGAGGAGACTGGAAAAGCACCAAGACAGAAAATCTAGGAGTTCAATCACCAAACAGATTTGAGTTATATAAGGTTATGATGCTAAGACAATTTTTAGAAACTGTAAATTGTTATTTCTTTTAACTTGTTTAAAAGTTTGTATACTGTAAATTGTATATTCTTTTAATTTAAGAATTGTTATTTCTAAAGAAGTTAGAGGGGAACTAAAGAAGCCTGATGGACATTTACAATGAACAGGCTCAAAGTATGGAGAAAACACTTGAACAGGAACCTTTGCAAAAATAAAACATCTGTTCAGGAATTGCTTAATTCAAAAAGGACAGCTACACAAATTATGTTTAAAATGCTTAAAAGAGTAAAATGTACATATATGATCTGGAGAGACAGCAATTCTGTGGTAAGTCAGAGCAAATATACGACAATTATCAAAGAGAAAAAACTTGAGAAAGGGCAATAGGAGTTCAAAAAGGCTAGAACAGGTTTTAAAAGAGGTATCACTTGAAAGGCTGAACCCAACTCTAACCTCGAAGGAAGAATCCTAATAAAACAAAATACTCAGAAAAGCAGGTCCAAAATAAATGAAACCCTTCAATTCTCCCAGAATCAGGAAACCTCCCAGAATGAGCCTCAATCACCAGTGCAGGTCAATTTGTATATATGAATGTCTACATGCACATTAAGATTCTGTTACACAATCAAGAATAACTCAGTAAGTTTCTCATAGAAGAGCTGTTCTTAGAGTAATCCACTGCACGGTGCTGCCAATGCTTTAAAGACAAATTACAAAACAAATAGAATAAGTAACAGTACATGCACAATTCTTTCAATAAACTGCAACAGAGGTTCAGGTGTCTACTCTAATCAGTAGCTGAACCCCAACCTGAATGTTTTAGAAAAGGAAACAGCTAAAAAAATCCAATTTACAGGAAGGGACACTTGGGAGTGAATACATACACACATATAAAAGTATATGTAAATCTAAATGTACCCTGCCATTACACAAACTAATAGGTTCTGCACTATGACTACCTATAAAACATCAAGAATTAAGATTGGCCCAGAGATGAGGATACTAAAAATACAATTTTAGAAAACAAGAGTACACACTAACTTGGCTACTCAACTGTGTGTATTCACAGACTTGTTTCTTAAATCACCTTCTTTAACCCCCCCTAAATATAAAATAGAAGTGCATCAGAAACAATGTCAAAGATGACGAGCAGTCTAGTACTGCTCACATACCAGGAACAAATAAGTAGATTAAGGCACTTCATCCTACAAATGGCAACTGAGGCTTATCTGATGGATCCAACAGATCCATCAGAAGAATGGAGAAGGCTGAGGAGTGCCCTAAGCACAATCTGCACCTTTCTCAAGGGGAGCAGTGGAACAGGAGGTAGTGGGCTCCTCTCTGGTGACCACACATAGGACCAAACAAAACTGAATGAAACTGTTTTTGAGGGGTATCCATCTGCTTCTCATGACTCTGAAGAAACTGCACAGAGGATCTGTTCTCTACCCTTCCCCTTCTACAACTATCTAGCCTACAAATTAAAGAGTCTTTGTGCAACTGCTAATAATTAGAACAACTATTCTACATATTTTATCCCAGCTCTGTTATATCACATTCAGAGATCTCTTACCATCAAATCAAACTACTCATGCCTCCTAGACAACTTGCACTGCTTGCTTTTTTGCCCAAGGACATTCTTCTGCAGGCCAAATTTCAGGTGCCACCAACTCTCCTTTGCTACCAGACTGCTGATTAGTTCTATTTTCTTTATAAAACCTTTGTAACAAGTTACACATTATCAAAGCTGGTTTGTCGGCCCAGTGTCAGCCTTGACTACCAGCTCATAGTCTAAAACACAGGAAACATATGTTTTTGTCTTTATTTTCCCTCCTCTCTACCATGGTGTCACCTCTGTCTCTGCAAGAAATCTTTGAATGTCCTCAGTAAGAACCCCTAAACACTTCCTACAGCACTGAGCCCATATATCCAGGTTGATGGCATGCACAAATAAGCACTGAGCCTCCCACAGATCTCCCTCCAAACTTTGAGTACTTTGATTGTGCAAATACTTTGGAACAGGGTTAAGGTGTTTTATTTTCAGGAAAAGTGAAATAAGGTCCTTGCCAAAAACCCCTCAGAGTAGGACACTGCAGGACACAAGTACTGGAGCATTATAGGGGACACTAGCATTTCATTTTCTTTTTGCTGTTTTTGAGAAAAACTTTAGTACCTATTATTTAGGTACTTAAATTGTTTGATAGCAACTGCAATTTCTATCAAACACACACAAGTACTTCATTTTTGACAGTAAACACACTCAGCAAATCAGGTCACCTAGCCAGGTGCTGTTATTGTCACTTCCAAAAAGGCTTTAGCAACAAAATGCTCATCTATGCACTTGAGCCCATTGTGCCCTGCTCTCAAAGAAAGTGTTATTGCCAGATTATTACTGCTTCAAGAAAATTTGAAATATTTCTTTCATTTTTATAATCACTTTGGGCTTGATTTTCCTGAATTTATTAATCTGGCAGTGGTGAATTCAGTGAAGAAGTTAACCCTTCTCCACTAAACACACAAGTTATTTAGATAGGTAAATTCTGAACAATTTTACTCCCAAAGTTGGGTAATTATCTTGTAGGCTCTGCATTAAAAAGGCTTTTATATCTGGATACCATGGACTAGACTAAATAAAGCAAGTCCCAGTAACTCATTTAATATCTTTTGTTTCACTACAAAATGGGAGGAATAATCTAATTTAACTCATATACCACATCATCCCTTGAAAATACTGTCATGAAAGCTGTTTTTGTTGGAATCTCTCTCCTCTTAGGATATTATTTCATTTCTTATACTTGCAATTCAGTATATGAGGAAAAAGAAAATACAAAGTGAAGCACAATTTCTATAAAACTAAAAACCCACTAGAGAAGGGGAGAAAAAGCCTCTAACAAAAGTATCAGATGGTGCTAAGGTGATTTGTAAAATCTGTGGAGTAATGAGAGAAGATGGTTAATGTCTAAAAACATACAAATACAAAGTCTACCTTACTGTGTCCACTTACAGTATTACTAAAGTATTCGACTTTGTGATTAACATCTCATTGTTTGAATCCTGAATTCATTGTGCACAACAAAAATATTCTCAAAATCTTATATCACTTAGAACTATGCTACACAATGTTAGACTCACAACAATTGTGAATGTTCAGAAGGAATTCACAAGTAGTAATATAATCATTAATTCCCACTGAAATAGTATTTTACCAACTTACACAACTTAGATACTTCCTCTTTAGGCTTTGTTAGCAATAATATTTGACATTTCTACTTTCTAGTTCTCCCACAGTGTTTCTAGGATTTATTTCCAGCAAACTAACTTCCTGTCCTTGACCACAGTAGCAGGCACAGCATCTCTCCCACACTTATCTCCAGCTGCCCTCAGCAACAGCCACTGTCATCATCTCATTTAGCACTGCCTCTGCTCTAGAATCACACTGATTTTTATTTCAAGTTCAGCCTATCACTGGATGGCTGAGTTAGTAAAATTATTCTGATCATGAAATGACAACTAGGGTCAGTTCACAGCTTTCCTTCAATTTTAGTGAAACAAAAAATTGGAACAGTTTATGGTATGAAGATGCTCTTTACTATCTCCCTCCATAAATATTAAATGGAAGAATAGTTTTAAAATAAAAATAGTCAACAAAACTTAGGACCAGTTCTTGAACACTACATTATTCAATGAGGAAACACTTGAAATTATTTAGTTTTAGCAATCATAGTTCTATTTATCTGCAGGGATTTACACTGTTCAATAAATAGGCCTAACATATTTGGTTACCAGATGTTGATCTATTACCTTCATTTGAGCAAAGCCAGCTACATTGTGTTCCTCAAATGGTAAATATTTTTGTTTTATATTAGACATCTGAAAAGTACCAGACCTGTTATTTTAGTGCTGGCATTTTAAAATGCTAAAACTCTGATATCCAGAACTCAGATTCCTTACTTTTCAATCTTTTTGGGGAAAAAATCCAAACCACCATTGAGTTACTCCTGCAAAAGTTTTATTTCATATTTATATTTTAAAATAGTAATACAAATGTTCATGTTTCAATTTTGTGGAAAGTGGGAGAACACAAAACTGAAACAAAACACAGTGAACATTAATAATATCTGTCTTTGGCCTAGATCCTGAACTGGCTTGGTCAAATATTTATTCTGTGCTACAGAATCTTTTGCACTTCACTACCTACATGTTGACAAGGAAAAGCTATTCTTCAGAAAAATAAACCAGTTCATTTCAGACATGGCAGGAAAGCAGCTGGAAGTTGTGAACACACTGCAGCAGTGATCCACATCAGCTCATCTTACTTCTAATGTATGACAGCAAGTTCTAACTCAACTTCAGCAGCAGTTTTATTTTTCCCCAGACAGTGACAGTCATTCAATCATTAGGACCCCAACCATGCATAGAGTGAAATATGAAGAATAAATAGAAAAGTAAAAAAAAAAATCCCTCCACACCCTCCTGAATGCATAAAATAGAAACGTGCCATTTCTTTAACAAGACTATTGTTTTCAAATACAATCTCTCTTAATCTGGGGTGTGAACTCCCAGCTCTATCTTATTGTGGCCTTTCAAAACTAAGTGGAGCTGCTTATAAGAAAAAGAGTAATTTTATCAGGGTCCATACTGATAGAACAAGGGACAACAACTTTCAGTTGAAGAGGGCAGGTTGAGATTGGACATAAGCAAGAAATTTATGAGGGTGGTAAGACAACCCTGGAACAGGCTGCCCAGAGAAGCTGCAGATGCCCCTGGAAGTGTTCAAGACCTGGGGGGACTTTGAGCAACCTGGTCTAGAGGAAGGTGTCCTGCCCATGGCAGGGGGTGAAATGAGATGGTGTTCAAGGTTCCCTTTCAACCCAAACCATTCTGTGATTCTAGCACTGATTTCCAGCCATAAGTGACACAAAATAGTTCACTCCATGCCACCACAAGGTATCGAGGAACTTTTAGCCAAATTCTTAGACTTATTATTATAATCCCTCTAGAATTTCACTTTTCTAAAACATCTCATTTGGAATCAATTGAGTGATCCTTGAATCTTACTTTCATTCTTAAAATGGTGCAAAGTTCTAGAGAAAATGCTGCTTTAATAGCAAAACCTCCTTAGAGGTGTACATCAAAATACAAAGAGTCATAGAAAGGTTTGGGTTTGAAGGGACATTAAAGATCAAATTCCAACTCTGTTGCAGGGACAGCTACTAGAACCTTAACATATGTGTATTTTAAGTCTTTAGTTAATCAGAAATTAAAAAAATCACATGTTGGCTGCTATCATTTATAATGCACTGAATTCAGGATGGGAATACAAGTGAACTGAAGAAACACTGATTCCTAATAAGTTACATTTTCTGGTTTCTCACCTTAACAGCATCGCATTAAACACCATGGATCCTTCTAAGCTTGTTATCACAACAGATCAAAAAGAAACTGGTATGATCATTTTATACAGCTGCCTCCAGAAAAGAATTTAAAATCATAATAAAAACAATGGAATAAAGCCCAGACTTTCACCACTTTCCCTTCTTGTTGTACAGAAGAGGAGTTATGCCAAAATAACTATGAACACTACAGGATATAGAAGTGCTTTCATTACACCTGAAGGTCTTCTTTGGTGATATTAGGGACAAAAATCTTGGGGCAAGCTGAGGAAAGGAAATAACTATAGGAAGCCATTGTATCCTCCAAGATCAATGATGAGGAAAGAACATTCCTGAATGTGAAGCTCATAACACACACACAGCTCTTCCAGAACAAATTTCATCCAGTCACCCACAAAACTTTACTTGGCTCTAGAGTAATACAAATTTAGTCAAGAAAATCTGGAAAAATGCAGGAAAAAAAAATACAGAGCTACCAAACCACAGCCATTAGGAAATCACTTATCATGCACAGCAATGTCTGCACATAAGCTAGAATTTTTGTATGCAAACACAAATGTACTGTTTTCTACAAAATAAAGTTTTTTTAAGGACCTAAAAATAGATTTGATAAAATGTATTATATCCAGTTCCCACATGTCTGATGAGCAAAAAAAGGCAAAAATTAGTAGTTTTTTTTGGTTTTTTTTAACTGAAACTATTCAGGAATAATAAAGGCTTCAAAAGGGGGAATTTAAACACACTCAACAAGATGTTTCATGTATCAAGGCTGGTGTCATAAAACCATTTTGTAGATTACAAAGAAAGGTTAGGACCAAGGTATTAGACTTAGTTTTGCAAGTCTTCTGAGGCTTTGCTTCAACTTCTCCTGGAGATCTCAGGGATGCTGCCTATTGAAACTGTTTTATCCAATGCTGAGACAAAGCCTTTAAAGCTTTGCTTCAATAAAAGTATTATTCAGTGAAATCCATTTCTGCTAAAAAAGAATCAGAGCATTATAACTGAGTTTGAGATCTTCAGCTCAATGGCTGTAGAATCTCAGTAGCAACAAACTGAACTTCACTTACAGAATATGGTAACAGAGCACTTCAATTTGAGAGAAAAGTGTCTTGGAGTATAAGACAAACCTTGAAGTAAGGACAAGTCAAACAATCACCCCTTCACTTGCCTTAAGAATATATGTGAGAAATGATGATGACAAAACCACAATCTTTTACTGTCATCTCCAAATCAAATACTAATAGCATTTAAACTTACCCTGAAGACACTTCAATAGCTGTAGACCAACTATGTAGGATTCTGTAAACTGTATAACAGTGTATCTCTTGCATAAAATGCAGGTTTGAAAAAATAATTTACTAAAATACAGAGGACAGAACTAGTGATGTTAGAAATTTAGTACTCTAAAAAACTATTTGTACATGCACATACTAGGTACTAACAGTGTAAATTATTTATCAAGATTTGGTGACAGGATCTGAAAAACAATAGTTTCTGTATCCCAGAAATACTAGCTCAAGGACATAAAAAATGAGATAAACTTGGAATAGTACTGCAAATGTATCTGTACTGAGCGTCCATGGCAAAGCTACAAACAACTATTTAAAAACAAAATTGCAAAAAAAACCCTCTTCAAAATCGAATGAGGTTTCCAATTTGAAAAAAACTCTTGTGTGGCTGATTACAGTGCCAAGGGGTGAACCTTGACATATAATTAACACTACTCAGAACACTAAAAAAATCAAGAAAAGCAGAATATATATATCAACTTACACAATATTACAAAATACAAGAACAATTTGATGATTGAGATTTTTTTTCTCCCAGGACACAACCCACAGTAAGAATAATTTCTTTAAATTAAGGTTCATTCTACATTGCATTTGAATCACTGTCAAGATACATGTAACTAAGCATATCTATATAAATGGAATATTTCCTTAGTGCTGCTTGTTCTAATGTCCTTTATCATCTGAGGTAAAATGCTTCAGGGTACTATTCAGAAACTAGTTTATGAGAAACACATTGAAACAAGAAATTAGTTTACAACTTGCATTCAGAAATGCAAGTTTCAAGTTGCATTTAAAAGAACTGCACACGAAACAGAAGAAAAGATTACCAGAGTTAACAGTCACACTTAGGTAGGTACTGCAGCCACAATCCCTGTACTCTGTAACATAAACAGTTATGAACTTTATGTAGGCTTTGTTTTCACACTTCAGAACTTGAAAGAGTTGAAACTGTCATCTCAGCACTGCAATGAAGATGGGGGATGTTAGAGAAAAAAACAAAACATCTCCTGTGACAAAGAAAAACAACAAAAGCAGTATACTTCGCCTATTCCCAAATGAAACAAAGGCCACTTTTCACAAAGTAAGTGCCACTCAGACAAGAAAATCCAAATTCTACCTCCAGAGCACTTCTGTATCATTTCATCATGAGTATGAAAACTTAGCAGTACCATAAAAAAAGAAAAGCATACTGTATAAGTTGGAGATACTGCCTGAAAATCATGCCAATCGAGGCAAGACAGATTTACTGCTGTGAACTCCACAGGACCCAAACACAGACTGCACCCAAGCAGCACCTCAAGGCTGGAAATGAAGCTGCTCACAGTAGGACTGAGCATCTCCTATGCTGTGTGCTGCTTCTTCACAAAGGTGGCATTCAAGTTCCACAAGACCATTATTAAATGAACTAAACTTTCATCAACAAATACAGGTTGCTTCCCCAACCTTTTGCCCTTCTTTTGGGAATCCTCCATGCATTTTACTGCTCTCCTCAGGGGAGGAAGTTGTTTGAAGGAAGAAGCTTGAAATATGTACACTCAAATGAAATGGCACATACCTGGACAAGGCAGGAACGGGTACTCCTCTTGCTCGAATCGATGCTTTTCCACGAACAACTGGAACTTCTGCAGTTTCTGAGCCACCATTTAAATATGTTAATTCTTGAAGCTGTGCCTGTCTGATTTCATCATTGTAGTCCTAAAAGAAGGGGGAGACAGAGTATAAAAAAAAAAATTGTTTACCCACCATTCTCAGCAAACAATGCTCCTGAAAATTTCCTCTTAAAAAGTTGAACATTCCACTGTAAATGTTTAATATGCATAATAAGATAGGAATAATATCCAGTCCAAATATTATTCGAGAATTCTACATAAACTGCCATTTTTGCTTGGGCATCTTTTTCTTTCCCTTTGTATATATTTTTCAGGTATCTCTACCAATTAAAATGGCAATGTTAAATGCTGCAGAGGTAGAAGGAGACAAAGAAAAAAATCGAAATGCCATATTCTGAACTGAGATCCAGTTTGTAGTTCCAGTTGTAGAATGACTGTGTTAACAGCAGGAAAAAAAGAGAAAGAGTTACAGAAGAGTAGAGAATAAATACACTGTTGAGAACAGCACATGAACATGAAGGAATAGATTAGGAACCCACACTTGTGAAGCCAGGAATTATTGAATAAACACAGGAATTCATTCATTACACACACACTTATCTAATAAGAGCTCAAAAAACTAAATTCTACAATATGCAATGGCAAAAATGCCAAGGACACATGGCTTATTTCTGTCTGCACAAATCCTCTAGTCTCAAGGTCTAGCAAAGAGAAATGCAGGTTTTTATACATAGAATTAAGATGGTACTTCTCAAGCACAGTTTTCAGGGACCTTGAGCCAACCTCCAAAACAAGCAGAGCACACAGAAATAAAACAGAGCCAGCACTGAACTCTTGAGATATAAGTATTTCTCTATCATTTCTCCTGCATTTAAAGTTAGTCAAGCAGAATGCAGCCACAAAGGTGAATGAAAGATAACTATTTTACCCAAGGTGCATCCCTACTGATTATCAAAACATTAACAGGTGCTCCCATAGGAACAAAGGGATACTTCTGATCCAACAGCTCTTCTGAAAATCCTCCCATTTCAAGAAGGAAGGTTTGTTCTAACACCACACCCATTTTACAATTCAATGTCAAAACAAAGAATCTGCATCTCACTGCAAATCTGAGTTTATTACATTTATTCACCAGACAGGGACCAAAATATTGTCAGGCAGTCTTACAGACTTTGAAACATAACCCTGAATTGAATGGAGATTAAAATGTCCATGAATCCAAATATCTAAATTATCCTTGAAATATTCTGCTTCTCCTAGACTTCTATAAATTGAAATAAAGTTGTCATTCATATGCCATTGCTGAAGAAAGTTACTAGAAGAAGCAGCAAAACAGCATTTTGCCCAAACTCAAATAGGTTCTGAAATGTAACTCCCAAATGTCTGCCTGAGATCATCCTCTATTTAGCAGCAGAAACCAAAGAGCAAATAGGAAAAAAGGTCTAAAAGACTGAAATAATTGTTTCAAGTGACATAATTGAAGCTTTTAAGAAACAGATTCCATTATTAAATGGCCAGGACCCAACAAATAACCAATCCATCACAGCGAGTAGACTGCAAACAAGAAACTGAACAATATTCTGGCCAGCTACTATACAGAAACCCACTATTTTTATTTGTTGCTGGATCAGAACTGGCTACAAGCACAAAATTCTATGTCCTGTACAGAACAAAACTTCAATCTTAACACAAAATACCGAGAAACTGTTCCACCAACATACAATAGCAACATTCTGACAGCCTGTGTCAGATGCCCTCTGTAATTTCTCCACAAAGCATCTTTTTCTGAACCGTAAAAATACCTTTGATCATTTTATACTCAATTAATTTAATTCCTTAGCAAAGATGTGCTCGGGTTGCCACTGTGTGTGTTGGGTCCCTTTTCTTTTCTCTGTGATGCTTTCTCACTTTCCTGGAGCACATTACCAGACACAGCAGCAGCTTGGGTCACAGAGGGCTCCACTGTGCACAGCACAGAACAGAAAACATGGCCCTTATCACATACACCAGAGGCAGCAGGAGGATGCAGAGTGAAGGGGCAGTACAAGGCAGCCACGATAAGCTGCAGTGCTAATCCATTAGACTCTGAAATGGATTCCTCAATTAAAAGCAGCAGATGGTCAATTTATGAATACTCACTGCTGGAAACAGCATGCTTCAAGTCAAATTAAGCAGACAATCTTTTCCTCACCTAGAAGATGGACATGGAAACGCTTTAGGCAGCATCCCTCCTCTGAATAGCTTAGGCAGTGGCAGCACTTGAATTTCAGTCAAATGCTGCTGTAGTCTCACTTTATGAATAAATTGCCTACCCTGACTTGCTAAAGTCTTATCCAACCATGGAGGGTGCATTTACATCAAGATCCATGCAAGAGATTTTCATCCCACAAGTCTCCATACTTAGGTGATCTAACTAAACCTTCTTTAAAATGTTATCTATGATTTCACTCAGCCAGATGAACACATTGGCAGCAGCTTTTCTTGGGATCACTCCAGCTTAAGACCTTATTTCAATTTATCACTCATACTATTAAGCAAAGCTATTTATTTATATCATGTTAGGACAGATCACTACAAAACCCTTTGCAGCTTTGTAAAGCACTCAAGTAGATCTTTATCCTAACAGTGAGCAATCAATAATCATAAGGTTTCCAGCCACCATTTTACACCTTACAGTTACTTGCCAGCTTACTTCAGGAAAAGTCTGAGAGTTCCCAAAGACCACCAAGTTCTTCAAAATGCCATTAAAAGCTATTTCATCAACACATCTTACAAACCAAATATGCAGAAGGTAGCATAGTATATAGGAATAGGTTGTGAATTCTGCTCACATTGTCATATAACTGGTATAGATTGTTCTCTCAAAGACATTTCTATACTTTGCTTTAAGGACAAGGAAAACAAGAAACTCTGGTAACCAATGCAAAGGGTAATTAGCATTGTATCTGTCAGAGAACAAATGACTGCCACTAGTCAAAAATTCAGCAAAATAGACCAAGTTCTAATGGCCAGAATTGCCATAACCATAGAACCACAGAATGGTTTGGGATGGAAAGGGCCTTAAAGACCATCTTTTTCCAGCTCTCCAGCCATGGGCAGGAGCATCTTCTACTGGACCAGGTTGCTCAGGGCCCCATCCAGCCTGGCCTTGAAACCCTGGTACAATACAGCAACCAGGAGCAGGTGAGGCTGAAAGGTCCTGACTTTTTGACCTGACAGAAGTAATTCTGAGATAACTAGCATCAAGCTCAACACCCACCTCAAACAAGAGTGCTGACCAAAGAGCCTGGCCAGAATAAAGGGACTGGCTAATTTAAAGGAAGATAAAAGAATGTACTTAGAGTCAGAACTGCAATGCTAACTGCAGAAGAAAGGTAATATGTCAAAGCAACATAAGCACAGCCAAAAATACCCTCAAAATCAGTTTTTATGTTTTGGGTTGAGTAATGCCAGTAGTTTAAATTAAATTACACCACTTCAGCTGCTTGATGTTAAACTATAATGCAAGGATGCCCATGGATCTGAAGATCCCATAAGAGAGGCTGAGGCATTTTTGCTATAGTCAGCTACCACAAGGATATTCTGTATTCTGCATTTTAGCACCAAACGTAATGTTACGTTCAGCGCTGATCTGAAAGTTGAACAATAACCACATTCATAAATTGGGTCTAGCATGTAAAACTGTAGGAAGTCATAATGACCCCACATTGCAAGGAGAATGCAAATTATGATCATAATCATTTATACTCATAGCAGGGCATCTTTCCTGAAATTGAACAGGTAATTTCTTAAGAAAGCCACAACAGACCTTAGAGAAAATAAAAACCAAGTTGCATTTGGCAGCAGTAAACCAAACAGTAGTTTCAGAGAAGGAAAAGCTGCTTCTTATTCCTCGACTGGCTGCTGCAAGGGGGAACAGGCAAAAGAGATTAAGGCATTTAAAGCAATTCTGATAAGCTTACATTTGAAAAGCCAAAGGGAAATTAAGACAGTGTTGGCTTGATCCCACAGTTCAGGAAAGATTATGTAGCATCAGTTCAGCTCAGTATAATAAAGATGCAATGATCAAAAATAAAGATGTAAAAGTGTATAACCACCAGTCAATGGAATTGCTCATTATCAGTCTGTAATTCTACTGGCTTAACACACTAATGACCAGGTTTTGATAAGCTTACTTAATTTATGGCAACATTAGAGAAATCAAGCTCAATGAAGAAAAATAAGACCTCTGATGGAGGGGGCATGGGGATCAGACATATCCTTCCTTCCAGCACATGCAAGAAGCATTTTTCAAATTGAACATACTTCTGTCTAAAAAAAGGCAGCTGTTTGCTGTCTAGAATAGCCAAGAACTTGATAATTCTCCCTTATTTCTCCACACCATTACATCATGAATCATGTAAATAGAGTAACCTTTGACATTATGACAGCCCAGCATTCCTACAAATATTCTGTTGAGTATCCCCTGTCTGATCAGTTAGAATGTCTGCACAGCAGTTTGCTCATTCACCCCTTTTCATGCATCAAGAAAAAAGCAATTCAGAACCTGCAGACAAATGTACAATGTGATGCTTGATTTTTTTAATAAGATGAGACAGTAATGCCCAGGACATCTTTGTCTTTAACTGTCCTAAAGTGCATCTACATTAGGGTTATTTCACATCAGGACATATTCCTACTGAACCTCTTGACAACCATAATTTATGTTTTGGTTCATACCACAGTGTAGTATTGGGGCACAGGAATAGAAAACAGTCAGACAAAAAACTGTTCAGAAGAAACACTCAAGGAGCACACAGCTCCAGACACCTGGAGATTGTGTCATAAAAAATCTTGAGTTGGAAGGGACCAACAGGGATCTTTTAAGTCCAAATCCTGGCCCTGCACAGACACCCCTAGAATCCCACCATGAGCCTGTGTCCATTTCTTGAACTCTGTCAGCTTGGTGCTGTGACCATTTCCCTGGGGAGCCTCTTCTGGTGCTCAACCACTCTGGGTAGTTTCATAGCTGTAGACTAAGTTTGGTACAAACTATAATTCCCAAAATGCATACAGTAGCACTGTTACATCATCAGCATCAACTGCTGTATACAAGAGACATCCTCAACTAGTCCCCAGTACAGCCACAATGGTTCCACTCAGACATTTTCAAGCTGCTGTCACTCAGATACATGTCTCAGGAAACTTCCCTTAGCCAGGTCCCCAGACTTCCCAGACATGAACAAATAAAGTAACACTTGGGTAACATTTTCAGCAGTAAAAATAAACAGATGTCAATGCACCTTGAGAATGCTTTGCTTTCTATACTATTCCTTTGATCACCAATAAAGACTGAGTACAAAATTTTACTGGAAACCAAGTATCATTTTATAAATCCATACAATGGAAACTGAGATATACATCAGAAAACAGGTATAGCTCATGTATCACTAATATTGTGATAAAAATAAACATACAAGATAAATCTGTATTGATTCTCAGCACTCAACACTAAACTAGGATTACAGGTGAGAGAAATACTATAGCTTCAAATGTATTAAATCCTAAATAGAACTGATATTTCATGTGCACCAAGAAAACAGAAAAGGCACACATTTCACAGATTTTTACCATTATTTGTAGTCTGTGATACTCCACATATGACTAGTTAAGCAAAAGTAAGTTTTCTTTTACTGTAGGTCAGGACATGAGATTTGTGTGGACAGTTACAGATTCACCCAGTAACTGCCTGTATCAAAATACAAAGTTTTTGACAGCCATCATTTCTTTCACAAAGGAAATTAAGGAATGTGATCTGACCAATATTGTACATTGTTCAGAATCACAGAACAGTTTGGGTCTTAAACATCATCTAGTTCCAAACCTCTACAATGAGATACCTTCACTAGACCAGCTTATTCAGTTTTAGAGATAACATTTCTCACTCAAAACTAAGAGAATTCTCATTAAAAAAAAATAAAATACTAACAGGAATGAGGAACTTCTTGATTTCTTCCAATGCATGTCCCATTCTGGCATATGCTTCTGCAGGTGGAGCAAATACTTCAATTAAAACATGTAGGTCATCATTTAGATGGAAATACTTTGCCTCTCCACTTTTTCTCAATTCTTCCTCCTAGGAGATAAGAAATATGGTTTTACACATTCTTGTTTGAAACATTGTAATGCAAGTGTTGAAGTTCCTCCAGAGGAATTTGCAGATGCTGTTCAATCATGTTCAGATGTCTACAACTAAAAAAGCACCATGAAGTAAGAGCCAACAGCTTCTGCTCACATACAGAAACTGTAGCTCAAGGAGGAATGCTTTCAAGAGTTTTCCCAAGTGCACCAGTTTCATGAAGACACTCTTGAAAATAAAGTCTACAAAAACAGATATGATCTAGTACACCACAAGAGCAAGCTTCTTTTTACCAATATTATTTCAATCTCAATATTACTATGCTGCTCTTGGTATTACTGTGCTGTTCTCAGTGAAGTTTTAATCCAATGAGTGCATCCCTCACAAAACTGTGCCATTTGGACATAAAGCTAACAGCATATGAGATGAGGGAAGAGAAGACTAGCAAAAAGAGTTCATTAACTATTTCAGAAGCAAGCATATTTCTTTCATTTTGCTTCACCCAACCCACTTGAATAACTGCAAAGTTGAGTTCAATGGAGTGAAGCACAGCTCAGTTCTCAAATATCCACAAACCAAAAGGGTCTTAGGGGCCTTGCTTTTCTCAGGCTGCCCCTCACCCATGGGTACTTGACAGGTCCAAGGGATGAAACGAGCACTAGAAATAATTTCATTGCTTTACCAGATAACATTATATCAAATAATTAGCTGTTCTGCTGTCTAAAAAACTGACACTCCCTTGCAGGTTGCTGTATTTGGCAAATACCAGGTAAGCACTTCACCCTTTAGACTGCTAAAATTTTAGTTGCAATGATAGCTGAAATCTCCTCCCCTGCACACCCCTAAATTAGGGGTTGAGGTTTATACATGACAACCCATTTCTGCTTCTCATGAATAACATTCTTATCAACATTTTTGTTTAACTATGAAGATGTTTTAAAAAAGTTAAATCAATCTAGATCACTGTCAGAGCACCCAGAGCAAGAATATTAAGAGGTCACTCAGCAGGATTAGACTCCATCAGCAAAATCATTATTTTGTCAATACAAATAAGAGATCTTAAAAACAGAAAGTACCCTAATATAAATGTCATACAGCTCAAATACTTAGTTTTAATAGGAACTGCTTCTCAGTTAAATACTTTAAGCACAGTTACTCAAAACATATGAGCTACTTGCACTGGAAAGTAGTTAAGTTCCCCACACACTGGTTTTTAGTATGTACTAGCACCGCACATTTTCTGTCCTTTTCTCCTAAAGAGGAAAAAATATCACTGTGCAGTTAGTTTGTGCAGAAAACAGAGTGCTAAGAAACTTCCTGCCTGTTTTTATCAATCAAGTTGGCTAATAACAGCAATAAACAAAAGTCACAATGTGTAGGATCTGGTAAAAAAACACTTCAATCAGCATGTTTAACAAAACATATGGAATTTGAACACAGTTTTTTTTAAGATAAGTTCCATAACCAAACTTTTAAAGTCACTCTGGGCCTTTTTTGCCAAGTTCACTTTTACTATTGTATTTTGTTTTAGCTCTGTACCAGGACTTGGCAATGCTTCCATTACTTTCTTCATTACTTGAAAGGCCAGAAGTTGGCCTTTGATGATCCATGCAGGTACCTTCTAACTCAGGATATTCTGTGATTCTCTGAAAACACTACACACTAAAACTCTTCTAACAGCACACAAATGAAAATGAGCTCGCTCACTCACTGACTACATCTCACAGACCTGGGAACACATTAAGCATTTCAGGGTTTTTTGTTTGTTTCTCATGAAGACCAACACAGAAGCCACAACTTGTTCCAAAACCAGTATCCCTCTGACACAAATTTAGCTCCCATAAAATTCTGTCTTCCATTATTTAACATCTATTGGCTTGGTTTGCCCACTGCATGTGGAGTCTTGGCTTGACTGGACAAAGAAAGACATTAACCAATAATCAATACTAGGATCTCCTATGCTTTTTATTTGTTCCAATTTTTGTTACAAGGTCTGTTCCCCTCCCCAGAAATTTAAGGTAAGTAACAGAACTCCAGTGACATACTCAGGCCTTACCTTTGTCTTGTCCCTCATAGACCCTTTTCCCAAAATAGACATCTTTGTCAGTGTTTCTTCCTGCAAACGCTTCAGAGAATTACCACGTGGACCCAAAAGTTTTCCCACGAAGTTGAACTGTAAGAAAACAAAACCAAAAAAAATGCACACCACATTAATCTAATTGGATTTTTAACTGTAAATTAATGAGCAAGGAGTAAATTGAAAAGGATATTTTGCTGAAACAAATTTTGGTCATAGGTTAAAATGATTAGATCATAAATTAAAAAACATTAAGTACAATTATCTATTAAATTACATACAATTAATAGAATGCCAATGGCTCCAGCAACACACAAGTACCCAAATTCAATGATAACTTGGTGTCCACTACAGGCTGCTGGATCAAGAGGAGTCTGTTGACAAAGCCCTCTTGTTGCAGCTAACAGGAGGCATCATGCCCAAGGCTTTTGTCCTGCTGAGGGACTCTAACCACCCCAACATCTTCTGGACAAGCAGCAAGGTGAGCTGCAGGCAACCCTGGAGACTCCTGGAATGACTCTGGGATAACTTTCTGACCCAGGTAATAGACAGAGGGGGAGTTGCTGGATCTGTTGGTCACCAACACAAATGAGCTCACTGGGGACAGCAAGATTTGAGGCAGCAGTCATGCAATGGCTATGGATCAGGTAAGGAGTAAAGTTGGGCTCCTGAACTTTAGGAAAGCAGACTTCCAGCTCTTTGGGGAGCTAGTTAGTGGGACCCCCTAACAGACTGCCCTCAGGGATGAGGGAGTGGAACAGAGCTGGCAGATTTTTAAGGAAGTCTTCCACTGAAGACAAGAGGTAGTGACTCCCAGCAGCAAGAACTCAGGCAAGAGACCAGCATGGCTGAATAGGGACAGGCTGGTCAAACTTAAAAGGCAAGAAACAACCACACAGAAGTTAAGACAGGTGACCTGGGAAGAGTATAGAGATGAAGTCTGGTTGTATAGAGCTGGGGCAGAGGAAGGTCCAAGCACAGATGAAACTGAATCTGGCAAAGGACACAAAGAGAAACAGAAACGGCATCTACAGGTGTCCCAACCAGAAAAGGAAGGTTAAAGAAGGTATTGTTCCCCCTTTCTCCTGATAAGAAATGCTGGAAAACTGGTAACAGGTGAGTAGGTTGAGGTACTCAACACCTGAAGTGACACAATCCTGTTAAAAAGATAGTTTTAGGCAGAAATAAAGCATAAGTGATGCTGAACAGCAAACAGCTTAAGCTGTGCAGCCTCAAACTAATGCTCCAGTTAATTTTGTTCCGCTTCAGACAAAAAGGAAAGCAAACATTAAAGGTAAACTAAATATGAAAATATAAGTTTATTCCCCTTACTAGTTGAAAGTGCAATTCCCAGTGTAGACCTGACATAATACTATTGAGAAAATGGCGTATGGATTACTACAGTCCACAGAACCTATCAAATTTAAGGCTTGCATGAACCAGTCTTTTCTCAAATTATCAGGTCACATCAAGAAATTCTCAGCATTTCATTATTTTTTTTTTAGTGTTTACCATTTTTTCATATAGGTTCTAAGATGCAGTCAAAAAATATTAATCAGAAAGATTGAACAGATACAGGTAAAAATTTCCTTGCTAAGAATATTCAGGACTCAGGCCACTGATGGGGTCCTGTGCAATTTAATTTGCAATCATTATTTCAACAGAAGGTTGAACATCTGAAGGCACAGATGTTCTCTAGAGTTTTCCTTTAACTGGAACTTCTGATTTTATTGTTTCTGAAAGTATAAGGAAGGAATGAAAACAAACTGAAATGATTTGTAACAAACTGCAACTTTGAAAAGTCAATTACTCCTTATCAAGAGTTTCCTTAAAGGAAGCTCATAGTTAAGCTCAAAGTAAAGCTTTCCTGTAGTGGAACACCACCTAAGTTTTTCAAGCATTACTTAAGATTACTTATGTCTACTTGCAATAGCCTTTTAAGCTATTGGGAACAAAAACAAACACTTAATCTTTACTGCAGCTGCATTTTTTAGTTAAAACTAAGTAGTTTAATGTTGAGTAAACCTAAAACTTGACCTACCAAACTTATCAAAAATTAACCATACCTCCAATAATTGTCATAATTTAAAACCATGAAATCTCTAGTGCCAAAGTCATACATTACAGAAGCTATACAAGGACTGCACAGATGACACTTTCTAGACACATTTAATGAACATGAAAACACTGTCTATATCCTGAGATCCAATGAATTATTCTTTTCTCTGCACTGGGGCTCCAAATATTTGATTTGACAAGTCTGAAGCATAAGAAACTTGTGTTGCAAGTCTGAAATTCTGTTTATTTGAAAGCATACTACCTCTAGGTGTAGCTTAAAAGCACAAACAAAGGTTAGCAAAATATGGCTTACAATGCAGTCACAAAGCATTTTCGCTCCTGCGTAACAAAACTAAAAGGCTTTAGAACATTTCAGTTGATTATTCCATAAATAAAACCCATTTAGGATATTGAAGGAATCCTTTCAGTAGAAAACAGATTATTTACTTTGAACAGGTACTGCACTTTGGTAAACTATTGGTTTATCTCCCTTTTACATCAAATTGGAAACATCTGATCAAAGACTTATTTTGAAATATTTCATATATATAGAAACACTCAAAGTATCAGTCCCTAAGTTACTATTATTACTTATACATTGCTTTCAATCAAATAGTAGAACTCAAACCTAAAGGTATAAATCCAGCACAAAGTCACAAATTTTACTTACAAAATCAGCAAAACCTATTTATCTGTTGGTGTTACAGAAGCATATACGCCTGGCAGATCCAGGTTAGCTCTTACACAAGATTGCTCATATACAAGTTGCATGGGTGCTTCCCACATTCCACTTTTAGGGTTTATTTGCCCCAAAAGCACAAGAACAAAGAACAAAGTTAGGTTTATTATTGAAGTCAAGCCTATAAACTATCTCTGAATTAGATACACTGAGCAGCTCTGCCCAGTCAGACNCCTATAATCTATCTCTGAATTAGATACACTGGATAGTAACATATCTGAGCAGCTCTGCCCAGTCAGACCAGCCACATTGACTAGAGCTGGATCACAATCAGACATGTCAGACTCCCCTCTCAAAACAGCACAATCACCTCCAAAATGCTGTAAATACCAAAAACAGTCCTCAGCTTGACCAGCTTCAGCTTAACACTGTATTAAAGCAGCCACATTTTATTCCAGGGCAAGCTGGTGAAGTTTTCACTACTACAGGACTGATGAACTCTTAGGAGTCAACCATAAATGTCACTCTGCACTGGATCACCTTTGTCAAATCAGGAATTCTCTGCACTAAGACAGCTTCTAATGTGTTTAAGTAAGTACCAGCAAACTATGGACAACAGCAGATAAAACAGGAGAAAAAAGTCCCCAAGCTACATTTGTTTCTAGATGAGCTCTGAAGGATTTGGCAAATACGGTATCGCAAGCAAAATTACAGGCATCTTTGCAAAAAGAGTATCAAGACTCATTAACAGACCTGGGAGGAAATAATTAGATAAAATGGGAAAAATTAGCACACTTCTAACCAAATTATACTCTGCTAATAAATGGTACCCCCTCTGAACAAAATATCATCTGATAATACATTTGTTTGAGCAAAAGGATGAAAGATTTGAAGAAGTCATCTTATTCCTAAAGTCTGTGATCATGAAAAGCACATCGTGCTGTCCCTCTGTTTTACTTTGTGGGTGAAGATACACCATGCAGTGCAACAACCCATCTTCAAATTCCTGGATACAGGATTTTCTCTTGACCATGGTGTCCATTAGCTGAGAAATAATGATTAACTGTACTGAAAGAGTGCATCTGCTTCCCTTTTACAGATTAATCTAAAGTCTGTAACAAACCTCTAATTTAAAATAAATCTTAAATAGAAAATATCTTTCACCATAAAAACAACACCAAAAAACTGATCACAAGTTTTTTGCTTCAAAATTGTTTCCTTTCTTAGATGTTCATAAATCCTCTTTTTAAGAAGCATTTTTTCAGTTATCATACAGTGGAGATTATGGGCATCACTGTATGTAGCACCCATTTCTTCAGAATCACCAAATCAAAACATGACTTGAACAGTTGTCTAGAGATTTGCTTCCTTACCACATCATTGTTGGAAACTATTCTCTGAAAACATTTCTGGAATATTGAAAGAAGATCTTCTCTTCAAAACCATCTGATCTACTATATGAATTATAACAAAATATAAAAAGGAATTAATGCCAGTGCTACAGCATTTTTAAATGTATATATTACAAAAAAGGGGATATAATAGAAAAAATAATCCTTGTTTATCCCCAACCAAGGGCAAGTCTGCTAAGAATGGTTCATCCAGCTTAAAACACTTAGTGAAAGTATAAATGCTTGACCAAATGCTTTCCTGTAAAGCTTTAAGCACTCCATTGTTATTAAAGCCTTGAAAGCTTTCTTGACATATTAGCTTTCTGCAATGGTTTCTCTGTGACAGGGTCACTGGGAAAAAAGATGTTAATTTAAGATTCAGAGCACTTTCCCTGAGAATGACCTGAACCAAGGCAAACTTCAAGGTTTTTTCTATTCATTTCAGAAATCTACAGTTTCTATAGAAAGGTAAGTGCTTCAAGCATCTATGTTATACCACAAACTACTCTCCTTCATAAACATTTAATCATAGCAGAAAGCTTGGTCAATTTTCCTATAAAGTTGCTCAAAAGTTATCCCTGCTATTAAAATTGATGCTTGTTCCTCCCCATCACTTCTGGTTATGCAACCACATTTTCTCATTTCTGCTTTAAGAAATCCTTAGAGCTGAGCTATTTTGAAAAATTGCTTTCTAACTAGTCATGTGATTAAAATATTAATCTCTCCACGACTTTATGTAACAACAGCAGATATATTGTATATGACAATGACATTTTAAAACAGGTATTTTCACTTTAAAAGTTGAGCTAAAAGGCTTAAATGGATACCAGTTCCACAAGTCAGTAGCTTTTGAGAAAATATATTGAAAGTATCACTTTGGGGAACAAAAGACCATTTCTTTCTAGCTTCTGAGATTTAGACAGTATTAAGTGTAGATATATGAACAATTTTTAAAATGGTAGCCTGTCAAAACAGAAATAATTATTACTACAGTTTTGATCTATCTTATGGAAAACCATCATTATTCCATTTGCCATCCATGGAACCTATTTTTTTCACCTAATTCAGAACAACCAAGTTCAGCAAACTGTCAAAGCAAAATCAGGCTTCTGAGACTAAACTACTTCACAATGCATATTCATTAACTGTATGGAAGAGGGATAACATCTTCCTGCCTTATAAGTACACAAAAAAGTTCTAAAACCCCTTTCTTGCATGATGGCTCTTCATAGCACAGCTGGGACAGATCCACAGAATCCCTCCACCAACACATCACATCAGGACCTCCCAAGAGTGGCCAGCTCACCTTTTATACACCTTTAAGACTGTGCAAGTTTGATGATTATTTTCAAGCACGAAACACAGCAGAAATACAGGTTTCATGGTCACATTTTCACACATGACCCAGAGTCAGTTGAGGTATTCAGCAAGTCACACTAACCTCCATGTTCCAAACTGACAAGATCTCATTCCACTACCTGCAGCTTAAGATGTCCAGCACCCACATGGACTCCTATCTATAAGTAACTTGATTTAGAAACTAGCAGGAACTCAAAAAGTTGGCCCTTTTCCTATAAGGTTGCATAAAAGCCCAACCTCTCTAATCCTTGCTTGTAGTAGATGTCCCAGTTACAACGGGATTGCAGACAGCATTACCAAAGCTTATTCAAGCTTCACCTAAATACCTCAGATTAATTTCTGTATCACAGCACTTCATGCCTCTTGGAGGCATCTGCAGAGCTGGAACAAACAAAAAACTCAAAGACTTTGCACAATCACATTTTGAAAAGATGTGACTGGGCCTGCAATCTATAAAGGACTTCCCACAAGTCTTTGTCTTACCAGGTAAGACTATCTGTCACCATATCAGGACATTAAATAAGAGACTTTTTTTACAGGAGTCTGTAAATAACACAAGGAAATTTATTCAAATGTACAACCAGCCTTAAAGAGAAACTGAACTAACTCCTGGGACTAACCATCTTATTTCATAGCACAGACAAAATTCAGGTTGCCTTGGATTTTCTATCACCTTCTATCAAAGTCCAGATATGAAAAAAATCCCATTTAAACAAACTATCTGTAGCATGAGATTAAGCACGTTAACTAACACTGCCAAGGGTTGAGTAAGACAAAGGCTCCCAGGTAAAGGACATAATTACAGAGTACCACAGAAAGAACCAAGAGCTCTTAGGTAGGAGGACAACTAAGCACAGCTATTTGTGCACTCATGTTTTTTCCAGGTAAGCAAAGATGCTCAAAAAGTGCAATACATACTTTTGAACATGAGGTCTTCCAGATTCTTTTCCAACAGAAACCCAGCTGCTCTGCAATTTAGTTGAAGAGTTTCTGCTGCACTTAACCTGTCACCTTCCAGGGCTGTCAGAGGTAATTGCAGAGGAGCCAGCCATGGGCTCATGAGAATGCATCTGACAGGACAGGAAATGTGAGCAAGCATTAACCATGCCAGGCTGATCTCATCAGAGCCTGGACTGCCTGACCTGTGTGGAAGCTATTATGACTTAGTCAAGGAGTCAGTTACAGAAAAGTTTTAAAGGAAAAGGCAATGTTATACATGTTTCAGGTCTAGCAAATTGTCTTGCTTGGGGGCAGGGCACTATTTTGCTTCACAGAACTTTTTTATCAAAAAATTAGGATAGGATTAATGAAATATCCATATATAAACAGCAGAGGCATTTTTCTTGCCCAGAGTCATCCCTGGTAAATATAAGCAAAGGAATAGTTTCTGCTGTGAAAAAACACTTATATCTGTGGTTAGTTTCATCTATTTAACAACTTTAATAATTTGGGGATTTTTTGATCTAGTTTAAAAGCAGAGCCGTTTATTTAGGGGACCATTCTATTAATGAAGTTGAAGCAAACTTGGTTTTCTCACTCCTTTCTGATTGCCAAAGTTAGCTAGATTAAACCCAAACTGGTAATCCAATGCTTGTTTGAGAGATTTATCAACTATAATGGTTTCATCAGCTTCAAACGCCAGATTCTCAGGTCACTAACCCCATAAAGAGTACATCTCCTGCAAAAACGGAGATGTCTTTGTCCAGGACCTTATGAAATAGTTAACAGCATTAGTTACTGGACTGCAGGCAAATAAGCCAGAATGACAGCAGAAGTCTGAATTCAATACTGACACACAGAAGACCTTTTTTGCACAGATTTCACCCATGTTTAAGTCTAGAACTTCCTTCTTCTGAAGCATTTGTCACTAACACTGATCCATAGAAAGAAGATTCAAAAATGAGAAACAGATCTTTTAACCATTTTTTTGAGGAATTCTCCCTTGGTATTTTCCACCAACAAGACATTTACAGCAATTACCAACACCTACCACAGGTTAAATGGTCTAGGAAACTGCACACATACACAGAGAACAGTAGTGCAGAGACACAAAGCATTTATGTGAAACACTATTTCAGGTTTTTATGAGGACCAAAATATTTTTCGGTATGTTCAGCAGAAGAGAATCAAAGAACAGGATGGAAGTTCATCCAGTTCCAACCTCCTTGCCATGGGCAGGAACACCTTCCATTTGATCAAGTTGCTCAAAGCACCATCCAGCCTGGCCTCAAACACTGCCAGCAATGGAGCATCCACAGCTTCTGAAGCAACTGTACCAGATGCCTCACTGCTCTTTCAGTGAAGAATTTCTTCCTACTATCTAGTCTAAATCTCTCCTCTTGCAATTTAAAGCCATCACCACTTGCCCAATCACTCCATGCCCTTGTAAGAAGTCTCTTTCCAGCTCTCTTGTAAGCCCTCTTTAGGTACTGGAAGATGCTGTATGGTCTCCTGGAGCCTTCTCCAACTCTCTCATCCCATATTCCTAGCAGAGGTGCTCCACACCCCATCATCTTCATGACCTCCTCTAGACTCATTCCAACAGGTCCACATCCTAATGTCTGGGGACCCCAGAGCTGGATGCAGCACTGCAGGTGGGGTCTCATGACAGCAGAGCAGAGGGGCAGAATCCCCTCCCTCACCTGCTGCCCACAGAGCTTTGGATACAGCCCAGGACATGTTTGGTTTCAGGGCTGTGAGAGCACATTCTGGGATCATGTTGAGCTTCTCTTCCACCAATACCCCAAGTTATCCTCAGGGCTGCTCTTGATCCTTTCTCGGCCCAGCCTGTATTTGTGTCTGGGACTGCCCCAAGCTACAGGCATCACCTTGAACTGGCCCTGCTGAACTTCATGATCTTTGCACAGCCCCACCTCTCCAATCTCTCAGGGTCCCTCTGGATGCCATCCTGTCCCTCCAGTGTGTGTCAACTGCACCACACTGCTGGGTGTCAGTGAACTTGCTGAGATGCACTCTGTGTCACTACTGTCCATGCCACCAACAAGGATGTCAAACAGTGCTGGTCCCAGTACCAGCCCCCAAGGAATGCCACTCATCACTGGTCACCGCTTAGACACTGAACCACTGACCACGATTCTGACTGTGACCATCCAGCCAATTCCTTATCCACCAAGTGGTCCATCCATCAAGTCCACATCTCTGCAGTTTAGAGACAAAAGTGACACAAGGGACAGTGTCAAATGCTTTGCACAAATCCACATAGATACCATCACTTGCTTTTTCTCCTTATCTTCCAACCCTGAAGCCCTGTCAAAGGAGTTCACCAGTTTTGTCAGGCAAAACTTGTCCTTAGTGAAGCCATCCTGGCTGTCACCAATCAGACACTATGGATAAATATCCAACACATGGACTCTTACATACTGCTCAGGGGAACCAAGATGATTGGAACAACCCCATTTCTATTCCACGAATCTTGACAAATCTAACTTCTGAGCCCTCCTCTGAGGGTCTTCCTCTATACGTTAAAAACAAATAGGATTAGCATATCAAAATTTTATTAATTCAAAAAGGCTTCGTTCTCCCATGTAAAAGCATTTAAGACTCACGTCACTTACTGCAGACTACATTATGCCAGGATAAGGTTCTTAGTTTGCCTTGTTGAAGTTATGCCACTTCATACAATCTATCATAATTTATTAGATCTCAAATAAAACCACAGGCCTGGATCTAACACCAAGTGATAGCAAATTGCAGTCACTGGTTGTGGTTTAGGGCAGGTGATTTTCAGAGATATCAAGAGTATCTATCATAATTCTGAACTGATATCTCCCAGACTACTCCTATACTGTGAGAAATTTTGACTCCACAGAATCTTGAATGAATTACCTTTATCAAATATCCATCTATATGCAATAAAATGGAAATTTCTAAGAAGTTAAGCCCCCAAATATTGGGGTAAAAATATTCTTAATTATTAAGTAACTAGGATTATAGTCTCTTTAGCAGAAGAGAAATTTATGTGACTAGAGATGCAATACCTTGCTTTCTGTGGAGCAGTCCTAGTACAGATGCAGGAACTCAAATGCAAGTCTGTTCTACACAGCTGTTTTATTTTGCACCCCTGGATCTGCCTGGACTTAAGTTCAGGCTTCTTTCCATAGCACACACCAGGCTTTATTCCAGTTCAGTGTCTTTATGGGTCAGAATCAAACAGCAGAGCATCTAAGCCATTCAATATATTGAAAGGGCTTTCCTACTAGCTATCCTAAATCATTTCAGTGTTTAGGCCTATAAAGAAAGCTGACACTAGATAAAGAAGCAGAAGTATCTTTCAGAAGGAAGTGTTTCCCTTTTTAATAGCCAGTTTGCCTTTCTTGCCCCTGAGCTCAAGTATCTGCATCTCAACATTTAGAAGAAAAACATCCTGTTTGCAAACACTGACTGTGGAGTAAGGGCATCCTCTATTTTACCTTCCAATCTTTATGTTTCTGTTTGCTTGTATATAGCTCTACTTAGTCATAAAGATGACTTAAGTCAGAGATCCAAAGAGGTGCCCACATGATGTGCAGCCTTGCACTCACTCAAGGAATATTTCATGAAAATTTGAACAGCAGCAAAGAAATCCCTGCAAGCTAACCTGCACAGGCCTGTGAGAAAAACACTGATACTGTGAAGGAAAGAAAAATTATAAAAGGAGGAAGGAATGGTGACTTTTTTCCCTCCATGAACAGAAAGTCCTGAAATTTCTAGTAGGAAGAAAAAGCCATTTCAAACAAATTAAAAAAAATGCTAATCTGATTGTCATAACATTAACCTTAAAATTTTAAGCAGCACCAAAATAATAAAGTTCCACAGCCTGATGAATGTTGCATAAATGCTTCCAGGCAGCAATATTTTAGTGCAGGATAATACTTGGCAGTAAGGAAGTGTTAAGAATTCATGGTGGGCAAAGATACTAATGAAACAGTCTCTACCCCTCCAGAACAGACTGCATAATTTAGCAATCAAGCTCTAATTCATTCAAGAATAACAATGGATGAGACATAACAGGATGAGATGAAAATTTACACAATTAGTTCATTATTAGTGCTTTTTAAGCTGCACTTCCAGCTACAATAAAAAAAGTTTCAAAGCTGGGCAGAAGATTCAACTTGAATGTTTTTTTCCTTTTGATATTCTGAAGAGGAGGATCCTGCTATCCCAAAAATGTGGTTCAATTATTTGCTCTCAACATTCTATCTTGTATGACCAGAAACACTTTCCTGTACATTTATTCCAACAAGAATCACTTCTACCTTAGAGCTCCTACAAAATAGATTGCAGAACCAAAACAGTAGTGACTGGTACTAGTTTTAAATTTACATTAAAAATTAGTTAAGAAACTAGTGAAATATCTTTTATAAGAATTTAAATTTATCAAATATGAAAATTTGGCTTACCTTAGGGAATTGTTTTACTGGAATCAGAACTTTTTGTCCCAGCTTCATATTCTTATTGATGACTACATCAATATACTTTTCTTCTTCCTTTCCTTCCCCTTTTTGGAATTTTTCAATTTCTGTTAACAAAAAAAGGTATTTTTTCAGTTTAATGCAACAATCTAAAAGCTGAGATTTTCAAATTCAGTATAAATAAATTTCAAAACTAATACTGCATGGCATACATATGACATATTGTGTAATTAATACATGCAATTGTTTATACAATGCCAATAGGGTAAAGCATGTTTCCTTTTTTTATATTCAAGTTTATATCAGCACCCTGAATTAGCATTGCAAACACTGTAATCAACACATTTTTTATATGGCTCAAGTAGTGAAAACTATTCCTAGATAGCTTTGAGCATGTTTAAATTAAACAAAATAGTTTCATAGTCAACAATTTTATTCCTCTTCTCTAAATAAGATATCAGTTTTAATGGTGGCTTTCTACAGTGCACTCAGCAACAAATGTCAAGTTAATCTCCTGGAATTTCAGGAATATAATTGAGGCACATAGATCATACCCCAAAATCTGAGATTAGTGTTATACCAACAATGACATTATTAGGAATGGGATTTAGAAGTTGAAAGCCTGGCTTGCATGACAATTCAATTCCAGACACACACAAAACTGACTCTTGATTATACTTTTCTCCAAATATTGACTCTCCAGTGTGCTAATGAAAAACTGCAGATTTCATTTCATCAGAGAGGATTCATGAGGAGCACACAGGCAGACAAAGTGAAGCACTTCCTGAGGTATTTGCTGCATGGGGTCCACCATGCTGGGGCTGCAGCTGCACCACAACCCAACCCATGTCAGAAGTGACATAGAAGCTCTTCTGTGGGAATCCAGCACTTGTCCTCCACAAGCACCTCCATATAATCTTGTTGGTTTGTCACAAGAAGAAACACCCTTCTACTCTACTCAACCACCAGAAATGAAGTACATTCATCAAGACCTTGCACTTTCTTTAAAGGGAATATGATCTAGGCCAAGAGGAGACTGCAATAAAAACTGGAACAAGAAGAAACCAATCAAAAATACAGGAGAACCAGCCTTTAGTACACCTTCAAAGACAATCTGTTTTGAAATTAGGGCCAATGAAAAACAGAATAAACCAACACATTTCTCATCATGGAAAAAAATCCATGCATTACTAGCAGGTTTGTTTAATGAATACCAGCCCACTTCCCACTACAGAAATCAAGATGCCAGTGTCTTTTTTAATAAATGGAACTTATCTTCCATGCAAGTTTCAACTTCATTAACACAAAATAGGAAATAAGCAATTTATCCAAGTTACTGTTCAGTGGCTGAAAACTAAGAAAGTCAAACTAGCCTCAGATTATCTGAAGGCTTCTTGAAGGAAAATAATTCCCCAGCTGTACTTTCCAAATTTCTTGTTACGTCTCTGTGAAGTTTTCAATTCCTATGGATTGTAGCCATGTAAAAATTCTGGAGGAGCCCTATCAAAGCAACCTCACTCCAGCATGTCCTTTGTTTCATCATGCTCAGCAAAAAGAAGCCCTCCAGCACCATTATCCCACCAGCTAACAACTGAAGAACATTTCAACAGTCAAAATCCAGGTAAAAATGGAAATTTGGAAATGCCACATTACAGACTAGGGAATTATGGACAATTAAACAGATGTAAAGTCACATCAGTTTAATTTGGAATTCATTTCCAGGTGAAATTAAGGTTCTATAGTGTGATGTTCCCACTCAGAAATCAGGTGACTGGTATCTTTCAGAAGTCAAAGTTTCCAAATACCACATTCAGGTGTAAAAGCATAATACTATCACTGTATTCAAATACAGATATACATCAAACACCCCTCTTTCCTCATGTAACAAGGGCAGTAGTGACAAAGCTCTTTGATTTCTCTTGAAAAACAAGATTAGGTACTTAAAGTTTTTTATGTTTTCCAAGTAAAAATACAACACTACTTTTTAAGGCTGCTATTTGTAGTATAAACACTCAAAGCTCAAAACTGACCAGAAACCTGCTGTTCCTTAGCAATATTCTAGGCCACAAAATGCTGATTATTAAAACTGTAAGAAAAATACATCCATTTGTTATTACTGAAGCAAATGCAGTTGCAACAAAATTTGGTATGAATTGATTTAGTATTGATTTTAAATGTTAGGACTAAAATTTGTCCCAAGTCAGAAAAGCACAATTAAACTCCATTCAATATTAAATTCAATTAATGCATTCTGCTGTATCTTTTTGTGACAGAGCAGTGCACTGGGATCCCCAGGTAGTTCAACTGATCCCAGCCTGATACAAGACCTTTATAAGTTCAGTCACTAAAATTACTGTTATAACAAAGGACTTTTTCCTGAAGAATCTAAACATACAAAATAAGAGTACCTTCAATATCAAAGGCCACCAAACTTTTATGAACTGATAAAGCCAAAAATTTTTTCCTCATGTTAAATCATATGCTGTTATCCCCAGATGTACAGCACAGCATACATTGCAATCCCCCTGCCCACCTGAAAGCAAGAACCAGAAGTTTATGAATCAACAGTGGCTTAAGGAACTTCCTAAAAATTGCCAAGAAATATTACACCTGGAAATGAGTTGTTTCAGACATATCAGATGCACTTGAAATGAACTTGAAGAGTTAAACACAGTTCTCCCTCAGTAGCATTCTTCAGCTGAGCCAGCCACATAAATTTCTTAAGAGATCAATACACTGCTAATTGTATTTCCTAAATACTTTAGCTTAGAAAAGTTATTTGAATTAGGTATTTGAAGGACTTGGTTGCAATAACATGATCAATATGCTCATAATATGGGACTACTTTTAGCTAATTAAAAAAATAACAATACCATTCTCTTCTTGCTCCTGTACATACTGAACTTCAAGTTGCTAAAGTAATTATTAAAACAAACACATTTACTCCAAAAATCAGTTCTCCTACCCCAAGTAGCTACACATTTTATTGAACATTTTAAGCAAAAAAACCTTTATTCTTTTACTTGCCCTGTTTAAACAACTACCTTTTTCCTTGAAGGAGCTACTGAAACCCATTAAGAGGCTGCAAATCAGCTCTCAGGACAATGGCTCACAATTTTCCCCATTTATTTTTAAGACAAATTACTTTACTAACAAACAGCCATAGCCCATTGCCAAAGCAGTAAAAAGTAAGATTAAGTAATTTTTTCCTGTTATGGTGAAATGTTAATCAAACTGATTTAAGACTTTCTGCCTCTTCATTGCTATTGTAAAAGGCTTCAGTTTTGTATGAACAAACTCCAGTCCACTGATCACATTTTATCTCAGATTTTACTTTTTTAATTTCTTTGCACTGGAAATCTAAGATGAATGGGAAATACTGCTAAGCATTAAATTTTTATCCGTATCTGCACAGCTCTTACAATATCATTCAAATATATCAAGCTTTAGATAATTAGGGAAAAATCATGCCAGATCACACAGGAAATCCAATCAGATTTTCAAGGTCAAATGGATAGGAAGATTTGCCTTTTCTTAATCCTTAGATTACATTCTGCACTGCTTAGCTATATGAAGCAATGCCATTTCCTAGATCACAAACAGTAAATAAACATGTGATTAAAGCTTCCCATAATGCTAGAGATTAAAATCTCATGTTCTCAGACCAAGGATGCAGCTAATGCAACAGGAATTTAACTGCACACAGTAATAATTGCATGGATTTTTTTTCTTTACATTTAATCAGAGCAGACTTCTAAACAATGATTATTCCTCAGTTAATTCCCCAAATAAAAGTGGTAGACACATCAGATAATGACACAGTAGAACTGTTTCATATTATTTTTCAGTTAGAATTAATCTTCCAGGGGCAGAACTACAATCCAGGATTCCAGCTCTCTCAGCTGAGCCAATATAAAATACTTATGTTTAATGCTGAGCAAAGTGATGCCCTGTTTGTCTGTAGTAAATCAATATAATAAATACAAGATTGAATGTCAACCTCAAAGTAAACAGAAGTGTTTACTGCATTTGCCCTTAAGGCAAGACTTCCTTTACACAAGATCAGGAGAAACTGAAACCAGGTCAATTTGCCTACAAATCCTTAAGGAAGTTTCTGCTGTATTTCCTGAGTTTCAGGTATCTTACCAAACACCCCATTATAATTTTGTACTAACTTGTTCTTATTTCAGATGGCAGATCAAGTGAAAAATGCATGGTTCATTCAAGGATTCCCACGTGCTCATGGCTTAAGAGAACAGAACACTGATGGAACACCACTGCAATTGCACTAGAAGTAGTTTTCACATTCATTTTGAAAGTGAAAATATTTTAAGAATTTATCCTTTTAAAAATACTCCTAAATCAAGTGGGTCTGAAAATTACTAACATTACATAATAGAAGCTATAGATTTTGCTTTATTTGGGCAATTTTATTGCCTTGTATCTAAGGAAAGGAAACACCAAAATTTAGCCTGACTCAATCAAGCATGCTATATAACTATTGAAGTGTAGCCCAACAGCAATAATATTTCTCAATGAAGTCTCAAAACTTCACAGTTGACTTAGAAAACATACACCCTCCTCAATTCAGAAAGCTCTTAAGTCAAAGTGAAGGCTAAGTACTTTTACATACTTCCCCTGTCCTTTTAGTTCTTGAAGACTCACTGCTTTAGACCATTGCTGGAGACAGAACACTGAGCTGGATGGCAATGTCCTCTGGCAGCATGATTCCTTTTGGTTCCACATCAGAAAAAAAAATCAAAGTGATAGTACTACAAAAAACAGACCTTGAATTACTAGTTTGCATTTAATGAAGACCCCCCTTTAAAGAACACATTCAAGCTTTGGTAAGAGACAAGCTCCCAGAGGAAAAGGGGGACTCCAAGTCAATTGTAGCTGAATTTCAGAAAAAAAATCCCTTAACGGACAAAACCTGACAATATCAGCATTCCATATTGCTTATTTGGAAATTTTCACTGTGACAAACCCCATAATTTATCTCAGAAAACGCATTTTAAGAACACCTATTCTTAACCCTATATTAAAATATTACAGCTTTTTATGAAGCCAAGTCATACGAAGTCTGCTGTGCCAGATGCTGACTAATTGCCCACAGTGCTTCCAGGAGTTCTGTAAATCCAGAGTTCAGTAAAACAAGATGGTGAACCTGATTACAATTCTAAGTTTGATTAAATTGATGAGAATCTAACCTCTGATTATTGTCGTAATAAAATGGCCTTGATTGTGCTTCAGATTATACATCTTTTACCCTGGACTGCTTTATTCCCTGTCCTGCTAGGGGATAATCAAAAGTTCTTTGAATCAGCACCTCTCCAACCAATATTTCTCATCTTTTAAGCTGAAAACAGTACTGCACAGCATGAATTTGAACTAGAATCACCATGCCAAGGCTTTAATGCATTTCAAAAGGCTTGCTAAAATAAACCCCACAGATTTCCTTACAACATCCTCTGAGAGACCTACTACTCACTCCCTGTCCTCTTGATCAGCATGAAGCTGGATAATGTTCCCAATTTCTGCACTAAACAGAAGAGGAAACCTTAGCCTCCTACTTTTGAGTATCTTAAAACATTTCTAGCATAGTCTAGTTTGCTTCAAAGCAGTTTCTCTGTGTAGACATTCACAAAAAATGCAGAACTTCTGACTTCAACTGTATATAGCATCCCAATCCTCCAGAAAAACACACAATTAAGTTCAGCAACTAAACATTTTCTGGTATTAGTAAATGCTTAGACAAATATCCCTTTTTCCACCCTTGAAGATAACTCCAAATAAATACTAATTAGTACATCTTTACAAAAAAAAAAGGAAAATTAAGGAACTAAAGTATCAAGCAAACAGATATAGCCTCAAAATATTTAAAATAAGTAAACTAAACATATGTGGAATGGCAACATTTAGACTCATCATGAATGGGTCTAAAACACAAAAAATGCAAGAGAATTTTCAATTTTTAATGCTGTTCTTCTATTACTGCACCTACCCACATTCTTTTAAGAGCCTCAGAAAACTTCACCTATTTCCCTCAGCCAGCATTTTAATCCTTTAAAAAGTCTTTTTTAAAAATCACAAGTTTTGCATCCATAATAGGTCCTAATTCTGAACTGGCATAGAAAGTAATGCAGTAAGAGCATGAATTTTGCATAAAAAACCACGCTAATTTGTTTCAACTAATGTGCATTATTACAAAAGTTGAATTCTGAATAACTGTCTTTCATATGCCACCTTAATTTTGTAAAAGCAACTGACAATGAATCTAATTTCAATTTACAATAAAATAAGCAGTTCATGCTAGAATGATATCTACAGCATTCAGAATCCTTTAATAATAATATCCCTGTTGAAGGACTCAAACTAATCTTTATTTAAATTGCATTCACAGGCATTATAACTTCTATTTTACAGTCTAAGTACTACTATCTGCACTGATCTGAAAATACATTTCAGTCACCAATATGACAAATATTTTGAATGGGCTTTTTTATTTAAGCAATTCAAAACTAATTGAACACCTATTACCTTCACATCAAAAATGACTCCACTAAAATCTGTTTAGACTGATTAATATTAGCAGTAAGTTAGGAAATACAACAGTAGGAACTGCCAAAATCATGTATAAGGTATTAATAGGTGTTTAATAAGTCTTGCTCAGGAAGAAAACATGATGTAGACATAGACTTCAGTCCCATACCCTCAATCTACTCCACTGAAAATTATTTATCTCACTGTGAAGATAGCTTACAACAAAATGCTAAAATCAGTTCTATGATTTACCTACTGTACACTTACCTACTGCAGATCTTTCTTTAGGCATGAATATTTTAAAATTAACTAGGTAAGGCATCCACTAACTACAAAAAGTCAACTCATCCGTTCTGTAACTTAAAAATAAAATCGAATGTACAGAGCATCTTACACTACTTGGTGCATAGGACTCAGGCAAAATGAAGTTAATATTCTGTATCAAGAGTCCTTACAAGCAGCTGTTCCACCTTTTCCATTTATGCATATGAACACAGCCAGGTAACTCTTACACAAGATCTCTCTTGACATTTTGGTGAGACATCAAGAGGGGCCTATAATCTTCCTTATCATGTACATAGTGCTGCAGAGTACTACAAACTTTCTCTGACAACTTTGACAAGAAAATGCCTAAGTCAGATCTCAACTGAAAAATGGAAACAACAACCTGCATCTCTCAATAGGCAAATTTTAAACTATTGCCAAGGTGAAGCAGTAGCCATAGCACATCCAGTTGTTGACCCTTAAAACAGGCAGACTTGAGCACTATTAAGACCACACTCTAAGGCAATGGCAAAGACAGCAGTCTAAAAATCTGCCTGCAGATTCAAACAAACTGTATTCAATACTAGAAGATACCTATGCTACAAAACACATTCCTGTGGTTTGCATAATTGATAGTTACACAAATAAGTGTACAGCTGTTTACTTAGCATTTTGCAAGATTTATGTAGCCATCAGCAAGACAAAGTAGTGTTATCTTCTACTTCTCTAAAAGTCATTTTTAGGCAAGTAGAGCTTTGCCAAGAGCCTCCATCCCAATGACAGAAAGCCTCACACTCCAGCAATCCTTACTTCAGTAAGGTGTCATATCCCACTGATAAACACCAGTAAAACACAGCTCACACTTTCTGTAAGTCACTATTTATTTGAAATCATCACTAAAGCAGAAGTTTCAGGAAACATCCACAAATACTGAGTAAGCTGTCTGATGTCATCAACAGGCCACTGTTTTTGTAAGGTCATGATCATCAGGTCACGATGACAGAGGCAAAGCAGTCCTATCGTCAAGGGCAGGGAAGATGATCTTGGGCACCACAGCATGCTAAAACTCACCTTGATCTCTTGGAATGCAACATAGTAAACAGCTCTTGAAAACCATTTCCAAGCACAGAAGGACAAGATGAGAGCAGTTTGCACAAATTAATGGCAGGGAAGTCACGTGTACTAAACAGCACCATGAACAATACGAGACAAGGGCTGATCTGTAGTAGGGCTTTTGATAAACCTCACACATCCCATCCTCATGGGGACTGATGGGGCACAGGACAGAGACATGGACCACGAGGTAGACTGAAAACTGACTTGCCAGGCTCAAAGGACTCTGCCAGGGGCAGCACAACCAGGCCAGCCAGGGACCAGACATCAGTGATGAGCACTGAGGGCAAATGATATTTAACATCTTCATCAATGACCTGGCTGATGGCAGAGAGTACAGTTTCAGCAGTTTTACACATAACAGAAAACTGGGAGTGATTCAAACACCAGAGGGTCGTGATGACACAAGTGCCTCAAAGAGGTGGAGGAATGGGCTGACAGCATTCTTATGCAGTTCAAAGGGAAGTGCAAAGTCTTGTGCCTGTGGAGGAATAACCCCATGCAGCTCTGCCCACTACTTCCCAGAACACCACATTGTCCAAAATGCATTTTCTCTCCACTAAAAACTCATCACTGAGTTATCACACAGCGTTAGGGAAACGAACAGAGACAAAACTATTGCAAGTATCTATAATGTTTTTAATTCTTATATTCAATTCAGTGAAATTCAGAGTTAGCACCAGACACTGCTATGACTTAAACTCACACCTACTAATCCTACATAAGCTCTACCAACAAGCATAACCTCAATCTTACCACAGAATTGATAAAAAATACCTATATATTCTGTGGCATTGCACTGGTCAAGTGAGTTCAAAGTGAATGCAATCACTGCTTAGAGCCTCTAAAAGATGAACACAGAAAACAGTATATGCTGTAGTAACCTTCATGCATTAGCTCGTTTCAACCTACTGTTCATAATTTTCTCATCCTGCTGATTTTTAACACAAGCTTCCTGGTCCTTTGATGTAAACTTCTCAGACTCTGAGACTTCCACCTCTGAAACTTTTTTTACTAAAGCTTAAACTAGTGATGTGCAAGTAACCTGTGAAAAAGTAACCTTGTATAGAAAGAATACAGAACCACAAAAAACAGGTGTATGTCATGGGTCATAAATAAGTTGTATATTACTCTGTAAAACAAACAAAAAATCACAAATTTTAAAAATGCTTCTCTAATAAAGCATTTGTGCATTCTGATCCATCAATGTAGGAAACAAACCTATGGACATTAGTTGGCATGTGTAAAAGAAAAGGGACTAATTCCAACACATCATTGTGGATTAGGTTAACACAACCTTAATCCTCCAACTTCAAAGCCAGGTTGGATGGGCTTTCAGCAAGCTGGTCCTGTGGGAGGTATCCCTGCCCATGGCAGGGGGATTGGAACTAGACCTTTAGAGTTCTTTCAACCCAAACCACTTCATGATTCCTGTAGAAGGCCATTACTTCTAGTGACATTTCTTCTAGTGACAGCAGATAAAAGAGGCAAAGCACCACTTATGACAAAACTGCTGTAAGCGGTACTTTCATTTTTTGTCACCCATTACAGTCCTGAGCTGCAGTAACTTGGCAGGAAAAACGTACAAAGGCAGCTTGCACATCTACTGTCCTATAGGAAAGTGCAGCTTATAGAAAAGTGTGTGGTAATTTTATGTATGAGCTTCAACATAAATTGGATGCTAAAAACTTCTAGCATCCAAGTTAAAAATTAACTAGCAGAGGAATAACATTAATTACAATCCCTTCCACATGCTCAATAGCAGGCAAATCCAAATTATTTTCTGTGTATGAAGACAGATATTATACAGGATTAATGCATATTGCTGCCACATTCATTTTTTTTTCCAAATATTATGCTATTAAACTTCCTCTCATCAAATTAGTTGAACCACTTCACAGAATTGTAGAACAAGATCAGGCTCCCCCAGAAGTGTTATAAAGCTTGAAAGTCCATCTTATAGACTCAATTCAGCTGCAAATCATAAGGAAAGGACCAAACATCTTTCAACAGACCAGTTTCTGTGGGAAAGCAGCCACATCTAAAGCTGTAACAAATCTCTGCCTCTGTAGGACCATGTGCCTGCCCATGCAGCACCTGCCCTGAGGAAGATAATCTTCCAACTTTCATGGCATCTATGAAGAAAGGGTTTTTTCTTAAACTATTTCTAGCATTCACCTAATAGAATATTATTCATACTCCTAAATTTAAGAGAAAATTAAATAGCCCATGTTTTATACCTGCATAAATATCTGAAGTAACTAACAAGTTATGCCAGTAAGCTTTTGCTGAAACACACCTTACAAAGCTAAAATACACTACAGTTTTAGAATCATTTATGGTATGGGTTTACTTGCCAAACAAAACACTTGACTCAAAAAAAAAAAATCTTTCTCAAAAGAAAATATGTTTATCATTACCTTAAACTGAACTAAGCAGTTCCTTCTGAGTAAATTGTAATTTGGGTTACTAAATTTGTTTTAAAAAAGCATCTTTCTTCAGTAAAAAGTATTTTTAAAGGTCCAAGTTTCTTTCCAACAGACCACAGTTATAGTACAGCTGTAAGAATCAGGAAAACTGCATGTTCTGTGCAACTACTCAGTGGTCCAGACATTGCAAATTCATCTTGCTAATATGTTTTGAAGACAGTTTAAAATGAAATGCTTATACAGAAATCTAAAATGTGATGCCTGACTTTTACTGCAGCCAAATTATGTCATGTATTTGATAAATTAAATTTAGACATGTTCCAGTTTTAGTTTTAATCCAGCTAATTTCAAAATGCCAACTTTTATCCAGTGATGAGTATGTGTGTTCTTAGGAGAGTAATTCCTATATTCAATAGTTTAAATAGCAGATTTCAGTACATTTCTACAGATTATACACCAAAAATCAACTATTACAAAATGCCACAGGCACAAGACAGCTGACACCTTTAAATGCAGCAGAACAATTGACAGCCAGGGAACTTCACCTACATTCAAGGTGAGGCAGCAAAAACAAAACTGGTCATATTTTTAACAGTAGTGCTGGGAACCTGCAGAAACTGCTTCTAACCAGACACCTGCCCTGCCTGTCCCCCACCTACCTTCACAGTCCCATATATTCAAGTTTCTGCTCCTTCATCACTTCTATCTGCCAAGAAACAATAAGAAAAGTGCCAACACAAACTACCTGAGGTGCCATTACTTCTTGATTCACTGATGCTTAAATTGCTTTTATATGAGAAAGAAAATGTTGATGTTCCACTTTCCAAAAGTACAGAATGAAGTTATCTTCTAAATGTGGCAGAGGACAAAAAAAATACAGCTGTTTAAGAAATTTAGAGTCTGGGCACCTAAAAGATGAAGGACAGCTGAGACAGAAATAACCAATTAATAGAGTAGATTTTTCTATTATTCCTTGCTACTAGAGAGAAGCTAAGCAAAAAATGCATTTGGGAACAAAATGAAACAGTCAGAATGGATACTTGAGAGGCCCTGAAGAAGTCTTCCTAGAGAAAGGGTCATGTGTTACTAAGTTTCAAATCTCACTTCCCATCTTAATTCATTGACGTGAGAGCAAGCCTAGGAATGACATGTCCAGTCACATACAGAATAACCACTTGAAAAGGCTGGAATGTGTTATTTTACATGCATCCAAGAAATAAAGGTGCTTCACACCAAACTGAAAAATCTAACTGTCCACTAATACTTCTGAAAAAAAAAACAAAAAAACCCAAAAAACAAAAAAAACCAAAAAACCCAACATTTAACCACAGGGAATATAAGCTCTTTCTCATGCTGACAGGAAAGACACACTCACAAATCCCTCTACCAAATCTGACATGTGGGTTTAAAGACTCAATCTTCAGTGTATCACAGAGCCAGAAAACACCAGAACTGCTACAATGAATTTTCATTGATCATAAATTGAACTACATTCCCAGAGCTGGTCTTTTAGCAGGATCCTTTCCTAAAGCAAGACACAACCCATTTGATAAACTACTACTCATACTTGCTATAACTGTAATTTTAAAAACATGAACATAACACTAAATTATCAGAAAGAGTTCCAAATGAAGAAAAGCTTATTTCACTAAATTCACGTAGCTTTTACTTTACCCTTGAGTAATAACTCTCTATTGGCAGTACCCCTTGACAAGAAGCATGAGATTATCTACGTAGCTGGCCAGTAGTATCTATTCTGTTTAATCTATTTTTCTGAAGGGGCCATCTGCTCTTATTCCTTCATTTTGTGGCTTCACTTGAAATTGCATTCACTATTCTGTTAGGATTTCAATTTGGTACATGTAAAATTTCTCCCATGTCAGGATGGCTGTCCTGAGGATGAAATACTGTTAAGGGGAAAAAGTGTTAATTCAAAAAGTTGATTGACTATAATTGATACAACTCAAACAGCTAATTAGCCATCAATAAAATGAAAGAAAAATAACACTTGCATTTGTTTTATTACAGCACAGCTTGACATGCATTACTAAAAGTATGCACAGCCATATTTAAGGTACCAAACCTGAATAAAGAACTATATTTGCATTCTGCATTCCCTCCACTCAGCTCTTTTCTGATGACTGTGCAGAAAAGCTTCAAATCTCAGCTCTGATAACAGCAATGAAATCTTTCCAAATGAGGAGCCAAAAAATACCTTGTATAGATGCTGACAAGATACACCTAAGTGATTAGCATCATTTGCACAGACTTAGAAAAAAATGAACAGTTACTGCTAAAACCTTACTGAAATGCAGGCTACAGAGTCCAGCTCTAGCCAGTTACTACTCCAGGGCAATAATATAAAGTTAAGCAAAAGATTCTGAAAGAACTGTAAAGAATTAAGCCTACAATTTTACCTAAAACTTTATCCAAGTGGGAAAGAAAAGTACTTTTGATTCAATTATATCCGATCCATTTCGCTGCTTTCCACAGAAAAAAAATGACCAAGCAGGAGGCTATCCAGCAAGTTGAGTACTTTAGCTACTGCCTAGAGAAACTAAATAAATACTCAGCATCAGCCTCATGCAAGGGATCATAGCAAGCAGCCTCCTAGCCCAGGCAGTCATTGGAAGCCTTGGTCATTGCTTTCAACACTTGAACAGAAATAAGGGATTGGTGCCTTCAGGACCTACAACTTACTCAGAGGCAAGAAATAGATTATGTTAGCACAACACTCAGCACACCAGTGAAGGCTAAAGAAACTATGACCTACCAGTTAAGAAAGCAAATTGCATCCATTTTCCACTGTCAGGGCATTAATCTAAAGGATAATTTGCTTGGAGTCCTTTATAGAGCTGATCCCATAGTCAGCTACTTACCACTTATGTGGTAATGAAATACACACCAGCATTTTTAATTAACCTTATATTAAACTACATGAACTATTACTTAGAGTTTCAAACAAGGCCTATTATTTCAGGTCTGCAGCCTATAAGTGCATCTATAAATAAATAATTTATAAATACCATTATGGTAATTTCCCTGTACTCGCCATTTAATCAGCTGATAATAACAATATTCTAAGAGCTTGAAGTTTAAAAGCCTGAGAAAGTTTCTTTTAAAATTTTGTTCAACACTTATCCAATTGGACTGACAACAGTCTTCATGGTTCAAGCATATATGAAGAAAACACCACAGGCCAAAGCTACTTCAGGTCAAGAGAAGGGTTTGGGGTAAAAGTCACCTTAAAGATCATCTAATTCCAAACCCTCTGCCATGGGCAGGGACCTCTTCCCCTAGACCAGGCTGCTTAGAGCCCCATCCAACCCGACCTGGAACACTCCAAGGGTTGGGGCTTCCGCAGCTCTTCTGGGCAACCTGTGCCAGTGCCTCAGCACACAGAGAATTTCTTCCTAATATATAATCCAAATTTCTCCTCTTTTAGTTTAAAGCTATCCCCATGTATAATACGGTGTCATCCTTGAGATATAAAGTGAGGGGCAGAAGGAAGAGGTGGACATTCAGAGTGGGAGGATGTTTGAAGTGGAAGCATTTGTCTCATTCAGCCACATCAGGCATGATGGAATCCTGCCTCCCTGGAGATGGCTGAATAAAATGCCTGCTCATGGGAAGTGGTGAATGGATATCCTGCTTTCATTTGCTTGCGTGCGCAGCTGGTACCTTGCTTATCAAAGGATCCTATCTTAGCCCCAGAGTTCTGCAGGTTTTACTTTTCTATTTCCTCCCCCGTTCCCCCGCGGAGGAGGAAGCAAGCGGCTGCGGGGGCTGAGCGGCGGGCTGGGGTTGCAGCAGGACAGGGACACACCTGCGCCTTGGGATGCAGAGCAGACAGGACACAGAACAGACAGGACACAGCTGGCTGCGAAGCTGCTGTGACAGGCGAGCACCGAAGGCAGCCGGCACCGCCTGCAGCCGCGCGGCCCCGATCCCGGCAGCTCCGGTCCCGGCTCCCCCGGGGGAGGACACCCGATCCCAATCCCGATCCCGGCTCTCCGGGGGATCACACCGCTCCTACAGCCCCGATCCCGGCTCTCCGGGGGATCACACCGCTCCTACAGCCCCGATCCCGGCTCCCCGGGGGATCATAATCCCGATCCCGGCCCTCCCGCGGGATCACAATCCCGATCCCGATCCCGGCCCTCCCGCGGGATCACAATCCCGATCCCGATCCCGGCCCTCCCGCGGGGCCGGGCCGCTGTCGCCCCCTCCTGGCATCACTCGGCGCGGGCGGCAGCGCTCCAGAAATTATTCCCGAAACGCTCTAAAAACCTCCCGAAACAGCTCCCCCGAAAATTAAACATACACTATGCCTTCTTCTAATGACTAGTTCCCTAATCATAATGGAGTTGCCTGGAAAAGATGCATTCAAAAGCCTTTCCGCATAAACTATATCGTCAGGAGTTCTGCATCACTACATGTAAGATGCTGTATCAGAATCCTGTAGGAAAACCCACCGTGGAAGACTTCTGCTCTTTCCAAAGTGTGTCCACATTAATAGTTCGTAATCGCCCAAGATCCTCAAATTCACAGATGATACAGGGCTGGAAAAAGTCGTCAGATGCCCTTAATTCTCTGTCATGGTTTAGCCCGAGCTAGCAGCTGAGCCCCTCATAGGTGCTCCCTTCCCCCCAGGAGGAAGGGGGACAAAATCCCAAGGGTAAAATGAATAAACTTCGTGGGTCAGGATAAAGACAGTTCAATAGTAGGTAAAGCAAAATCCATGCACGTGAGCAAAGCAAAACAATTCATCCACCACACTTGCCACAGCCCAGCAGGTGCTCAGCTATTCCCAGGAGCAGGGCTCCATTGCACATAACCGTGACTTGGGAAAACAAACACCAGTGCTCCAAACTTCCTCTCTTCCCCCCAGCTCTGCACGGTGGGCACGATGCCATATGGTCTGGAACATCTCTTGGGTCTGTTGTGGCCAGCTGTCCCAGCTGTGTCTTACCAGTCCTCCTTCCCCCCAGCCTCCTCGCCCGTGGGGTAAGGAGCAGAAGAGACCTTTTACGGAGCAGAAAAGGCCTCTGTGCAAGCTCTACTAAGCAGTAATGAAAACATCCCTTTGTTATCAACACTGTTTTCATCACAAAACTAAAACACAACCCCACAGTGGCTACTAGGAACAAAAAGTTAACCACATCCCTCACAAGCACTTTATGATTGCACTTATATCATTTCCAGCATTTGTTTCATATGGTATTAAGCGGCTTCTGTGAAGACTCAGGTGTCTGCAGAAACAAAAAGGTCTAAAGAACAGACACAGTAAGTCTTAAAAACATGATAAATCTTTTGTTATATGGTTTTACACAGTAGACCAATAAAAACCTAAGCATTTTCCAGGCCATGGATACACAGTGTAATAAGAAGGTCAATGCTATATGATAAGCAAAAAGAATCTTTAAGCTAAATCTGTGTAACACAAGACAAATTGGACCACACTAGTCTTTTCCAGTCCTCAAGAGCTAGTACTAAGGTGCTGCATTTCACCTTGCAGACTACCCAGCCTAGGACATCACTGGGATAGCTCTACAGAGCGAGCAAGTGTTAACTAGGGCTACAGGAATCACTGCAGCCCATCTGCTGTGAAGCAGCATAGCTCCTCTGGACACACCAGGCTTTAAATGGAGAAACTGAAACCATCATTAAGAACAAACTATTTTGCTTTGAGAAACATCTCCAATTACTACAAAGATTTTGGGGAACCCTTTTAAAGAAGGCAGAAAACTGACCTGTGACCAAGTTGCTTCAAAATTAGGACTTCTTGAACCTAAAATAATAGGCTGGAAGTGGTCATGAAGCAGCTGGATACTTAGTAAAGTGAAAAAATGCTTTCTGAACTTTCATGACTCTACAAATGGATCAAAAACATCATACCCAAACTATTTCTATAGCTGAGAAAAATCTGCTTTCCTTCAAGCTCAGGAGGGGAGATGGGGTACCGTTAAATACAATAAAAAGTCAAACAAACAGACACGAACCATAGTACCTTTCACTTTCACAGAAGTGAAATTTATTATTTAGCATTAGTCTGGAGGTGGGTAGAGAAAGAAAGGGTGATTTTTTACTTCACTGCTTTACCCAATGGAGCTGTATCACTGAAGTTAGCATAGAGGGCACCACAGCATTTCTGCTTAAAAGCAGCAGAACGGCAACAAAAACCTCCTTAACCTTCAAATACTGTGGATGTGATTTCAGGGAGCAGAAGCTGGGCTTCTAATCAGGGACATACCAGGATTGGTACTTGACCACCTCTACTTAATTAGGAAATGGATCAAAATGAACAAGTAACAAAAACCTTTGTCCACTACCAGCAAACAGAAGAGGACACATAAAAGGAAGAAGGATCACATTAAAAGCAGTCCTTCCTTTTCTACACCTGAAAATCATCATTTTAATCCCAAAGAAGTAGGAAAAACTGGCTGAAAAAATCTAAATTTTTTTGCTTTTAAACACATCTGCTTCCCAGAGTACTGCTACTGAATGGTCTGAGGCAGTAAAAGGCTACAGACACATTTACTCTCCAAGCATTCAACAAATATAGCAGCAGTGAGAGAAGCAATTTCAATTTATAGAATCAGAGAATACCCTGAGTTGGAAGGGAACAACATAGATTGAAGTCCAACTCCTGGCCCTGCACAAGACCAGCTCAAGAATTCCACCATGTGGCCAAAAGCATTGCTCAAATGTTTCTTGAGCTTTATCAGGCTTGGTACTGTGACCACTTCCCTGGGAAACCTGTTCCAGTGCCCAACCACCCTCCAGGTGACGAATCTTCTCTCAATATCCAACCTAATCCTCAGGTTTTTCCCTCAGGTCCTGTCACTGGTCACCAGAGAGAAGAGATCAGCACCAGCCCCTCCTCTCTCCCTCGTGAGGATGTTGTAACCAGGTCTCCTCTCAGTCTCTTCTCCAGGCTGAGCAGACCAAGGGACCACATCTCACACAGCTTCTCCTCCAGATCCTTCATCTTCATAGTCCTACTCTGAGCACTCTCCAACAATATCTTAGATACCTTTATATCTTTCCTATATTGTGATGTCTGAAATTATACACAGTACTTAAGACATTTTCCTATATTCTTTGTCTTGCCCACATAAAGGCATTTTCCTCAGACTCCTTTTGAACAATCGTGATGGATTATTAAAATCGAAGAAAATAAGTAAATCTCCAAAGAATTTGCAGCTTCAGGTTTTCACTGTCACTGTATTATACCAAGATCAGCACAGCAGAAGTCATTGCAACAAATCTTCTGTTGGATCAAGTACAATGGGTTTACTGAAATGATATCTAATCTTTTAGGTATCCAATTACTTCGTCAACAAATTCTCCCTAGAAAATAAAGACATATAAAAGAACACCTATATAAGCCAAAAAAGTGAAAGACTTACCATCTACAAGAATTAAAGTGACATTTTTAGCTGCATTGCAACTTTGTTGAAGTTGAGTTGCTACCTGCAGCCAAAAGTCTGATAAGCACATCAAAATAAAAAATGAAAGGCATCCAGCAGATAGCAACTAGAGATGGAGAATAGAAAGGAAATCCATTTAACTGCCTAGGTTCTTAATAAGTTTACCTTGACAATAAGGTAAAATGCTGAAAAACAACACAATGTACAAGGACCATAAGTGATAAATATGACAAAGGTGAGGTTAAGCAAAGGAAAATTTTAAGATAAGATGAACACACAAAAAATAAAACATGCACTGCTCAGCTGCTGAAGTACAAAAATACATCAGTCAATCTAACAATGTGTCTTCATGCTACCCCTCCAGTTACCGCTCTTTAATTTGCTCCTTGGCATAAACAGCCAACCTACAGCTACTGTGTAGCCCAAATGATTCACGGTTCAAAGACCTTAACAATTTAGCAGGGATCAAATGTCCACAAATGCAACTCATTCTGCAGCAAAGATGTCAAGACACACAAAATCTACTGGTCCTTATATCTGGTTTAGGAGTTAACCATCTATTGCTAAAGCATTGTGCATTTTTTCATTTGTACTTCTTGGTCAGACATTCCACTATCAGTTTAAAGGGCCTCTTCACACCTTTATTCACTCAGACTCTCAAAGCACAAGTCAAAGGTCACTTGCACCCCAACCAGACAGCAAGAGGCCTACAGACCTTCTCAAGCTTTCAAACATTGCATTTTTTCTATGATTTCCTCTAAGATTAAGACATATGGACTTCTGTAACTAGAATGTCACAAGAAAATTAAATTCCTAAGTCCATATGTCCTTAATGGCCCTAGCTTAAGGCTATGAAGATACTAATTTTCTAGCTAGTGTTACACTTGAAAAAAAATCACACTTGGCTAGAAATATATGGCTCTAAAATAATTTCCAGAACTACTATCACCACCACCACCTCTACCAAACAGCTCCCATGGCATGGGTGAGACTTGCCTTCCCAGAATTCAGGGGTAGACAACCCTCGTCATCAAGATATTCCACACACTCAGTAAAGAAACCCTATCCCTTCCTTATATTCCATTTGAAAAACAGTACTAATAATGTAAACATTGAGCTTTTAAGATTCCTGTAGAGCTCAGCTAAGAACAGTCAGTTAATTCACCATAAAATATTAGGTATGAAAGTTACTAGTTAATCTACTGAAATTTGCTTTTTACTGAACCCTGCTAAATACTAATTAAAAAATCATGCAGTACCACACTGAATAGGTGTAACAGGTGCTTCTCAACTCTGAACTTTGATACCTGATCCTTTCAAACAAAAGTGCATCCTAAATTCTTTTCTTTCTTAATTATATTTGAAGTCAGAGAGGGAAACAAAGTCAGAGGGCAGAAAGGCCACATAAACAAATTTTATGTACATGCAAGAAAAGCCAAACAAGCCACAGGCCAGAAGCACAGTGCTGTGACCTTCTGATTTCCCCAGTATATAAGTACTCAGAAGGCTACAGTTCTAATTTGCATGGCTGGTGTCAAAAAGGATTGGAAGTGACAAAGCATGTCAGCCTGCATTTGAGACCTTCACACTCAATCTCTCTCATTGACTGCCAAAGTGAGTGTGCAAGTAAATTAGGAGTCAGCTTTACACCAACTGATTGCAGCCAGTGGCTCTGGGCTCAGTCAGGCTTCAGAACAGAGACAAGCCCAGGGTGAAGAATGTATGATTATCTTCAGCTGCATTTTGCAGAAGCCCAATTAACATGACTGGAATACCTGATAAAGAACTTCCCCAGCCTTTTAAGAGAGTAAGATTGAAATCTAACTTTTAGGAAGCCCTCTGACAGTTCCAATATGGTTTCACAAAAGAGCAACCATAACAAATGTGAATTTCTGAAGTTTCATCAAATACAAGTAGCTGAGATGAGACAGACTCTGAAATATCTCTTCTGCCCTCTAAGAGGTACTACTTTTTATGCTGCTTTAAGAAAACGGAAATAGAACCCAAGTCAGTCTTCCCCAGTTTGATAGTGCAACCATCATATCCATTCCCATTACTGTCACTTAAATTTTGCATCATTCTTGGGCTGGAAAACATCCAATTCCACCAAAATGTTTTGCTTAAATTGTTGTCTTCTAGTAATCAGACTAAAATCAGAAAAGTTTATTTCTGGTTAACCTCTAAGTATGACAACTAAAAGTGACCAGCTGTCTGAAAAAAACCTAAGGAGCACAAAATTTACTATATTTCATACAATGATACAAATAATTTTAAAACACTGTCAGCTTTCTACAGCCATATCACATTTTCAAAACACCTATGACCTTCATAAAGTGCTTTGAAATCCTCAAAGAATAGGACACTTGAAACAAGTTTCTGTGATTGCTACTATAATGACAAAAAGGAGAGTTTGAGGTTACACCAATGGAGTGCATTGAACACCATCAGTGGCTGGGAATGAGCAGAACCACGTCTGTGCCATGCCACAAAATTTGTCCACATGAGAAAGTGCATGCTTCAGTGGCAAACTGATTACTTACTCTACAACATACATATGCCACTACACATAATCACATTTATTTTTGATAAAGTAAAGCAAAGCACAAAACCCCTTTCACACTCAAATTTATTGAAAGCTGTCCTGGTTTGGGCTGGGATAGAGTTGATTTTCTTCCTAGTGCCTGATACAGTGCTGTGCTTCAGATTCAGTACAAGAGTTGATAACACAGTGATGTCTTGGCTGTTGCTAAGTAGTGCTTACTCTAAATCAAGGACTTTGCAGTGTCTCACGCTCTGCTGTGGAGCAGGTGCACAGGCAGGAGAGGTGACCTGAACTGGACAAAGGAATATTCCACACCACAGGACGGATGCCCAGTATATAAACTGGGGGGAGTTGACTCTGAGCCACTAATTGCTGCTTAGGGACAGCCTGGGCATCAGTCAGCAGATGGGGGACAACTGTATTATGCATCACTTGTTTCTCTTGGGTTTTAGTCCTCTTTTTCATTTCCAGTATAATTATTATACTTTAATTTATTTCAGTCATTAAGCCCACAAGTTGTATCTTTTCAGTTCTCCCCAGATTGCACCAGAGGAAAGGGAATGAGCGGCTGCACAGTACCTACCAACAAAACTGAGCTTAAACCACAACAAAAATCAGGAATATATATGGAACCTTAATTTATTGTTAAGTGCCTACTTTGACCATTTTTACAAAGCCATCTCTGCTTAAAAAAAATAAATAATTAGGCCACTAATAGCCTCCACAAAGCAGAAAGCGAGTACATTCCCTCACTCCATTCCCCCTGATATTTAGGGAGGTACAGCTCTGATAATTGAACTCCCAAGCAAAATCTGACAAACAGCAAGCCCCTGCTGATCACCACCAGTGTGTGGCTCAGGGAAGCCACTCAACACACAGTTAGCACATACAGCCATCTACTGATAGAAAGGCTTGGTATTGCTGTACATCATCTCATTGACATTTTAAAGGAAGCCTTGCCAACTTCAGATATTACCTCAAATCTAAAAGAGGCCAAAACAAGCTTGTAAGGAAGAATTCCAGAGGTCCAGGCTGCACAGGAGAGTTGTCTTTCAGCAATGGCAACAGCTCTAACTTTCATTATCTACACATTTACATCTACATAAACCAACAACTGCCAAGCACCCATTTTCATGTCTCCCCTGTTGGAAATGTCTGGTATCACCATGTCTTATTTACAGTTAGCTTCTTCCATCTGCAGTTTCACATACTTCATTCAACATTCACAAACAGCTCAGCTTGAATCACTACTATAAATAAATGTGAAAGAAGGTAAAGTAACTTTTCTCTCACAGATCTCTCAGTATTTTTAGAGCATCAATCATGAATCAAGTTATGATAATCAACACTACACTTGCACATTTACCAACATTTACATACAACCACAACTGCAAAGTCAGCCTTCAAAATAAGGCTTGATTTCAGAACTACCATCACTCCCACAGACAGAAATATTTTTCAGATTGCACATAAACATGAGCACATAAGAGTTGAAAATAGAAAAAATACAAACGTACTAATCCCTTGCTTTTGCATAGAATCTTATCTTTCCCAAAGTTCCTCTTTTATGGAACTTAGTATAAGCTAATAACTGGACAAAATGTTCCAGTTCCCACTGTCTGCTACCAGCTGCAAATTAATCCTATTAGCATGGTCATCTTACTACACATGCAAATAAGTCTACTTCCAATCTATAACATGCTTAATGGTTTACAGGCAAAAAAAAAAATCTCCTTTTTAGGATGGCTTAATGTACAAGTACATAAATACCTCTTAATTAGAACAAGGGATAAAGTCTAGTCTCCTAGAAAAGATTCCCACTGTTCTAAAATTTAATCAGCAGCTAAATGTTTCAATGACTGTTTAAAACAAAGTTTAAGCAATAGGTATTGCATTTGTATTCCAAGGAGACAGGGCATCAAATCCTTGAACAGAGTTCTCAACAATGAAAGTCAAGACTTACTATGCAGTAACATTGAAGAATACTGATATTTGATTTTAGTACTTTCAAAACAAGATTTCAAGGCAGAGAAATTTCTGTCATATCTTAATTCAGAAAGACAGATTAATAATACTGCCCAAGAAAATATTCTTAGAGCATCTTAGTTATTTCCACATTGTTCTTTTTCTACTGAAACGTTACCCAGGAACTTGAAGCAGGTCAAGATCCAGTTTTTAATTTAAAATTATGTAACTTGTGTGTACATAAATTATAATGTGTAATTATAACTATACTTTGTGAAGTCTAGACCCAAGATTTTCCCTAGAAATCAAATTTCAACATGACTGGAAATTTGTTAGCAATCTGGCTCTTCTGTCTAAGCAGTAAACACACGTGAATTACTTCAACATCTCAGAAGGATTCTACTTCAGCCATACAACTCTTACAAATCAGTCCTGAGTTTCTGAAGAAAGCCAGCTGACTGTACAGTATTTCAGTTTAAGTAAATACAGATAGCAAATTTAATACCACTAAGACACCAAAATGCTATTACATAATTAAGCTGGTTATTTAAAGCACTTAAAACCTTTCCTAAGACGTTCGCACAGATACCCAAAAGAAGCCAAACTTGGAGACCTGTTTCATTCTAAACTTAAAAGATAAGAAAATCCAGTTAAAAAAAATTAGACAACTTATTTCATTTGCCTCCACATGAATTAATACAGAAAATTCTCAGTGGACCCAGCACACAAAATCCAAGCCAGAACCATTACACATATATTTCCACTAATAATTGTCATTCATTTAAGCACATAGGATTATTACAATTAAGAAAAAACCAGCCCTGATAAAGTTAGTGTCATGGCAGGATGGGTTTGTAAAACATGCCCTCCTGAAGTCACATTCCCCCCCTGTATTACACAAATCTACATTTTAAACTAGTTAGCCAGTTGACTAGTCACCCTCAATCTTTCTCTTCCCCACTCTAACATGTGAACCACTTCAGATATAATACAAGACTTCACTATCAAAGTAAACAAAAAAATCACAACATATACTAGTCTATAGAGGTTGGATGCACACATATCTACGTTTTTTCACTGACAATATAATTTTTTTTTTTGAGCTGAATGTATACACACAGATATCATGATGAAAGTCAAAAGTTTCAGTCCTTCAATTTATCATTTCAATGAGAACCTCAAAAAAAAAATCAAACTCCGTCAAAAGGACAGATTTACTTCCTTCAATATTGTTTACAAAATAATAAATCATACTTCTGTACATCTATAATTCCCTGGAATAATTTACACATGCAAAAAGATTCATCGCTACCTGGAGAGAAACTTAATTTGTAGCCAACAAGTTTAATTTTTTACAAGCTTTTTTAATTTACAGCAAACAAGCAAATAACTGGGTTTTTTTACATAATTATCCTTTTCCCACATTCAACACGGATACTCTTACAGATTCAAAGTTTGGAAAAATATGCAGAATATCAACCACGCATGGACATGGACCTTCAATTCACTTTGCATATGCATTCCCCAGTTGAAACTGTGACAGCTACCCCTAACTCCAGAGTATTTCAGACAACAGTAATTCTCCTCCTGATTCTGAGACAGGTGTTGACATTTACCACACATCGAAGCCTACAATGCATTAGAAGAACCCACATCAACTTAAACTTGTTCCTGTTATAGGATGAAAAGTACACCAAGCAAGGCTTTTTAATCATTGCAATTGAAACCAAAAATCATTTTGGCTGTCACTATGTTTGGCGTATTAGAGGATCAGTTCATAGCTTATTTCACTTGAGCATCCTAAGCCCTAGATCAAGCATTTGTCTCTCCAGAGCTGTACTTGAAAGTCACCTGCCGATACAGCATCCCCAAATATACATTTAATCATACTTTAATTCACAAAGAATGACTTTTATGGTCTGTATTGCATCACTGAAACAAAGAGCTAGCACTTTAAAGCACAACTGACATGAGAGATGCAGAAAGGGTGGGAGTAATTTATTATATCGAGTTATATAACTACAAAACAAAATATGCCTTGTGTTTTTTTGAAAGGCTTACTAAAACACAAGTTGGTTCCTTAATATTTTAGCCGCAGAGCCCAAAGTTTCTAGGAAAGGCCATCGGTAGTAGGCTCGTTCTTAAGAAGGCTCACACGCATGTAAACAATCGGCTGCTCATTGTTCAGAAACAGGGTAAAATAGGAAAACCTTCTGGGGTTTTAATTGGCGTGCAGCCCGATCAGAGCACAGCACACCCAGCCGTCTTACACAGCCATTCAACTCGGAATAATCTATAACGAGCAGCGAGCGAAGAGACAGAGAAAACACCGATGGGAGACAGGCGATGCGGGGAGGCACCCAGCGTGCGCGGCCGCCCGGGCGCGGCTGCCGGCACACACCGACAGCCTGAACACAACAAACCCCAGCAAGCGGGGCACGGCAAGGGTGAGCGCCTCTCCGAGAACCTCACCAGGACCCTGAGCACAACAAACCCCTCCGAGCGGTGCAACAAGGAAGGGCAAACCTCCAGCGGAGCCACGGCGGCGGCCGCCGCTCCCTCCGGCCCGTCCGCACCGCGGGACAAGGCGCCCCGCTCCCCGCCGCCCCTCACCTTGGTTGACCAGCCGCAAGGCGTGGGTGAAGGACGGGTCCAGCGAGTCCTTCTCCGCCATCAGCTCGGGCAGGTACTTCTCGTCCATGGCAGCGGCCCGGAGCGGCAGCGGAGCCGGGGCGCCGGGTGCGCCCGCGGGAAAGGAGCAGGGCCGAGTCCCAGGAGGCGGTAAATCCTCGGAGGCAG
>VXBS01004906.1:344484-356826 GCA_013400255.1 Sitta europaea
GACGCATCCAGAAGGAAGCGCCGCGAGCCCCCGGCCGGGAGGGGGGAAGAAAAGGGGCGCGGGCTGGGAGGACGCCCCCCCTCAGCGGGCAAGGGGCGCGGACAAATCACTGCGGAAGCGCACAAGGAGGTAAGACGGGGTAGAGACGCGCCCCGGGAGCCGCTGACCCAGGCAAGACGGGAAGCGCGCACACAACAAAAGAGGGATTGCTGGGCGGCAGTAGGCGCTGCGCACAGACACCGCACAAACAGCACAGCCGGCGACGCTGCGCCCAGTGAGCGGGCAAAGCGCCCCGCGCCAGCTTTATATAGCGGCCCAGGCCACGCCCCCTGNCGGGCGGTGGTGGCGGCCGCGGCTGTGTCTGGACCAGCGAGGCCCGTAGAACCCCCTCAGACCCCACAGCGACCCTTTCGACACACGAGTCCCCTCCGGGGCCCTCCCCGGGGACCGTAGGATCTGTCAGAGGGGTCAGGGATGCAGAACAGCGTCCTTTCCGTCCCTGCCAGATCTTACGGTGAACGGCGGATCTTGCGTTGAAAGGAGTGCAGATGCGATTTTATTTTCTTTTTCCCTCCCCCAAACAGCGTTATCCGCTATCCAGCGTTCTGTACTTGCGCCTCTTGTAATACAAACCACTTAATGAATACCAGCCAGAAAACCGTATTTCTGATGAGTTGCAAAGATGTGCGGCTGTAAGCGGCTTTGGGATTCATCCTGTTCTAAAACAGGAAAAAGTAGCAAAGTTTAAAACGCTTTGCTCAAGCTTTCTTTCCTATTTTTTTCAGAGGATGCACTTGTTATATGAAGTCATGATTCACTCTGTTCTTTAGCTTTGAGGCTTTGCATCGCTTCCTTATTAGTCGTTAGGTGTCTCATCAATGAATCTTGGGTGACAAAAGCCCGGAGGAAGCCAGACCAGCTCTTCCCTGTCACAGAGCACAAGGGCAAAGCAGAGGGAAATTACTAAATCACTGAAGCCAAACCCATAAAGTAGCATTTTAAATCAACGTTTACTGGAAAAGCTGACAAGGAACTTTGATGATCTAGATTTAAAAGACCACTGAAAATGCTCTTATATCTGTGAATTGAATAACCACATGTTTACTTTTGTATTTAATTTAAAAAGCCCCAAAACACCCTGTGATGTATCTTACTCATATCCTTACAATACAGGGCAGAAAAAAGCTCTGGAAAGGTAAGCCAGCGTGAGAAATAGTCACTCAAAGCTTGGAAGCAGAGGTTAAGGCTCGCTTCTCAGAACTGCAAGTACTCTTTCACCCTGAAAGCCCAAAGACTATATTTTAAGGTATTTTGTTCCTTGTTGTATTTCACCGATTGCAATACCCCATGAAACAACATCTGGTATGTTGCAACATGAAATATACTCGATTTACACTCTTTGTACAACCATTCCAAATAAATCTTGAACCAGAATGAACAGGGAAAAAAATTGCAAAGTTTTATTTTAAAAATTCTCTTTCATGACATCCATCTCGATGGATACAACTAAAGCATACAAGCAGCTGGAAGAAGTTGAATTAAAACAAATGTTTTTTTCAGCCTTCTATATAAAAGTACTGAAATGCAGCCATCTGTTGTGAAACAGGCAGGCACATACAACTCTGACACAGAACAATATGTAGGAGTGTAATCTTTATTGAGTGACCTGGAGCAAAAAAATCCCTATTTTGCCAATTAAGCCTAAATGTACTTAAAGTCATCCTAAAGCATGCAGGACCTCAGACACAAAGGTAGGTGTGTTATTACAAATTGTGTAAAACACAATGCACCTTTCTTGGAAAGAGACATATTCTCCCTGATAACGGATTAAATAAACATTTGGTGTTTCAAGAAACCACAGTATTTCTTCCCAAATTATACCAGTTCCCTCTGGCTTTCAACAGAGAAAGAAAGACCTACTGGAAGTCTGAAGACTTGGTTCTCTCCAGGTCTGTAATAATACAGGAATTATAAAATTATCCACATTGTACCCTGTTGTTCAAACTCGAACCTGCACATAACAAATGCAGGATGTTGTTTTCTCCAATTAAATTCACTAGGATGCAATAAAATAAGATGAGGGCAGAAAGGATGGGAAATTACGAGCCTTGGGCTCTAGAAACAGCCCAGGATGTGGTTAGCTGGGAAAAGTCTGAGCATCACTTTTGCTGTCCAGGACAGTCAGGAAACACCATCTTCTTAAGGACTGATTGCTTTCTTAATGCTGAAATCTATGCAAAGCTTGAAAAGCAGCTTACTTAAGGAGCTGCCCAGTGAGTATTAGCTGTAGGATTCATGAATATTGAAAAGCCGTGAGTCCAAACTTTTAAAACTCATGACTTAAATGTGTTTTCTCTCCAACAGTACACTTCTGTTTTGCTGTTTAATGCATGTGGTAGTCTGAGGAGGTTAGTCTGATAGGTGGACATCAGTCAGGAACCATGTCAGACTAATATCCATTGCTCAATCTTAAGCACCAGTTTATCTGACCTGACAGTTTGCCTGCCTCTCTATAAGCTAAAATTGTAGGTGCCAAAATTAATACTCATATGTGCTAGAATCATTAGGATGTGTTGGTATCTTCACTCTCAGGAGTGAAATTCGCTTTCTTGTACCAACAGGATGTGAGGGCAGAAACTGTGTGAAGAGGCAGAAACTGAGCTGTGTACTTTCTTTGGAATATGGATTCTTTACGAATTAATTGACTCACATTTTCTTTATTTGTTGGATCAACATAACAAGCAGTGATTGCAAGCAGTATTTTCACCATTAAGTCTTTGTTCCAAATATTGCAAGTACAACTAAATATTTGTCATTTCCATGGAGTCATTGAATTCTTTGGGTTGGAAGGGTCATCTAGTCCAACTCTGCTCCTGCAGTGAGCAGAGACATCTTCAACTAGATCAGGTTGCTCAGAGCTCCATCAAAACTGACGTTTAATGCTTTCAGTGATGGGGGATCTATCACCTCTCTGGGAAACCAGGTCTAGTGTTTCACCACACTCATTGTTAAGAATTTCTTTGTATCTAGTCTAAGTCTACTGTCTTTTACTTAAAAAACATTACCCTTTGTCCTATCACAACAGCTCCTGCTAAAATGTGTGTTTCTCTCTTTCTTATATGCTCCCCTCTAAGTACCAAAATGCTGCTGTAAGGTCTCCCAGAGCCATCTCTTCTGCAGGCTGAATTATCCCGACTGACTCAGCCTGTATTCACAGGAAAGGTGTTCCAGACCTCTGACCACCTTCGTGGCCTCCTCTGGACCTGCTCCAGTAGATCCATATCTTTCCTGTCCTGAGGACCCCAGAGCTGGATGCAGCACAGCAGGTGGGGTCTCATGAGAGCAGAGCAGAGGGGCAGAATCACCTGTGCTGCCCACAGGGCTTTGCATGCAGCCCNCGCCGGGGGGGCGGCCCCCCGCCCCGGCCCCGGCCAATGGGCGGGGACAGCAGAGCCCCCCAGATGTCGCCGCCTTGCTGAAGTGAAGGCTCCTATTGGGTGGCATGGCCTGTCAGTCAGAGGCGACTCACAGCTTGTCATTGGTCGCTGCTGCAGGCCCCGCCCCCCCGCGGTCGGTGAGGGGCCGGTGCTGAGGGGGCGCTCCCAGAGCGGCTCCGCGCCGCGAGCCGGGCGGTGGTGGCGGCCGCGGCTGTGTCTGGACCAGCGAGGCCCGTAGAACCCCCTCAGACCCCACAGCGACCCTTTCGACACACGAGTCCCCTCCGGGGCCCTCCCCGGGGACCGTAGGATCTGTCAGAGGGGTCAGGGATGCAGAACAGCGTCCTTTCCGTCCCTGCCAGATCTTACGGTGAACGGCGGATCTTGCGTTGAAAGGAGTGCAGATGCGATTTTATTTTCTTTTTCCCTCCCCCAAACAGCGTTATCCGCTATCCAGCGTTCTGTACTTGCGCCTCTTGTAATACAAACCACTTAATGAATACCAGCCAGAAAACCGTATTTCTGATGAGTTGCAAAGATGTGCGGCTGTAAGCGGCTTTGGGATTCATCCTGTTCTAAAACAGGAAAAAGTAGCAAAGTTTAAAACGCTTTGCTCAAGCTTTCTTTCCTATTTTTTTCAGAGGATGCACTTGTTATATGAAGTCATGATTCACTCTGTTCTTTAGCTTTGAGGCTTTGCATCGCTTCCTTATTAGTCGTTAGGTGTCTCATCAATGAATCTTGGGTGACAAAAGCCCGGAGGAAGCCAGACCAGCTCTTCCCTGTCACAGAGCACAAGGGCAAAGCAGAGGGAAATTACTAAATCACTGAAGCCAAACCCATAAAGTAGCATTTTAAATCAACGTTTACTGGAAAAGCTGACAAGGAACTTTGATGATCTAGATTTAAAAGACCACTGAAAATGCTCTTATATCTGTGAATTGAATAACCACATGTTTACTTTTGTATTTAATTTAAAAAGCCCCAAAACACCCTGTGATGTATCTTACTCATATCCTTACAATACAGGGCAGAAAAAAGCTCTGGAAAGGTAAGCCAGCGTGAGAAATAGTCACTCAAAGCTTGGAAGCAGAGGTTAAGGCTCGCTTCTCAGAACTGCAAGTACTCTTTCACCCTGAAAGCCCAAAGACTATATTTTAAGGTATTTTGTTCCTTGTTGTATTTCACCGATTGCAATACCCCATGAAACAACATCTGGTATGTTGCAACATGAAATATACTCGATTTACACTCTTTGTACAACCATTCCAAATAAATCTTGAACCAGAATGAACAGGGAAAAAAATTGCAAAGTTTTATTTTAAAAATTCTCTTTCATGACATCCATCTCGATGGATACAACTAAAGCATACAAGCAGCTGGAAGAAGTTGAATTAAAACAAATGTTTTTTTCAGCCTTCTATATAAAAGTACTGAAATGCAGCCATCTGTTGTGAAACAGGCAGGCACATACAACTCTGACACAGAACAATATGTAGGAGTGTAATCTTTATTGAGTGACCTGGAGCAAAAAAATCCCTATTTTGCCAATTAAGCCTAAATGTACTTAAAGTCATCCTAAAGCATGCAGGACCTCAGACACAAAGGTAGGTGTGTTATTACAAATTGTGTAAAACACAATGCACCTTTCTTGGAAAGAGACATATTCTCCCTGATAACGGATTAAATAAACATTTGGTGTTTCAAGAAACCACAGTATTTCTTCCCAAATTATACCAGTTCCCTCTGGCTTTCAACAGAGAAAGAAAGACCTACTGGAAGTCTGAAGACTTGGTTCTCTCCAGGTCTGTAATAATACAGGAATTATAAAATTATCCACATTGTACCCTGTTGTTCAAACTCGAACCTGCACATAACAAATGCAGGATGTTGTTTTCTCCAATTAAATTCACTAGGATGCAATAAAATAAGATGAGGGCAGAAAGGATGGGAAATTACGAGCCTTGGGCTCTAGAAACAGCCCAGGATGTGGTTAGCTGGGAAAAGTCTGAGCATCACTTTTGCTGTCCAGGACAGTCAGGAAACACCATCTTCTTAAGGACTGATTGCTTTCTTAATGCTGAAATCTATGCAAAGCTTGAAAAGCAGCTTACTTAAGGAGCTGCCCAGTGAGTATTAGCTGTAGGATTCATGAATATTGAAAAGCCGTGAGTCCAAACTTTTAAAACTCATGACTTAAATGTGTTTTCTCTCCAACAGTACACTTCTGTTTTGCTGTTTAATGCATGTGGTAGTCTGAGGAGGTTAGTCTGATAGGTGGACATCAGTCAGGAACCATGTCAGACTAATATCCATTGCTCAATCTTAAGCACCAGTTTATCTGACCTGACAGTTTGCCTGCCTCTCTATAAGCTAAAATTGTAGGTGCCAAAATTAATACTCATATGTGCTAGAATCATTAGGATGTGTTGGTATCTTCACTCTCAGGAGTGAAATTCGCTTTCTTGTACCAACAGGATGTGAGGGCAGAAACTGTGTGAAGAGGCAGAAACTGAGCTGTGTACTTTCTTTGGAATATGGATTCTTTACGAATTAATTGACTCACATTTTCTTTATTTGTTGGATCAACATAACAAGCAGTGATTGCAAGCAGTATTTTCACCATTAAGTCTTTGTTCCAAATATTGCAAGTACAACTAAATATTTGTCATTTCCATGGAGTCATTGAATTCTTTGGGTTGGAAGGGTCATCTAGTCCAACTCTGCTCCTGCAGTGAGCAGAGACATCTTCAACTAGATCAGGTTGCTCAGAGCTCCATCAAAACTGACGTTTAATGCTTTCAGTGATGGGGGATCTATCACCTCTCTGGGAAACCAGGTCTAGTGTTTCACCACACTCATTGTTAAGAATTTCTTTGTATCTAGTCTAAGTCTACTGTCTTTTACTTAAAAAACATTACCCTTTGTCCTATCACAACAGCTCCTGCTAAAATGTGTGTTTCTCTCTTTCTTATATGCTCCCCTCTAAGTACCAAAATGCTGCTGTAAGGTCTCCCAGAGCCATCTCTTCTGCAGGCTGAATTATCCCGACTGACTCAGCCTGTATTCACAGGAAAGGTGTTCCAGACCTCTGACCACCTTCGTGGCCTCCTCTGGACCTGCTCCAGTAGATCCATATCTTTCCTGTCCTGAGGACCCCAGAGCTGGATGCAGCACAGCAGGTGGGGTCTCATGAGAGCAGAGCAGAGGGGCAGAATCACCTGTGCTGCCCACAGGGCTTTGCATGCAGCCCAGGACAGGGTTGGCTTTGTGGGATACAAGCACACCACAGTCAGTGGCCACTTGGTGTGATAATTGAAGAGATGCAATACTTGTAACAGGAGAAAAAAGAGTGGACAGTAATTTAGGCAAAATCAACTTTGTGGTTGGGATCTACTGCAAGGCATCCAATCAAGGGGAGCCTGTTGACACAGCACCTTCACACCAGATACAGAAGGCACTGCACTCACAGACTGTCACTCTGCTGGGGTCATTTCCAGTTCTGTGGTAGACTTTTCATGTCTCTAATGTAGTTCTTGCCTCTGATTAACTCCTGGGTTCCTGATTTAAATCTCAGACCACAACAGACTGTTACAGAATCGTTATTTATATGAGACTTCAGCTCGCTAAAATGCACGCAGCTGAAGACCCGTAGAAGCAGGGTCTGTTTGGGAAATAGTTTGTCACAAATACCACATTTAGTGGTTGATGTGACTCACCACAGTTCTGACTAGCATGTTGCTAAGTGGGTTCTGGCTTTCTTAATATTACAGTGTGTTACATGCCAATTTCTATTAGACATGAAGAAAGCACCATTGCACTCCTTTCTCCAATATTCCTGTGGCTTTTTTCTTTTTGTTTTTTTTTAAGCTTGCATGTGTTTTCAAATATGAAAAAATAAACTAGTGTACTGTCATATCAAAGCATCCATGACAAACTGTTTTCAAAAGCTTTTCTCTAAAAATTCCCATCTTTCTGTTTTATAATTTTTGTCTCACAGCTCAAAGTTTAGGCTTTTTTGGACCTAATCAAGGTAATCAACCAAGTTAAGGTAGAACACAGTACACAGAATGTATGAGACCTGTAAAGCAAAATTAATCATCTGGAGCAGGTAAATTTTATCATTCCACTTTCTTTCTAGGTCTTAAAGGCTAACACTCTGTATCAGAACAGGCTCTCCGATTTCTAGTGCAGTAATTGAGTCAATACCTTGCAGTAAGCTCGCCACCTTTGTCATTATATTCAATTATGCCATGATCTGAAGTATCTTTTTCTTTCCTCTAGATATTTTGCTAATGGTAGTTGTAGCAGTGCACATAGTCCTGGAGCTGCACAAACATGTCCTTGGTCATATGATGTACCTGTAGAACTTTATATTATCTGCTCTGAAGCATTTTGTCATATTTAAAGGGTCTTTTCTAATCTTGTTTTGAATAAGGTGCAATGATTTTACAGTCCGTTATTTGTTTTGTACAAGTATTTGTTAAAAATCTAGATTTTTGTCATTTTCTATTATGTACTTGCTACACACTTCCTATAGTTCTAATGATGCAAAAGATATCAACATTATAATGTTGAATTATAATGGTAAAAATAACTTTTTCTAGATAGTCTTTTTCTCTTGTGTCATATTTGAATATACTCTTTTAGTACTCATTTCTTATTCTTATACTGTAGCTATAAAGGAATGTTATACTATTGCTAAATTCCTCTGCTAGGAGCTTTTGCAAAATTGTGCTCTCTTTAATTTCCTATATTCCTGCCTAGTACACTTACAAAAGTGGTTTGCTTTGAGCACCTTGTGACTGCCTTCTCTGGTGCTGGGACAATCAATGTGTATTACAAACCTTGATGCATCTCGTCCTCCCACATACCTCTTTCATTGCTCTGAACGTGGGTGATGCCAAATCCAGTATACCCTTATCTCTCTTATACCTGTCCTCTTCCTGCTTTCACATCTTTTAGCACATTGTGTTGTGTGCTAATGAATGTTCTCTTTTGTTCTTAGGACAGCTTTTTACAGGGTGAAATTGTTTGTTGCTAATTTTTTCTTTTTATACTCAATCCTTTAAAAGCTTGTCTCTCACAGGCTGTCTAACTACCAAGGCTTCATCAGCCATAAGCTATCTGTTGTCTTGGTAAGACTACAATGTGTCTCCCAACATTTTTCTTTGTATGGTGATGTTTTCTTGAAAAAGAAACAGAATTCAATTCAAAATTACAATCTGTGTTTTCCTATCTGCTTGCATGAGTTTACCAGATACTTGAGCTTTGAAAATATCAGTGCCCTTTTCCTTGTTACCTAGTGGAACCAAGGTGAAGAATATTAGCTACTCCAACCCTGAAATAAATCTCCTGCATTAATATCTTCTATATACCACTATTTTCTGCAATATTTCATTTCCGATTTACCCATGGCCTATTTCTTTCATTATTCTGCATGAAAACCAAGATTTCCTTTTCTTCTGATAATACATCAGAAAATAACATTGTTCAGAATGCTCAGTTCCTCAGAGAGTCAGAGTAAACTGAAGTTATAATATAATAGAGGCCATTTGGTGATGGTGGTTTATTGCATTTGCTTTTAAACTTTAGCTCTACACAGTAATAATAAAGCAGTCTTATAAAAAGCATTTCTTAAGCTTCTCTTAAGAGGGAAGAGGGATAGCAGTAAAATGTCCATTTTTCTCTCAGAATAAAAAAAATTCTTATTTAAAAAAGCTGGAGGGTGAGCCAGAACATAGTTCATGAAAACTTCTCAGACTATGTTGACCCCAAAGTGTATACAAAAATAATGCTGCTCTTAAGTGACCTTCAAGAGTCTGCATACTTGAAGCGAGATTATGAAGCAAAGGGGTAGCCATAGGAGAGCCCCAACAAAAGCAATGAGGGGAAAATAAACAAAGAAAAGCATTAAGTATTTTCTCTTTGGAGATGGAACCATGCTCCTTCTGTGCCTTCTACAAGGCAACAGGTGAAAGAGGAGCTCACCATGAGAGTTCATGTCTCACCTTAAGACAGCAAGACTCAGCCCCCACTCAAAGCACACATGCAGATCAGTCTGTGAAACGTGGATTTTATACATGCACCTGCTCTGCCAGGATACAAGCAGGGGAAGGATCAAGCAGTGCAAAATGTTCTCAGCATCCTGTTCTTGGTATCTTTCATGATGCAAAGACTTAAGGAACAGAAAGAGAATCATCAGACTTTGCCATCAGAGGTTTGCTCAGCTCACCAGCAGTTGCTGAGAAGGCTGTGTGTTTTTATGTCCAGCTCCCAATAATATCATTGGCACTTGTAACACAAAATAGGTCTGTTTTCTAAGGCTAATTCTTTCAACCTACCCATCAATACCATCTCCACAATGTTGCTGTGACTGTTGCACATGTATATCATTGCTTAATTTTACAATATCAGAAAGCCAGGTAGATGATATGTGCAAAACAATTGTTTTTAAAAATATTTCAGCTGCGTATACATTGGTAATTGCTAATAATTTAAAAAAATACTTCAGGTAGCAAGGCAGAATTTTTCACATTTTATATTTATGGATTTTATCTCACAAGAAATCTGTTCTTTAAATCTGTCACATAAGTTTAGATTAATTTCTATTGAAACTTCTAATCATTGTGTTTTGGTCCTATATTTTGAAATAAAAAGTTTAGTTACTTAAATTTATTTTAAATTTTTGCAGTAAGCAAACTGTGTATGATGTATTTAAGTTAGTAGTTCTTTAGCTTTAGAGAGTACATAGACAGAATCCTAGAATCACAGAATATTCAGAGTTGGAAGGGTTCCAAAGGAATCACTGAGCACAGCTCCTGGCCCTGCAGAGGACCCCCCGATAAGAGTTGGCACTGCAAAGTATTGCAAGAAGACTTGGGAGAGCTTGTTCATTTGAGGGATGTTAAAGGAAATGTGGCTGTGGGAAGAGAAAGAGAAGTCACTGGAAAAAAAACAGACAAGACAAACAAAAACCCAACAAAACCCGCAAACATCTGTTTCTATAAACTATGCCTGAGAATTCAATGGGTGGTAATGGCCTGATTTCCGATTTTTAATTTAAAAATCAAATGGAAAGAAAAGAATCCTGACCATATATTCTTTGCTTTCCTGCTAGAATATTTTCATTAGATCCAATGTCCCTCCCTCACCTCATCATTTCCCCTAATAATTTGAGATTCTAACTTAATACACTTATGTGCCTTATATTGAGAAATATATTTTTGCCAAAATAAGTTACCAAAAATCAATAGTTTGAATTTCATTCATGCACTGCCTTCTTTTGGCAGTGAATAGCCACAAATGTAAACTCAGGTAAGAAGTGCTTAGTAAGGCTTAAAATGTATCCAAGCACACACTTCCTTAAAAATAATACATCAGTAGTCTAATATCTCAATTCTGGGTCTTATTTAGGGGCCTCTAGATAATTTATTATCTTTTTTTCAAATTAGTGGAGGATTAGAACATAATTTTCCCAAGGAAACCACTTTTGTTTTCTTAAGAAAACTGTTAACTTTTATTGACTTTTGAAGAGTTTTACCTCTTACAGAGTCCAAGTAAAAGTGCAGCGCTTGAAAAGTAGGGTATGAATGGGTATTTGAAATTACCTTGAGAAGATAATGATATCTTTATAGCATTAGTATTTGGTAATTGATGCCTTCATCCTAAAATCTCCACTTTGCTGCTCCAGCGAGTCCCAAAAATTAGCATAACAATCCTAAAGAACAAATGGGTCCCTTGCTGTAAGTTTCTCAGCTACTGATTTTTTCATTCATTACTGTGAATTTTTTCCTGGTGTTTTCCCGTAAATCTCCTGTTCCCATGATACCGTATGCAGTTAAAATTATCTCATCTTGGATTTGTTTTTCAATAAACAGAATATGCTATACAAATGTGCCGTTTTCATGGTTGTATTATAAAACAAATACTGTGCTCTAAACGACACAAATAATTAGATTTTTAATATCCATTATTGTCGGCTGTTTCATTTTTGTTTTTTTTTTTATTCCTGATTGCTTATATTATAGCTATAAGTAAAATAATGTGATCTCTTATGTTCTATATTGCATTAGATTTCCACAGCAAGATTAGGAAACAATACTAAAAATATCCAATGCTAAGTATAACCAGATACATTTCTATTTCTTTTTTTTTTTTTTTTATATCACAGAAATAGAACAGCTATAATTTTATACTAGTAACAGATCTAATTTCAGTAAAAACAGTTCAGGTAGGCTGGGACAAATTAAAGCATGAAAGTGGGAATGTGTGAAAGAAACATGCTTTCATTTCAAGATTTATGGTATTTATCTACAGCGATGTTAAAGTCTTGCTGGTTTTTTAATATGGAAGACTATTCAAATGTCCTCAACACAACGGGTTACTGGTCAAGTGCAGCTTTATAAAACATTGCTTTGCCAGATACTGTTGTCCTTTACATGCAGGAAAAACATCAACATGAATATTTTTTCTTGACAGCACAGACAGCACAATCTTACAGTGAGCTGCATGATACCGAACCAAAGACAAGGAGAGTGAAACAGACCCCACAAGGTCATCTAATCCAACAATTTGCCCAAGGAAAGCATCCAGGGAACGCTAATATGTGCTGAACTGCCTTGCCAAAGCTTGGATATGATTCCCCAAATAACAGCCTTCTCTTGCACCTTCAGACTCCTGCTTTGATGTAGAGCACTGGGGGCTGCGAGTGTGCCAGGAGAGAGCTCGCTGCAGGACCTGAGCTTCTGCCCCGAAGCTGTAAGACTATAAAGTTTATCCCACTTGTTCAGGTTTTGCAGGGCGATTTTATGCATCCTGTGTCTTGCTTGGAAATATTCACCAACCTAAAGATCGTGAAAAATTATGTGATATTTTTCAAACCTAATGTCATGGTTTGACGCTG
>VXBS01004909.1:30336-43938 GCA_013400255.1 Sitta europaea
AATCTGGTAATATCAGTAGTTATGATGGGCTCTAGGTAATGGCAAAGGGATTGTGTGTGATGTGATTGGTTGTTGTGTATTAAGAGACTCAGCAAAGAAAACTATCTGATCTCTAATAAAATCTCTAATGCACTGTACAGAGCAGAGGGGCTGCAGGCAGGGCTTTAGGCTGAGCTGGCAGCTCCTAGGCCTGGCTTTAACCCAGGGCCCAGGATTGCTGGGACTCCTCCCATGCCAGAAACACATTGCTGAGGAGAGCCTGGGCTCCACAGCTCTCAGCTCAGGCTCTGACACTGAAACTGCTCTGCACTGCCCACCTCTGTGTGAAGAGGGAGGAATAATCCCTGTCTGTGCTCCTTCCAGCACTCCAGAGGCCAGGATTCCTCAGAAATGTCAACCACAGCACGGAGCAGAGAGGCTCAAACACCCCAGTGTGCCCAGAGCATGGCAGCACCAGGAAAAGCTGGGAAACTTCCTCCTGTCCTGAACTGTGTCCCAAAATTATCTGTGTTTCCATGTGTGCCCCCAGCTCTGCCTGGATGGCCTTTCACAAGGAGATGCAGAGCTGCAGTTGCAGAGCTGCAGATGCAGAGCTGCAGAGCCCAGAGCTGCAGAGCCAGAGCTAGAGTTGCAGAGCTGCAGTTGCAGAGCCCAGAGCTGCAGAGCCCAGAGCTGGAGTTGCAGAGCTGCAGAGCCCAGAGCTGCAGAGCTGCAGTTGCAGAGCCCAGAGCTGCAGAGCTGCAGTTGCAGAGCTGCAGTTGCAGAGCTGCAGAGCTGCAGAGCTGCAGAGCCCAGAGCTGCAGAGCTGCAGTTGCAGAGCTGCAGAGCTGCAGAGCTGCAGAGCTGCAGAGCTGCAGAGCCAGAGCTGCAGAGCCCAGGCTCTCCACACAGCTCAGCCCAGCTGGCTGCACACAGTGCTCACCCCAGCTGGCACTCCTGGAGCTGCTGCCCTGCAGGATGGATGTCCAGGACTCAGGAAGCAGCACAGATCCCACAGCAGAGGCTGGGGGTCCCTTCCCTCCCCTCCCTGCTCACCTTCCCACACAGGGGGGAGTCTCTGTGCAGCTTCTCTGCAGCCAGGATGTGCCCATGCACCACGTTCTCCACGTAGGTGAAGTCCACCAAGTTCTTCCCATCCCTGCACACAGAAAAGGAATTTAGTCCCAAGGCAAGCTGGCCTCAACCCCAAGTGGCAAAAGGAAGGACTTCCACCAGGATAAACCCATCCCAAGTTTCCCCTTCTCCCACTCTCTGGTGCTGCAGTTTCAGGCCATACTTCTAGTATTTTGTATTTCACAGGGATTTTAATTGCCAGAATCCTAAATACCACAAGTGGTGTAAATTAAAAACAAGTGATCTGAGCTGGCTGATATTAATGGCACAGCTCTTTAGACAGCTTTCCTCTTGGATATTCCTTTGGCATTATGGACACTCACCATGGCAGGGACTGAGCCCCTAAGGTAGGATTTTTAAGGGAAAAAAAACAACCTGGAAAGTGAAAAATAAAAGGAACAACACAACTGGTTCCCTTTTGTTCCCTTCCAAAACCCCTTTGACCCCCTAAAAAGGGATCTCCCCTTTGTAGATCCAGCAGGGATTGGATTTTACCCCAGCAGGGATTGGATTTTACCCCAGCTCACCCAATGATGAACTTCATTTTGCCACTCCTTGCTGCCTGGACGAGGATGGGAACCAGCTGAGGGTCTCTGGGACCAAATATCCCATGGGGCCGGATGGCAGTGGTGAGGAAATTGTTCTCTGGGTCATTTGCACTGAGCACCTCCTGCAGGGGAGCAGCAGAGAGCCAAGGAGTCACACAGAGCTGAGCAATGCACCCCCAATCAGCCCTGAGGGGCTCCCCACCCCCTTGGGAGAACTCTGACCCCCTCCTGCCTTTCCAAGGGATCTTCCAGCTCTTTTCCCAGTTCTCCTCGATTAGAAAACCAGACCAACCCCAGGTTTTGTGGCTGAGCACTCCACGAATTGACAAAGGGAAATTGCTGAGGGAAAATGATACAGCAGCTTCTCCATTTGGGGAGAGAAATCCTTTTCAATTCCTCTGGCATTAGAAGGACCAGTGTACATCCTTGGGTGTGGGCTGCAGGGATGCAATCTGTCTTTTCAATGCACTTGAGCATGAATACAAGGGTTTTTCTGGTTTTCCACTAATAACTATTACTTGACTTTTCACATTGACCTCAAGACTTTCTTCAGTTCTGTGTTTTCATGTGACACATTAGAGTTTCTAAAGAAGCAGCAAAGATGTTTTGCCTCTCAGCTATTTGTGCTGCAGAAGGACAATTAATCTGGGAATATTTATGGTGAGGTTTTGTATCTTTGCTTTAATAGATACACCAGTGCCTGATTCTGTTTCTCTCCAACCTTATGGGAGACTGCAATCGATTTTGCTGTTGGGAACAAAAGTGGGCCAGGCATTTTGAGCTGTAAAATCACTGGCATTTGGAAAATGGAAGTACTGCTAAACTGCAGTGCTGACAATTATCCCACATCAAGCAGGTCTCAGCAAGGCTCTGCTCCTCTCCTCTAACACTCCTGCACCCCACAGGCCCTGAGCACGAGCTGGACACCCAGGAATTGCACTCCTGTCCCTGCCAGCACCCATTCCCCCCTGGCTCTGCCTCACAGGGGGTGAGCCCATCCCCTGGAGCTCCAGCAGCAGATTCCATTCTCCTGGGAGCCCCTAAACCTTGTTCCCCTCAGTCCAGCAGCTGCTGGAATTGCTGTGCAGGAGGCACAGACAAAATCCTCCCAGATTCCCCCAAAACAAAGCCACCAGCACTGGGGCTACCCCTGAGTGCTGCTCCTCAGCTTCTTCCCCTTCACCAACTCCTGCCAAGAGCTGCTGAAAGAACAGATGTTTTCACAATTAACAGTAATTAAGCTCTTGTGGAGGAAATTCCTTCCTGGAAGCAGCAGCATGGAAGGGACTCCCAATTTCTCTGGCACAAAAAGCACAGGTTCTTCCCCCAGCTGAGATGCAAGCCATGGAAAAAGGACCCAGGAAAGATCTGCTGCCTTTGCCTGAAAATATTTTTATCCCACATTTAAGGCACAGATGCTGCAGCAGTAAGAACATGAGGAGAGCAAATACTGGTGCTGTGCAAGTGTCCAAGCAGTGAACTCTCAGCTGCTTGGAGATATTTTTAATATTAAATAATAATAATTAATATTAAATAGTTATTTAATATGAATATTGTCAGTAATGGCCACATTATCTCAGGCCACATTCCCACCTCCTCTCCTCCTTCCTCAGTGCCTTTTTCACATTCCCAACTCTAAATCCTGGCTGCAAATCAGGAGAAGCAGCAGAGAAGACAAAAAGCTGCCCTGGCTGCTGTTAAACCAAAGCTGTGGCAGGGCAGAACTGGGATTATCCCATGGCAGTGACACCTCAGGATTTCATTCACCCTCTGAGGCAATTCCTGCCACACCTTGGTTTCATTCTCTTTTTATTAACTGAATACATCCAAAAAGAACAATTGAACCACGGGCAAATACCTTCTCCTGCAGGATCTTGGTCTCTGTGTAGTAATCAATAGGTTTTTGTGCATAGGGCAGATCTTCTGAGCCATTTTTTATATCTGTGCCCTCAAAAACCACACTGGCACTGCTGGTTAACACCAATTTCTGCAAGAGACAGGGGAGAAAAGAGTGGTTCAAAGCTTAAAATAAAAGGGTCATTATTCACAAAGGCTGAGTAAAGGTAATAATGATAATAATAATAATAATATTTAACCAATTTAACCTGCAGAAAATAACCTAACAGAAGATGAATAGAAGCTGCAGGTAAGAGAACTCCCCCTTTTTAATTCATTCTGTCCCATCATTTAATGCTTCCTAAAGTTGATTAAAACATTCCAAACACCCAAGGGAAACATCTCCAGGACAATCAGAGGCTTGGAACACTCAACACACCCCCAGGGTTTTAAAGATCTTGGCAATAACAGATTACAGTGAATTAAACAAAAAAGAAACCTTGGATGTTTTTGTTTGGTGATTTAAATGAAATGAACATAATAAATACATGTAAAATAAATGAATTTAAATGAGAACTTCTGGGCTATCAAAGTAATTCAAGGAGAAAATTCCAATTGCAGGCTGGCTCTTCCTTTTGTGGGCAGCTGACTGAGGTTATGGCACAAGTGTGCTGCTCNAAATCCTTTTCAATTCCTCTGGCATTAGAAGGACCAGTGTACATCCTTGGGTGTGGGCTGCAGGGATGCAATCTGTCTTTTCAATGCACTTGAGCATGAATACAAGGGTTTTTCTGGTTTTCCACTAATAACTATTACTTGACTTTTCACATTGACCTCAAGACTTTCTTCAGTTCTGTGTTTTCATGTGACACATTAGAGTTTCTAAAGAAGCAGCAAAGATGTTTTGCCTCTCAGCTATTTGTGCTGCAGAAGGACAATTAATCTGGGAATATTTATGGTGAGGTTTTGTATCTTTGCTTTAATAGATACACCAGTGCCTGATTCTGTTTCTCTCCAACCTTATGGGAGACTGCAATCGATTTTGCTGTTGGGAACAAAAGTGGGCCAGGCATTTTGAGCTGTAAAATCACTGGCATCTGGAAAATGGAAGTACTGCTAAACTGCAGTGCTGACAAGGGATTATCCCACATCAAGCAGGTCTCAGCAAGGCTCTGCTCCTCTCCTCTAACACTCCTGCACCCCACAGGCCCTGAGCACGAGCTGGACACCCAGGAATTGCACTCCTGTCCCTGCCAGCACCCATTCCCCCCTGGCTCTGCCTCACAGGGGGTGAGCCCATCCCCTGGAGCTCCAGCAGCAGATTCCATTCTCCTGGGAGCCCCTAAACCTTGTTCCCCTCAGTCCAGCAGCTGCTGGAATTGCTGTGCAGGAGGCACAGACAAAATCCTCCCAGATTCCCCCAAAACAAAGCCACCAGCACTGGGGCTACCCCTGAGTGCTGCTCCTCAGCTTCTTCCCCTTCACCAACTCCTGCCAAGAGCTGCTGAAAGAACAGATGTTTTCACAATTAACAGTAATTAAGCTCTTGTGGAGGAAATTCCTTCCTGGAAGCAGCAGCATGGAAGGGACTCCCAATTTCTCTGGCACAAAAAGCACAGGTTCTTCCCCCAGCTGAGATGCAAGCCATGGAAAAAGGACCCAGGAAAGATCTGCTGCCTTTGCCTGAAAATATTTTTATCCCACATTTAAGGCACAGATGCTGCAGCAGTAAGAACATGAGGAGAGCAAATACTGGTGCTGTGCAAGTGTCCAAGCAGTGAACTCTCAGCTGCTTGGAGATATTTTTAATATTAAATAATAATAATTAATATTAAATAGTTATTTAATATGAATATTGTCAGTAATGGCCACATTATCTCAGGACACATTCCCACCTCCTCTCTTCCTTCCTCAGTGCCTTTTTCACATTCCCAACTCTAAATCCTGGCTGCAAATCAGGAGAAGCAGCAGAGAAGACAAAAAGCTGCCCTGGCTGCTGTTAAACCAAAGCTGTGGCAGGGCAGAACTGGGATTATCCCATGGCAGTGACACCTCAGGATTTCATTCACCCTCTGAGGCAATTCCTGCCACACCTTGGTTTCATTCTCTTTTTATTAACTGAATACATCCAAAAAGAACAATTGAACCATGGGCAAATACCTTCTCCTGCAGGATCTTGGTCTCTGTGTAGTAATCAATAGGTTTTTGTGCATAGGGCAGATCTTCTGAGCCATTTTTTATATCTGTGCCCTCAAAAACCACACTGGCACTGCTGGTTAACACCAATTTCTGCAAGAGACAGGGGAGAAAAGAGTGGTTCAAAGCTTAAAATAAAAGGGTCACTAAAATAAAAGGCTGAGTAAAGGTAACAATGATAATAATAATAATATTTAACCAATTTAACCTGCAGAAAATAACCTAACAGAAGATGAATAGAAGCTGCAGGTAAGAGAACTCCCCCTTTTTAATTCATTCTGTCCCATCATTTAATGCTTCCTAAAGTTGATTAAAACATTCCAAACACCCAAGGGAAACATCTCCAGGACAATCAGAGGCTTGGAACACTCAACACACCCCCAGGGTTTTAAAGATCTTGGCAATAACAGATTACAGTGAATTAAACAAAAAAGAAACCTTGGATGTTTTTGTTTGGTGATTTAAATGAAATGAACATAATAAATACATGTAAAATAAATGAATTTAAATGAGAACTTCTGGGCTATCAAAGTAATTCAAGGAGAAAATTCCAATTGCAGGCTGGCTCTTCCTTTTGTGGGCAGCTGACTGAGGTTATGGCACAAGTGTGCTGCTCCTCAGTCCAGGGGAGGGACTCAGAGGGAATACAGGCCATGAATATTCCCACCCTCTGGGGCTGAACCCTAGGAAAGCAGGAAGGAGGTCACAGGTGAGGTGCTGCTCTCCCAGGGTGAGCCAATGATAAGAAAAGCAGACAAACCCCAGTTTTTATGGCTGAGCATCCAGGAATTGCCAAAGGGAGGGAAGGCTCTGCTCCTCTCCTCTAGCACCCCTGCAGCCAGGGGCTCTGGGCTGGACAGGACACTCAGGAATTGCATTCCTGTCCCTCCCAGCAGCCATTCCCACCTGGATCTGCCTCCCAGGACAGTGGAGGCTCTCCCACCACCATGGGGTTGGCTGTGGCACCCAGGGCTGGAGCAGGGGAGCCAGGGAGTGTCCCATGGGATAAATGGGAATTCAGCACCTCAGAGCCCTCTGGGCCCTCTCACACAGGGCTGGGGATGCCAAGGGTACAAAATCCACCAGCCTCTCCTGGCCCCCAGTGTACTCTGGTTCTCAGAGCTGAAGTTTCTGGGTTTCTAAAGCTCTGGTTTTCTGATGTTTGAGCTTTCTGAAACTTGTTCCCAGAGGAAAAAAACCACAAACACCAAGAGATTGTTTTTGTAACAGCATTCACGTTGTGAATTCTCTCTGGGAAGAAAGCTCTTGGTGTCCTTCTGGTTTAACTAATGCAAGTAGAGAAGTTTATCTTTCTTTCACCAACCACAGCAACCTGTGAAAAATTGTACATAAAGGGCACAAACCCCCAAAATAAATCCATTCTTCCCACAACCTTTGAAAGAAAAAAAAAATCACACGAGCCCACAACAACACCCCAGGGCTTCTCCACGTTTACCTGCACTCCAGCTTCCCTGCAGGCTGCAACGACTGCCTTGGTGCCCAGGACGTTGACCCTGTGGAAGAGCTCCCTGTTGTCACTGGAGGGGGCTGGCGAGGCACAGTGGAACACCACGGACACTCCCTGCAGGGCTGGCAGCAGAGCCTGCAGCAAACCAGAGGGAACGTGGCCCTGGAGCAGCAGCCTCGGGGGGCAGCAGGGAAAAACAGCAGCAGGGACAGGAGCCAGCTCTTTCCTCCACGGGCACTGCTGCACTTGGAGTCGGGTGCCCTCACAAAGGTGGGCCTCGAGTTTTGGGCTTCTGAAGTTTTGGGGTTCTGAAGTTTTGGTGTTCTGAAGTTTTGGTGTTCTAAAGTTCTGGGCTTCTGAAGTTTTTGTTTTCTGAAGTTCTGGGCTTCTAAAGTTTTTGTTTTCTAAAGTTTGGGGCTTCTGAAGTTTGGGGCTTCTGAAGTTTGGGGCTTCTGAAGTTTTTGTTTTCTAAAGTTTTGGGATTCTGAAGTTTTGGGCTTCTACAGTTTGGGGCTTCTGAATTCTGGGCTTCTAAAGTTTTTGTTTTCTAAAGTTTTGGGCTCCTAAAGTTCTGGGCTCCTAAAGTTTTTGTTTTCTGAAGTTCTGGGCTTCTAAAGTTTTGTTTTCTAAAGTTCTGGGCTTCTAAAGTTTTGGGCTTCTAAAGTTTTTGTTTTCTGAAGTTCTGGGCTTCTAAAGTTTTTGTTTTCTAAAGTTTTGGGCTTCTGAAGTTTAGGGCTTCTGAAGTTCTTTCCCAGGAGAAGTGGGAAAACATCATGGACTGTTTTTGTAACAATATCCATGTTGTACATTCCTTCTGGGAGGAGGGTCTCTCTTGCTGTCCCTCTGGTTTGACCAGTGTGGGTGAAGAGGTTTGGCTTTCACCAATCACAGTGGTCTGTGGAAAATTGTATATAAGGGGAAATGATCCCTAATGAACTCACTTTATGCAGCCTTGAGAAAAATCACTAAAGGTGATGTGTCCTGTGTTATCCAACAGCAACAGTGGGCAGCTGGAATTGGCTGGAATGAGCTGGAATTGGCTGGAATGAGCTGGAATGAGCTGGAATGAGCTGGAATGAGCTGGAATTGGCTGCATCCAGGATCTCCACAATGCCCTGTTCTCACACACACCACATCCTCTCTTCTTCCCACAGAAATCCTGGGAGCTTCCCCAGAGCTGGAGGCTGCCCAGGCTGAGCTCCCTGCAATTCCCAGGTGCCAGGCTCAGGATTGCCTCAGGATGGAGTCTAGTTTTCAGGCCTGAAGTCTCTGAATTCCTAAATTCACAAAGTTTTTCTAATGTTTTAGTTTACTGAAACTTGTTCCCAGAAAGAGGACATGAACAACAGGACACTGTTCTTGTAGCAGTGTTGATGTTGTGAATTCTTTATAAGAAGAAAGATTCTCTTTTGATATCCCTCTGGTTTGACCAATGTAGGTAAAGAGTTTTGCTCACCAATCACAGTAGTCTGTGAAAAACTGTATATAAAAAAACAATCCCTAAAAATAAAGTATTCATTCTTTCTTCACACAGCCTAAAAAAATAAATCCCAAGAGTCATGTGTGTTATCTCTCCAGGGACACTGGGACCCTGAGGAAGCAGCAGCTTGCAATGCCCCATGGCACTGGGGCTGTCCCCAAGTCACCTCCCACCCTCCTGGTGCCCTGACTGCTGGCAGAGTGAGCTGTGCCTTCCCTCTGAGCTGAGAGGAGCCCCCCTGCAATTAACCCAGGGGCTCTAATTACCCAGCTCAGCTCACAGCACTGGGCACGAAGCAGCCCTGCTCCTCCCAGCTTGCAGCAGGAGCCAGACATCACACCCTGGATCTGTTTCTCCACAGGATTCCAAGGAAAAGTGCAAAGCCTACATTTGCCCTTGCTCATTGCAGCCAGCCAATCAACCTGCCTTCTTTTTGGTTGTACTGAGAGGGGAGAAATGGGGGAATCAGGAAAGAAAGCTGTAAAAGCAGGCCTCAGAAAGAGAAAGGAGAAAACTCAGAGCTAAGTGTGACAGTAGAAAAGTTAACAATAGCACAGCAAGCAAGGATGTGAAAGTTGGAGTCTTAGGCTTGGTTAAGACAAATCTTAAGGCTGCAGAAAAAATATGCCCAGCAAGACAGTAGAAGCTTTTAAGCTTAATAATGAAGTGTTGTTAATAGAAAGTTCCAAGCAAGCATTGTGTGAAGCAGGTGTACATGTGCTCTTAGTGACTGGCTAGCACAACTCTCTGCAAGCTTTGGCAACATGTTCTTGGCTCAAAAGCTATCAAAACTCTCTGTAACAAAGAAACCTTTGGCTGGTGTGGGCAAGAGCTGCTGCCACCCTCCCACTGCCTCAACCACCTAAGGAGGCTGCAATAAAAGCTCAAGGAACGTCTCCCAGCAGTGTGAGGGGAAAAAACTCCTCCCAAGACACTTTCTCACCTCCTTGTCACACAGATCCCCCAGGAAGAAGGTGACCTGCTCGTTCTCAAACCTCTGCTGGATGTCGAAGACGTTGACGGCGTAGCCCTTGGCCAGCAGCTGCTCCACCAGGTGCTGGCCCAGGAAACCTGAGCCCCCGATGACAGTGCAGCTCCTGGCAGCCTGCAGGGACAGGGAGAAGCTGCCAGCAAACTGCCCTGGAGCTCAGGGAGCTGGGGTTCAGCTCAGCAGCTGCTCCAGAGGAGGCGGAGCTGGGACACGGGAGCCCCGCAGGGTGGTGTCTGGCACGTCGCTTGAATTCTAAGTGACAGGTTGAATCTCTGGTTTGAAAATGTCTTTTTTAAAAACACACATATTTAATTTAATGAGAGTGAAATCCCAGAGATATCTGGCTGGAAAGGACAGAGGAAAAAAAATCCCTGAAATTCTGGGATTCTGGTTGTGTCTCTGCCTCGGGGATTTTGGGAGGACTCTGCCTCCTGCTCACCACCAAGAGCCTCAGGGAGGAGGGAGGAAAAAGAAGATTGGTCCCCATGAACTCTGCCTGGATAGCAAAGCAAGCAGAATTTGAAGGGAACCTGCAGGAAAAATGGAGATGGTTTACAAGAGCATGGAGAGGCAGGACACAGGGAGTGCCAGAGGGCAGGGCTGGATGGGATATTGGGATATCGGCAGGAATTGTTCCCTGCAGGGTGGGCAGGCCCTGGGGAGGGTGGGCAGGCCCTGGGGAGGGTGGGCAGCCCTGGCACAGGGTGCCCAGAGCAGCTGGGGCTGCCCCTGGATCCCTGCAGTGCCCAGGCCAGGTGGAGCAGCCTGGGAGGGTGGGAGGTGTCCCTGCCAAGGGAACTGGAGGAGCTTTAAGGTCCCTCCCAGACCCAGGTCTGGCATTCTGGGATGGTTCTGTGATTTGCTTCAGCCTCCTGGCACAGCTAGTTGAGAACATTAAGCCCATCCCCATGATCAGAACCTGTGACACTCAGAGCCAAGAAAGCAGCCAGGTGAAGGCAGGGGCTGTCCCCTCGAGCCATTAGCTCTTCCTTTTGTTTCCTTTCAACTTTGCAAACTAACGATTGGAGTTACTAATTAACAGATTTCAGTCTGGCTGGACTGAGACCAAAGACCTCAGTGCCAGCACAGAACATCCAGGCCCTGAGTCTGAGGGAGCTTTTGCACAAAGAATGCTCTGTGCTGGTTGGGAAGAGTTTTCCTCCTGCTTGTAACACAACCCCCACCCCTGGGGGGATGTGTGAGGATCCTGAACCCCCGGAGCCACACAAAGCCCAGGATTGTTCACAGCTCCTCAGGGGCCACGTCCTCGAGCAAAGGTTCTGCTGCCAAGGGTTGGGAGATCCACGAGAGAAATGGGAGGAGTTCCCTGAGTTACATCAGAGCTGGAGCAGTTATTTGGGATGGGTCACTCAAAGGAGAGTGGGATCAGGGTCTGGAAATAAAGGAGAGTGGGATCAGGGACTGGAAATAGAGGAGAGTGGGATAAGGGTCTGGAAATAAAGGAGAGCCTGATCAGGGTCTGGAAATAAAGGACAGTGGGATCAGGGTCAGGAAATAAAGGAGAGCGGGATCAGGGTCAGGAAATAAAGGAGAGTGGGATCAGGGTCTGGAAATAAAGGAGAGCCTGATCAGGGTCAAGAAATAAAGGAGAGCCTGATCAGGGTCTGGAAATAAAGGAGAGCCTGATCAGGGTCAGGAAATAAAGGAGAGTGGGATCAGGGAAGATAAACCCTGTGAGGAGCAGCTGGAAAGGGGCTCAGCCTGGAGCACAGGAGGCTCAGGGAGCCCTGTGGCTCTGCACAGCTCCTGAGAGGAGGGGACAGCCCCAGGTCAGGCTGTGCTCCCAGAACAGGGACAGGAGCAGGGGAACAGCCCCAGGCTGGGCATGGGGAGCTCAGGGTGGGTACTGGGGAATTTCCTTTCCTGCCAGAGTGGCTGAGCCCTGCAAGGGGCTGCCTGGGGAGGTTTGGAGTCCCCAGCCCTGGAGGTGCCCAGACAGGGAACAGCTGTGGCATTTTGGGATGTGGTTTGGAGAAGATAAAGGGATTCAGAGGGGGGATGGCTGCTGAGGGGACAGAATCTGTTTCAGCTTCTCCCCAAGTGCAGGAGAAGCTGAAGCAGTTCCCTTCCACTGATATTTCCCTTTTCCCTGAACCCTTTCCCATCAGGTCCCTTCTAGCCCACACCATTTTGGGATTCCCTGCTCCCTGGGCACTCACCAGGAACCAAGAGCACCCAAACTGCTCTGAGATGTGCTTGAAGTGAAGTTTTCCTGCAGCAGAATGCTGCCCTCTGCCTCTGAACCCCAGAGGCTTCAGAGGAACCCCAGAATCCCAGCCTGGTTGGGCTCATTTTATTAATGAGCTCATTAAAGCTCATTTTATTCCACCCCTGCCATGGCAGGGACACTTTCCACTGTGCCAGGCTGCTCCAAGCCCCATCCAGCCTGGCCTTGAGCACTGCCAGGGATCCAGGGGCAGCCACAATTCTACATCATTTTATTATAAACCCTCCATAATTTGATATTGCACAATATAATATTTATAGCAAGCCAAGCTACACGCCTATATTAATTTTAAGAATTCAAACCTATCCAAATTATACCTTGGAAAATCACGTTTTCTCCCCAGAATTATCATTAAGGCAGGATCAGGCTCATGCCTTCCCCCAGGGATATGCAGAATACTTATAAATTTGTTCCTGCAAGACAAAACCTCCCAAAGCACCATTTGAGGCCCCAACTCACCGATCTGAGGCGTGTGGCCATGGCTTGGGTGAGGCACTGTCCACCAGAATCCTTGAAAAAATGGAGAATATTCTTTTATTCCCCATAAAATAACACATTTCTATTCAGAAACCAAGGTTTGAAGCCATTATGCTGAAGAAGGCTGAAGAGAGGGAGCGAATTCTCCCTGCTCTTCCAAACTAAATCAGCAACTGCAGGGCCTGGCCTGGTACTGATTTTTCTGGAATCCCTTTGAAATTCCAAGGAAAAGCCAGGAAGAGGCGGGATTGCTGCCTGCCCACCTGAACACCTCTTTACAGCAGAGGCTCAGGGGGATCCCCCTCAGCTGCTCCCTCTCCCAGCCCCTATCCCTGGGCAGAACTCACTTTATCAACTGCTGCACTCCAGCCCCCCCAGAGCCCCCCATCCTTCTCCCCACGGCCTGCAGGGCCTCACCCACAGCCCCCAGGACCCTCCGCACGGGCCCAGCACCTCCTCCCCTGCTCCCAGCACGTTCCCACGGTTTCCCGCTCCTTCCCCACGTTCTCCCCAGCCCCTCCCCACGTTCTCCCGGCCCTTCCCCACGTTCTCCCGGCCGTTGTCCCGCGGTCCCTGCACCTTTTCCCGGCTGCCGGCACCTCTCGGACCCCGCCGGCCGCCGCCCTCACGGAGACCAGGCCACGCCCCCGACCACGCCTCCCTCTGATATACACCAATCAGCACCGCGATTTTCCACCAGGCCACGCCCACTCGCGGCGGCCCCGCCCCTTTCCCTGAGGCGAGCATCGCGCCAGCCCGCTCCCGCCCGCTGATTGGTCACGCCCCTCCTCGCTCCGGCCAATCGCGTGGAAGGAAGGCGGGGGTTGTGGCACGCGCGCGTCCACCTTTGCCCAGCCATCACGCCAGCCAATAGGAGCGCGCGTTGCCATAGCAGCGGCGTGGGGGCCACAGCCAATGGGAGGGCGCGGTATTGGGGGGCCGGGCGTGAGGCCGGCGGGATGGTGAGGGCGGCGCTGAGGGGGCTCGGGAGCGGCCAGGGGGGACAGGGCCGGCGAGGGCAGGGAGGAGACTCGGGAAGTGTGAGGGGGCTCAGAGGCAGTGGTGGGGGCTCAGGGCAGTGGTGGGCTCAGGGCAGTGATGGTTTCAGGGCAGTGATGGCTCAGGCAGTGATGGGGGCTCAGGCAGTGATGGGGACTCAGGCAGTGGTGGTTTCAGGGCAGTGATGGGCTCAGGCAGTGGTGGTTTCAGGGCAGTGATGATTTCAGGGCAGTGATGGGGACTCAG
>VXBS01004909.1:44986-59835 GCA_013400255.1 Sitta europaea
TAATTAATGTATAATAATCCTGTATAATAATTCATATATAATCTTGTATAATAATCCATATATAATAATCCTGTATAATAATTCATATATAACTATCATCTATAATTCGTATATGATGGTTCATATATAATTATCATGTATAATGATTCATGTAGAATAATTCATGTATTATAATTAATTTACAGTTCTGTGCTTTCTATCCCAACTCCTCTATCCATAAAACATCAGAAAAGCAGTTGTGCCCTTTTAAAAGGTGGTGGTGGTTTCCCCTCTTGTTGAGGATTTAATGCTTTATTATTATTATTATTATTATTATTATTATTATTATTATTATTTCATGCTCCTTTATTATTGTTATTATTCTTGTTGCTCTTACCTGGCCCTTTACTGAAGCAGGAAAATGTTTTCCCAACAAGATTTTTATCACCAGAATGAAAAAGAAACTTATTTTTAAAATTCCCTATGGTTGACCAGTTCAAGATGGTGAGAGTGTGTGTAGGAAATTCCTGGATTAGCTGAGGCACAATTCCAGGAATGTTTCTATCCCTGATTTCTGCATCCTGATGTGAATGCAGAGCAGCCTCACTCAGCCTTGCCCCTATTTTCTGGGAGACACAGAATTTTTGACAGAAAATTCACTTTTTTCCCCCTTCTCCTGTGGCTTTGGTGGTAGTTTTTGAAGATTTGTAACTTATTTTGTCCTTCCAGGTGGTCATGAGGGCCCTGGGGTTTGAACCTAAGAAAGAAGAGATCAAGAAAATGATCTCAGACCTCGATAAGGAAGGCACAGGAAAGATCAGCTCCACTGACTTCCTGGAAGTGATGTCACAGAAGATGGTATGGGTGTTTTCCAGCTCCAAATAAAGGGAGTTTTGAAGGTGGATGAGGAGCCTTTCTCTCCTTTTGGCTTTAGAGGGAGATTCAAGCACTCTTTTAATCCTAACAATTAAATGTATAAAAGTTGGGGTAATCCCTGTGCTGGATTCTCTCATTTTTCAGGGGAAAATTAAAATCAGGATCTCATTAAGAGGTTTTTTAACAACCAGAGGTGATTTTTGTGTGTGAAAAAAGGGAGAAAAGTTTTTCTCACAGATGGAAATCTTCTTAGGTCTGCAGGAAGCTTTTGGAGGGTTGATGTCTGGTGTGGGACAAGGAATTCAAGAATTCCTTGAATTCTAATTGACAGATTAAATCTCTGGTTTGAAAAATCTGTTTAAAACCCAGATATTTAATATCAGAAGATCCTGATAGTGATATCTGGCTGGCAAGGACAGTAAAAAAATCCCTGAAATTCTGGAATTCTGGTTGTGTCTCTGTCTCCTTTCAGCTTTTTTTGTTGTGTAATTCCTGCTGGAATTTGGCTCCTTAATTTGTTCCCAAGGGTTTCTCAGTCTGTCAGATCTTTTATCACTTTATTTCAAGTGTCACCCACAACACAACCACTCCTTTTTATTTTTTTATTTTTTTTTTTTTACCTTGAACTCTTCTTTCTTCCTTCAGGCTGAAAAAGACACCGAAGAGGAGATCCTGAAAGCTTTCAAACTCTTTGATGATGATGCAACTGGGAAAATCTCTCTCAAAAACCTCAAACGTGTGGCCAAAGAGCTGGGGGAGACCCTCCCTGATGAGGAGCTGCAGGTTTGCACCTGGTGCTTTTGGGATCTTGGTGCTGGGAGCAAAATCCTCTCTGTGCTGGCAGGAATTTCTGGGATCTGCATTTTGAGGACAAGGGTGGGTTGAGCCCTCTTGGATGCAGGAATGGGATTTTCCAGCTGCAGTTTTGTGGAGCAGCTGTGATGTGAGAGGAATCACTCTGCTCCAAGCACTTTGTTTCCCCCAGGACTTTTCCCTATAATATTTCCTGGTCGAATTTCTCTATAAACACACTCAGCAAAGCTCAGATTTCAGGAAAAAGCAGTCTGAGGTTCAGCCAGCACTGTCCCCTCCAGCACAGCTGAAGAGTGGCTGGAATTCTGAATAAATCCAGGAGTTCCCAAGAAAACCCACCCCTAACTCCTGCCCCCAAATGTCTTGCAGGACATGATTAACCAGGCAGACCAGGATGGGGATGGGGAAGTGAGTGAGCAGGAATTCCTGAGGATCATGAAGAGGACTGACCTTTACTGAAGCCCAGTGGGAATTTTTTCCCCCTTGAGCCTCACTTTTGTGGTGTCCTGATTTCTTTGGAGGCAGCAGAAAATACAGGTCGGTTCTCTTAGAAGTTTTTTGTGTGGGATTTTTTTGTTGTTTAGGAGTTTTAAAGGTGTTTGGGAGTGGTTTGCAGCACCCTGTTTACAGGCAGCAACGAGGCTGCTGGTTCTGACGTTTACACTGCACAAATCAGCTTTGGGACCAACTTCAGATCCTTTTCTGCCTAAAATAATGGCTCCAAATGATTCCAGTTTGGTGAAGAGATGACTCAAGACCAGACTGTGTCAATCCATTGCTCAGTGTAAATCCATTTTGTGTTTATGTCTTGCTTTGGGCCCTACAGCAAACTCTTTTTATAACATATTTGCAGGGACCAGCTTTTTAGGAACCTGTTTTATGGGGATTATCCCTTGCCCCCTTTTTTTAGGGGCATTCTTTAAACTCCAAATAAATGTGTTCAGTTCACATGGCTGAAGAAATCTTTGCAGAAGGAAATTCCCAGTGCTGCTGCTGAGAGCTCTGTGCTTGCAGGAATGCTCAGAGGCTGCAGGTGGGATTGCAAATAAAGCCTTGTTTTAAGCCATCAGAGTTGTGGAAAGAGTTTTGATCCCCAAAAAATAAAGGCTGTGGCCAGGCTGGAGAGCAGCCAAAGATGATCCAAAGCCTGGGAAGCTCCCATGAGAGGAGAGGCTGAGAGAACTGGGAGCTGAGATTTAGGGGAGATCTTGTCCCCATGTTTGGTGTTTGAAGGGTGGCTACAAAGGAGAAGGAAACTCCCATTTTGTGAGGAACCATGGAGAGGACAGGGGAGAGTCTGAACAGGTTATTCCTGGGCACCAGAGCACAGCAGGTTTTCACCATGAGAAATCAGCTGTTGGAAGTGATGGATTCCCTGAGTTTGGACACTTGGGGATCCATCAGGACAGGCTGCTGGGACAGCTGGTCTAGACAGCATTTTTACCAAGAAAGGTTGGACCAGCTGAGCCTTGAGACCCCTCCAGCCTGGAATTTTCTGGTTCTGTTAATGCAGGAGGAGAATTTCACCTCTTCCCAGCGGAGCTGGCTGCTCTCACACTCCTGCTCCAGGCTGGGTTCTGACAAATCCCACCAAAACCAGGGGATTTGTAATCCAGGTTTACAAGCCTGAAACTTCTGAGTTTCTAAAGCTCTGTTTTTCCTGATGTTGTGAATTGCTGAAACTTGTTCCCAAAACTCAAACATCAAAATTATTTTTGTAGCAATACTCATATTTAGAATTCTTTGTGTGGAACAGACTTTCTTCTGCTGTCCCTCTAATGTAACCAATATGAGTGAAAAGGTTATTGCTTGTTCACCAATCACAGTAGCCTGTGACAAAATATATATAATATATATATATATAATCCTTTAAATAAACAAAGTCAAATTTATCTCTCCAAGAACTTTAGAAAAATTTCATGTCATGTATTATTCAAGGCAGTGAGAGGAATTTCTTCCTGTATAATTTTCCCAGCTGTCCCAGAGGGAAAGGCAGAGTTCAGAATTCAGTAGAAGCATCAGGTTTTATTTGGTAGCAGAAGTGGGGCCACAATTCCCTGCTCAGGGGGAAGGCCTGGGGAGCAGCTGAGCCTGAGCCCTGTGGGATCCTGGCTCCTGGCTGGCCTCAGGTGGGATATTGGGATGGGATTCCTCCTGGCTGGGGCTGCCCCTGCATCCCTGGCAGAGCCAAGGCCAGGCTGGACACTGGGGCTTGGAGCTGGGGTAGAGGGAGGAGTCCCTGCCATGGGAGGAGATTGGAATCAGATGAACTTTAAGGTCCCTCACAACCCAACCCATCCCATGATCCCAGCCCAGCTCCTGGCTCTTGTTAGAGGAGACTGAAATAATGACATTTCCATAGTTAAGTGTCAGAGTACAGAGAAGGGTGTTTATTTTTTTGATTTTGATAGATATAGATTCTGGATAATGATTAGGGATTGAAGAATAAGGTTGTTACTTTTCTAATTTTATTGGTTACACTAGAAGTTTATTAAAAGTTTTTCTTCAGACAGGAATGTATGAATAATTGTTTACATTACAAATTGTGGGAAAGTGTTGTGGTGTGATCATCCCTCCTTTCCCCACCCCTGCCCATCAGTGTATCACTCCTGGAATTCCAGGAGTTGTGGTGTGTGTAGTCTAGTTTTCCTAGGCCTACAGTTCCTAAACTTCTAAGTTCTATTCCTTTGTGATGTTTTAGTTTTGGAAGTCTGTTCTCACAACTTAAACATTGCCATTGTTTCTGTAAGGACAACTTAATGTTTTAAATTCTTTCTGTAAGACAGACTTTCTCTAACATCTCTTTAGTTTAACCAATATAAGTGAAGATCTATCCCTCTCCCTACCAACGAGAGTGACCTGTCCAAAAAAGTTTAAGGAAGAGTCAGTTGTTTAAATTGAGCCAGATTGTTGCTGTGGGCAATGAACAACGACACCAACCTTGTTTGTAGAAATTTCATCTGACCCTTCTTTATTCAAAGACTGACCCCCTTTATACAGTTTCTTGAACAGGCTCTCTCACTGGTCAGAAGAGTGCCAGAACTCCTCATCCCATTGGCCCAAAACTAAAAGACAGAGAGAAGTCCATCCCACAGAAAGGAATCCAAAACACCACTCTCCTTACAAAAACACTGGCAATGTTTCTGCCAAACCTGTGAGAAACAAGGTCTTCCTGAACCCAAACATCCTGAAGAAGCTGAATCCAGAGACTCAGAAACCTCAGGCCCAGGAGCCTCAGACTCCAGCAGATCATGTTCTAAAGAAGAACTCATGTCATGTTGTTACTCACCACCACAACAAAACCTTACAAATACTAGAAAGCTCTAAAAAACTGAGAGTGACACCTGTCCTTGGCAGAACACCACAACTCCAGGAGTGTCCCTGCTCAGCAGCCCCAGGCTGTGGGGGCAGAGCCACCCAGTGTCCCTTGTGCTGTGGCTGTGGGAGGAGCAGGCTGTTCCCCGTGGAGCTCAGGCCAGCCTGAGCACCTCCCGCACCATCCTGCCCACGCCGTCGTGGATGTCGTGGATGGGGGCGTTGCACATGAAGGCACTGGTGCTCACCAGCAGGTTCCTGGTGTCCACGTGCACCTCGGACACCTGGCTGCAGATGTGCCTGCAGCCCAGCTCCTTCAGAGCCTCGGCGGTCTTGGCGTAGGGCCACCTGCAGGGGNTTGTGGTGTGTGTAGTCTAGTTTTCCTAGGCCTACAGTTCCTAAACTTCTAAGTTCTATTCCTTTGTGATGTTTTAGTTTTGGAAGTCTGTTCTCACAACTTAAACATTGCCATTGTTTCTGTAAGGACAACTTAATGTTTTAAATTCTTTCTGTAAGACAGACTTTCTCTAACATCTCTTTAGTTTAACCAATATAAGTGAAGATGTATCCCTCTCCCTACCAACGAGAGTGACCTGTCCAAAAAAGTTTAAGGAAGAGTCAGTTGTTTAAATTGAGCCAGATTGTTGCTGTGGGCAATGAACAACGACACCAACCTTGTTTGTAGAAATTTCATCTGACCCTTCTTTATTCAAAGACTGACCCCCTTTATACAGTTTCTTGAACAGGCTCTCTCACTGGTCAGAAGAGTGCCAGAACTCCTCATCCCATTGGCCCAAAACTAAAAGACAGAGAGAAGTCCATCCCACAGAAAGGAATCCAAAACACCACTCTCCTTACAAAAACACTGGCAATGTTTCTGCCAAACCTGTGAGAAACAAGGTCTTCCTGAACCCAAACATCCTGAAGAAGCTGAATCCAGAGACTCAGAAACCTCAGGCCCAGGAGCCTCAGACTCCAGCAGATCATGTTCTAAAGAAGAACTCATGTCATGTTGTTACTCACCACCACAACAAAACCTTACAAATACTAGAAAGCTCTAAAAAACTGAGAGTGACACCTGTCCTTGGCAGAACACCACAACTCCAGGAGTGTCCCTGCTCAGCAGCCCCAGGCTGTGGGGGCAGAGCCACCCAGTGTCCCTTGTGCTGTGGCTGTGGGAGGAGCAGGCTGTTCCCCGTGGAGCTCAGGCCAGCCTGAGCACCTCCCGCACCATCCTGCCCACGCCGTCGTGGATGTCGTGGATGGGGGCGTTGCACATGAAGGCACTGGTGCTCACCAGCAGGTTCCTGGTGTCCACGTGCACCTCGGACACCTGGCTGCAGATGTGCCTGCAGCCCAGCTCCTTCAGAGCCTCGGCGGTCTTGGCGTAGGGCCACCTGCAGGGGGACAGGGAAGGAGAGCTGGGCAACCACCCACACACTGTGCTGGGCTGTCAGCGGCCAGAACGTTCCTCTGAGAGCCCTGGGGGAGCAGAGACCCTGGCATGGAGTCAAAAACACCTGTGTGTTTGACATGAGCCCTCTGAGTGCCCTGGGGGAGCACAGACCCTGGCACTGAGTCAAAAATACCTGTGTGATTTGAGCCCTTTGAGTGCCCTGGGGGAGCACAGACCCTGGCAGGCTGAGCAGAGACCCTGGCAGGGGTCTCAGAGACCCTGGCACTGAGTCAAAAACACCTGTACCTTTGATTTGAGCCCATGGAAAAAAAATTACCAACCTTGTATGAGGAATTACAAGACACTGGAGTGTGAGTAGTGATGGTTAACTTGGCACAGGGTGAAAATGCAGAATTTTAGGGGTTTGATCCCTGGGGGAGCACAGACCCTGGCAAGTGTCTGAGACCCTGGCACAGAGTCAAAAACACCTGTGTGTTTGGTTTAACCCCATGGAAAAAATCACCAACCTTGTATGAGGAATTACAAGACACTGGAGTGTGAGTAAAGTGATAGTTAACTTGGCACAGGGTGGAAATGCAGAATTTTAGGGGTTTTATGATGGGGGTTTAAGGGGCAAAGATGGAGGATTCTGGGTGTGTCCCTGGGCTGCTTCTTGGTCTTTCAGCCTCCATCTGCTGCTGTGCTGGTGGCACATTTGGGTTGGTTCAGAGTGAAGGGAACTGTCTAACATAGCTGAGAGGTATTGGAAAGTTATAGTAAATAAAGAACATGTAGATTTTAGTATAAAAGATAAACCCCCCCAGAGGGTGTCAGTCTGCTCCATTCTGACCTGCAAGATTCTTCCAGCCAGAATCATTATGTTCTGGATAACAAACAATAAACAATCCTTGGACACGAGAACAGAGAGATCTTGGGCTGTTCTGTGCTGGGATAAACAGACTTTGGGCAATCCTGGGGTCACAGCAACAGCACAAACCCCAAGACTTGGGAATGGCCAGAGGGAGAATTCTGTGGGCACTGCACAAAGCCTGCTCTGTAGGACCCAAAGCTTCTCCTGCTGGAGGAGATTCTCCAGGACTGTACACCCCTCCTGTTCAAAGGAGTTGGAAATCTGAAGTTAAGGCCAAAATGAGACCTGAAGTTCCCCTTTGGATGTTCCACTTCCTAATTCTGCTCACTCCAGTGCTCACGTGGTGGTTTGGGTGAAAAGGGACCTCGAAGCCCACCCAGTGCCACCCCCACCATGGCCAGGGACCCCTCCCACCATCCCAGGCTGCTCCAAACCCTGCCAGGGATGGAGCAGCCACAGCTTCCCCAGGTAACAGTTAGATTTAGGTTTGGGGTGAGGGTTTTTTTTCACCAAAATTCCTCCAAATTAGTGAAAAAACTCCTTCCTACAAAAGCCATCAGCATTCCTTGCCTGCCCTTGGGAGAATCCAGTCACAGCTTCCCTGCAGGACTGGAGACAGTTTCACTGCCTCCCTCTCTTAAACCCCAACCCCTGGCTGCCCATCCTGTTCCTGCCTTGGATCTGTTAACTTGGAGTCACCAAAGGTTAGTCCTACCCTGGCAAATATTTAATTTCAAATGATAAATTACATTTGAATTAATTTAAGATAAAGTGTCTTATTCAAAGGTCGTGTGTTGTCCCTGAAAATCATCCTTCTGATTTATTTTGGTGTAATGGAGTCAGTTCTCATGAATTGTAAGAGAAACAAGGATCATGTTTGCATTCCTTGGTGAAAAGATCTCACCTGATGGACTCTCAAGTGAGCAGTGGAGATGGAGAGGTGGGAACTTCTCTGTCCAATCTCTGGGCACTGTCCAGAAATTTATAGATACGAGGTCAACAACAAACTAAAGAGTTCTTTTCTCCTTCTCTGCCTGAACCCCTGCTCTGTGTGTTGCTGTGTGTTCCTGTCTGTGTCACAGTGACAGTTGTGGAAACAAGTCACAAAACCACAAACAGCTCTGGTGTTACATCATTCCTTCTGCTGTGCTGAGGAATGATAACATTTTCCAGAGTTTCTTTTCCCTGCTAATTCCCCAAAAGGGCTGGAATTGCTGAAGGCCTCACTGGAGACAGCAGAGCTGACTTCTCACAAACACCCCTGAGCTCCTTGTGAGGCTGGCAGCACCCAGCCAGGCTGCTGGGGATTTTGGGGGGACCCTGGTGTGCCCATCACCAACCCCCCCGGGGCACTCACTGCTCACACTCCGTGTCGTGGCCCACGGTCACCTCGCAGCCCGGGAAGATTTTGGCTGCCAGCACGGGGGAGATGCAGCACAGCCCGATGGGTTTGTGGGCAGCATGGAAAGCCCTCAGCGCCCCCTCCACCTCTCTGGAGACGCTGCAGTTCTTGCCCTGGGTGGCCCAAGTGCTCAGGTTTTTTGCCACCCCGAAGCCACCTGAGGAAAGAGAAAGGGTTTAGGCTGGAGGTTCTGTCCAGGGCAGGATTTTGGTTATGGTGATGGGTTCAGGAGCTGGGCTGGAGCAGAGCCCAGGGACACAGCAGGGATTTATCCCAAGGATCCCTGGGCACACCTGGGCAGCACCAGAGCCCGGCTGGGCCACAGCCAAGATCAAGGCCAGGATGGCACAGAATGGAGCCCGGGGCACGAGGCCCCACCCTGGGATCAGTTCTGCCCCAGCAGCACAGGGCAGTTCATGGGGCAATCCCAGCTCCAGGGGATGCAGCTCCAGCCTCCTTGCTTTGCCTTCTCACCTCACCCTTGGTTTTGTTCTTGGGCTGAAAGTTGTCCTTGGTCCCAAACTGGAGCAGGAATTGTTTTGTCTCCCTGCTCTGTGCAGAGAGCACTGAATATGAAACCTAAAACTCCCCCCAAAACAGCCCAGAATGTAAAAAATACAAAAGCTAAAACTCAAGGCATCAATGGCGTGGTGGAATGCTCAGGTGGAGTGGATGGCTGGCAGCATTTTTCCAGAGTCAATAAAAGAATTAAAATTGCCTCTGCTTCCAAGCCCTGCTCCAGCCTGTCCCCCTCCACCCCACGACTCCCATGTCATTCCAGACCTGTGGAATATCCCAGCTGCCCCCACAGGACCCTACCAGGAATGATGAGGGCATCCAGCCCCTGCACATCCAGCGTGGCCAGGTCCTTGATGCTGCCCCTGGCGATCCTGGCGCTCTCCACCAGGACATTGCGCTGCTCCGGCGTGGGCTGCCCCTTCACATGGTCCACCACGTGCATCTGGGGGATGTTGGGAGCATAAACCTCAGCCTGGAGCGAGGGGAAAGGGCTGTTATCCTTCAGGAATGAGGGGGAAGTGTGGGAATGCTGAGGGGCTCTCTTGGGAAAGAGCTGGCACGGAGGAAGGAGGGAAGGGAGGAAGGAAATCTTTAGTAGTTTGTGCCCAGAACTGCTTGTCTGGGGGGCTGAAGAGCCCATCCATATCCCCATCCATATCCCCATCCATATGCCTATCCATATGCCCATCCATATCTCCATCCATATCCCCATCCATATCCCCATCCATATCCCCATCCATATCCCCATCCATATGCCCATCCATATCTCCATCCATATCCCCATCCATATCCCCATCCATATCCCCATCCATGCCTCTTTCTGCCTGTCCCATCCCATTCTCACCAGGACAGGACCTGGAATTTCCTCTCCCCACCCCCAGTTTTCCCAAAGCCAGAGAGATTTTCCAGAAAATGCTTCCCCTTCCTTTAGCTCTTCCAAACCCATTTGCAGAAATTGGGAGTGGAGGGTGGTGAGCAGATTTTGGCACCGGAGCACCTCTGGGCCCCACAATTTAAGAAGGATTTTAGGAACACCAAGGTGTCCCGAGGAGGGCAGGGCTGGAAGGAACATCCTGTGAGGAGCAGCCGAGGGTTTGGAATTATCTAGGTGGGAGACAAGGAGGCTGAGGGGTAACCTCATGGCAGCTTCCCGTGGAGAGCGAAGCGCTGAGCTCTCCTCCCTTCCAGCTGAAATATTCCATCCCAGGCTGTTTCCTTGGAAAAGGAGGGATTGAAATGACGCCGTTTCCTCCACTAGAGGCCCCTGCCGATCCAGGGATGAGGGAGGGACGGGCTGCGAGCCTGCTGGGTCGGGATGTGGCAGCAGGGAAGCGACGCAGCAGCTCCAGGAGAGGAAAAGGCAAATTTACACAGAGCGGAGAAAACGACCGGCCAAGTCCCATCCTGGAGCCGGGCAGCGAAGGCAAGGTTGGAATGGTTTGGAATGGCTTGGAATGGTTTGGAATGGTTTGGAATGGCTTGGAATGGCTTGGAATGGTTTGGAATGGTCTGGAATGGTTCGGAGCTGGCACGGGCAGGTCCCCCCCGTGCCTCTGTGTTCCACAGAGCAATTCCCATTCCCCGGGGAACGGCTCCGACCCAGACTCGTGGCGGGGTCACAGCTGGGTGGGATCTTCCAGAGGCTTTCCCTCCCTCCTTTCCCTCCTCACGGAGCAGTTCTCCCGACTTTTACAGCAGCTGCCTCTTTTTTACCCCCAAGTTTAACTCACCACCGCCAGTCCGTTCTCTCATCCCTGGCAGTGTCCAAGGCCAGGCTGGACATGGGAGTACCCTGGGACAGTGGAAGGGGGTGGGAATGGACGAGCTTTAAAGCCCTTCCCAACCCAAACCATTCTGGGATTCCCTGATTCTATTTCCCCTGCTGCTCTTTGAAGGTTTTATAAAGAATTTCAAAGAGCCCGAACTGCCTTTTAAACAGAAACAGCAGGCGAGAAAAGAGGACGTGCAAGCTGAAAGAGGAGGGAGAAGGCGTTCGGGAAAGTCTGGAGGAGAGTTTGGATCCTCTGGCCGCAGAGCCAGATCCCTGTGCGGGGCACAGCCGAGCAGGGAGCTCTCCAGCGTTCCAGGGCTTTGGGGGAGCTGGTCCAGAGACCAGGAGGGGAGAGGATGAGGAGCGGAGCCGGGAACAGGAGCGGGGAAAAGGAGCCGGGAAACGGAGAGGGGGAAAGGAGCGGGGAAAGGAGCTGGGAATGGGAGCGGGGAATGGGAGCTGGGAAAAGGAGCTGGGAAAAGGAGCGGGGAAAAGGAGCGGGGAAGAGGAGCCGGGAAAGGGAGCCGGGGGAAAGGAGCCGGGAAAAGGAGCGGGGAATGGGAGCAAGGAAAAGGAGCCGGGAAAAAGGAGCCGAGGACAAGGAGCCGGGAAAAGGAGAGGGGGAAAGGAGAGGGGGAAAGGAGCCAGGAAAGGGAGTCAGGAAAAGGAGCCGGGGGAAAGGAGCCGGGAACAGGAGCCGGGAAAGGGAGTCAGGAAAAGGAGCAGGGAACAGGAGCCGGGGAAAAGGAGCAAGGAAAGGGAGCCGGGAACAGGAGCCGGGGAACAGGAGCCGGGAACAGGAGCCGGGCACGGTCCCGTCTCTCACCTGAGCGCCCTCCCGGCTGAGATGCACCAGCACGGCCGAAGCCTCGTGGATCTCGCTGCCGTCGAAGGCGCCGCAGCCGGCCAGCAGCACGGCCACCCTCTTGGCCATGGTGGCCGAGCACAGGGTCCCTGCAGAGCCGCTCCCAGCCCTGCCCGCAGCCCTTTATAGCGCCAGCCCTCCCCAGCAGCAGGAGGGGCCGGCAGCCTGGGGCTGGGCTTCTTTCTGGCGAGAGGTTTTATTTCCAGTTCCACGGGCAGGGCGTGTAAATATTATTTGTTTCCTCAACTGGCTGCTGCCTCAGAGCCCTTCTTCCCAGCACGTTGTCTGCAGAGCAGCCCCAGCTGACGTGCCCTGCTCGACAGAGCAGCCGTGGTTTTCCTCCCCAGCTGTTGATTTTCCATTTTAGTGCAGACTGAAGCACCAGAGCCTTTGCACAGGAGATGGTACCAAGGGGAGCCTGCCCAGAGCCAGGGTTTCAGCCCGTGCATTCCCCTCTGTGCCCCTTTCTTTGAACCCAGCACAGCATAGGCTGCTTCAGACTTTTAACACCAACATTTCCTTTTCAGATCCTGAATGTTGCATCCCTCAGATCCCACCTCCCAAAAGTGGATGTTTTTCACTTTGCTGCAGTTGTTTGCTGAGTTTTAGCACCCTGAGTTTACCAATTAATGAAGTCATAGAGTTGGAAGGGACCCCACAGTGTCCAACTCCTGGCCCTGCACAGGCACCCCAACAATCCCACCCTGTGCATGGGAGCATTGTCCAAACACTTCTTGATCTCTGGAATAACGGGATTCTTCACCAACAGCACCATCTCTCCCTTTACTTAGTTCCAGGGAAGAGGCACTGGGAGTTTGTGGAGCCCTGAGCTCTGGAGGGGCCCCTGGCAGCCAGCTCAGGGTCTGGAGCTCGTTCCTCCCACCCTGGCTCTGCTCACGTGGGGATGATCCTGTACCTCTCTATTTCAGCTCAGCCCTGCTGAAATAACTGTGGAGGCTGAGAGAACAGAAAACTCCCACAACATGGCTGCAGGGTGTTTTTCAGGGGTTATTTATAAGACCTGTTCCTTGGGGCTCTGTCATTTTTGGGTGAGACATGAAGCACATCCTGTGGGTAATGAACTCGTGGCTTGGCAGGCTGTTCAGTCAGGGCAGGCCTGAGGAGGAGGCTTGCTGCTGCTGCTTGGCACTTCATTTATGGCATGTTCCTCCCAAAATGAGGGGGTTCAGGCACCCAGCTGCTGCCTGAACAAGAAATGTGTGACAGAGGCCTTGCAGTCCCTCTAATCCAACCCAGGCTGTGCCTCTCAGTTACTTTTATTGCCCAGAACAGGAATTACATTGGGATATGCATAGAAAACACCCAAAGCCTTCCCCTTGCTGCTTGTTTTGCTATCTAAGGAATCCTAACAATGGTTTGGGGGGTCTGTTATTCCCCTTGCATGAGAAAAACAGCTGAGTGATGTTGCAACCTGGACAGGCAATTCCTCCTTCCTGCAGCTGCCTCGGGAGCAGACCCATTAGCCATGGGGCAAAGTAGCCAGAGGCTGAGGATTTCCACAACCCACATCAGCTACCCCTGCCTGTTGTAAACTGGCTGGGCTGGTTCCCCTTACTGGGATGGATAATTGGTGCAACTGGACCAGCCAGGCTGGTTCCCTCTCCTTGGAAAAACATCCCTCTCATCAGCCATGTCAGCCCTAAAGACCTCTCAGCAAGGGAGAGATGAGTGATAAATGACATTTCTCAGCTGGGTTATTCCAGCCTGGGTGTACACATTTACCGTGGGCTTTGGTATTACCAAGTGGCTTTAATCTGCATTGAGGTTCTGGTGAGGAGGGGAGAACCCAGAGACGCCAGGAGAGTTTGGGATCCAGCTGGATCCAGCTGCCATCGTGCTCCAGCTGGCTCAGGGGGCAGGGGGAGCAGGGTCCTCTGACTGTAGCTGCTGCTCTGGGGTTGTTCTGGATGCTGTCACAGCTCCAACACCCCTTGGAGGATCCCACAGGCCTGACTGTGAGCTCCAGCCAGTGCAGCTCCCAGTCCTGTTCCCAGCAGCCTTCCTGTCCTCCAGCCCTGGCTGTAGGAGAGGATTTATGGGGGATCACAGAGCAGGATCTGCTGCCCGTTCCCAGCAGATTTCCTGTCCTGCAGCCTTGGATTTGGACAGGATTTATGGGGGTCACAGAGAAGGATCTGCTGCCCAGACCCACCAGCTCTCCTACCTTCCATCCCTGGCTGTGGGACAGGATTTATGGGGGATCTCACACCAGGGTCTGCTTCCCTTTCCCAGCAGATTTCCTGCTCCCCTGCCCCTGGCTGTGGGACAGGATTTATGGGGGATCCCAGAGCAGGGTCTGCTGAGGAGAACATCAGAGCTGGCTGCTGGGGGAGCTCTGCAGAGCCACCCCTGGGCAGCCCAGGAGCATCAGCACAAAGCTCTGCACGCTGTTCTGCACCTTCTGCCACGTCAGGAGAGAGGGATTTGCTTTAACTGGAGCTGGGTCCCTCAAGGGAGCAGTCCCTAAGCTGGTCCAGCCCCACAAACAACCCAAGAGAGGACCAAAGCCCTGTCAGCTCTCACAGAACAGTTCTGAGACGATTCCCACTCAACCCCTGACCCAAGAGGATCCCAGGTCAGTGCCTGCTGCTTCCTGCAGCCTCCCCTCCACCCTTCGTGCCCTGACCACTCATCCCCACGGGAAGCAGCAGGGAGCTGCCCACAGCTCCTTCATTTCCCCTTTGGGACACAGTCCTGGCAGTGCTGGCCTGGACTCCTGACCTGGAGAGGCTCCTCTGGGCTGGAGGAGCTGGCTGTGGAATGACAGACGGACAGACGTGACCTTTAAGGGAACGGCCCCGGCTCTGCCCTGCGTTTGCCCAGCTCGGGGGGCTGCTGCCAGGCATTCAGAGCTGTGACAGGCACAAACAGCAGGCCCGTGTGAGGAGAAACAAGTGGTTGGTCCCCAGGGAGCTGCCCAGGGCTTGTTTGCTCCATCGAGGTGGACGCTTGCAAAAAACCTTCACTTTATAACCGGCGCAATTTCCCCGCTGGCAGGAGCGAAAAAAAAAAAAAAAAAAA
>VXBS01004910.1:0-58996 GCA_013400255.1 Sitta europaea
TTCCGATTCAAACCACCACAAAGCGTCTTTTTTGTCTCTCATCTGAGGACTGAGGAAACATTTTTGGTGGAAAATATCGTTATCTTCATCATGAGAAATGCTGGTGTGGAAAGTATTTAAATTTCCTCATCGTATCAGGAGAAGCATAAGTAAACCAGATTGGACGGGGCTTTGAGCAACCTCATGTGCTTCAGACTCTTCCCCAGCACTATTGCCATTCTCTGGACTAGCACAGTCACCTCAATGTCTTTTGTGCGTGTGCCCACATAGTGCTCTGCATTGGCCCAATCACAGTGTTACTATGGGGTTAAATGTTTCTGAAAATCATGTAGAAGTAGGCCAAAAGAATGCTTGGTATTATGGATAGTCTAGCAAGCTAAAATGTTTATGGTAACGGGAACTGGTACNAGGGATAGTCTAGCAAGCTAAAATGTTTATGGTAACGGGAACTGGTACATAGGGTCTCTAAGATACCCAGAGATAAGATTCATACATGTTCATACAAGGATGAGCTAACTCTCATGAAGCAATATTGATAAAGTTAATGAAGCAATACTAATGAAGCAACATTGATAAGGTTGTTATAGTGATTACTGCTACAGCTGAAATTGTATAAATATGTGCATTTTGAACAAAGACGAAGGAGCTGGATTTGGGTTGCTGATACCCCTAGTTCCCTGGTGTGCTCCAATAAAACACCTGCATATAATCATTCTGTGATTATGTGTTCTTGAACGCTAGCAATTCTATCAGTGTTTCTGTATTATTGCATTTATTTTAATTTTCCTATTAAATTGTATTTCTGACTTGGGATCTCCCACTGGTTTGCTTTCAAACTAGTACAACTGCTTATGTATCTGATCAATCATTTCTTATTCTTGCTATCTGTGGCCAAAGTTCCAGTTCCAGCTGAGCCATGACCTTCATGTGACAACCCTACATGCCAGAGCAAGGATCTTGTAGTCACCAGTGGGTACCTGATCACCTTTTCGTAGAGGCTATGCTTCCTTTCTGCTTTTAACAACACTCAAAATATCATTGTTAAGCCTAAGTAAGTCACTCATTCTGCCTTCTTCCTTTCACTTTGTAGGCGGTCGACTATTATTTTGCTTCCAGCAGGATGTTATTCAAAAACTCCTAGCACTCGCATGCTGCTTTGCTTTCCACAAATGCTTCCTGTTAAATCCCTCACATCTGGGCTCTGAGTATACCAAAGCTGTCTTGTTTAAAATACAGGGCCTTTTTCCTAATACTGGTCTTCGGTATGCTCAGCAGGATCTTACACCCACAATGTTGTGATTGCTGCATCCAAGGCTGTTATTTGAAGTTGTCTTTTCAGTTTGTGAGCAGCAAATCTAGCAATGCATTGATCCTAGTCAATGTGACCAGTGTATTTAACAGGATGCAAGTCCTCATGTATTCCAAGAATCTCATGAACAACTTGTACATTGCTGTACTGTTCTCCCAACAAATGCCTGGGTAATTGAAGTCAACCATGATGACCAGGTTATTTTGGCTCACTACTTGCTTGAGGAGGCAAAGTAAGTTTTCATCAGCTTTGTCATCCTAGTTTAAAGGCCAGGAACATACACATAAAAAAGATCCTCTTTGGTGATAAACCATCTAATCTTGGTCCTAAGACATTTGACAGACATTTTTCAGTCGCCATAGCTTACCTTCATAGACCCAGATTTCTTTTTTATAAAGTGCAACTCCACCTCATCTCCTTATCTTTGCAAACGAATTTGTAGACATCTATTGTGATCTTCCAGTTGTGTGAGTCTTCCCATCAAGCTTCTATGACTCCTTTCACACATTGTAACTCTCAGACTAGGCAGGAATGTGCTCTTCTTGTCCAGAATTCATGTACTTGAGGTGATTTGACTTAGGATTCTTCCTTTGCAAAGTTTTGGGAAGCATTGCCCCTTACTCTAGTAAACCTACACGTTCATCCATGTTTTAATTATGAGCATTCAGGTCTCAGCTCAGGATCCTACTCTCAAGTTATTTAGTAAAAAGCATAATTCATTAAGTCATCTAATCTGCTAGCAAGGTAAGGTTGCGCATGATTTGTTGACTTCCTGAAAGTTTCAGGATTTTCAGTATTTCAGTATTTTGAGTCCCTCTTTGTTGAACAGATGATTCAGGTCAACATTGTACTAGCAATGAGCCAAATGAACCTAGTCTTACAGGATTAGATTGATTGGATGGGCTACTTGAGGTCACAGTTAACTAAGGCAATTCTAATTGGCCACTGGTACCTGTTACTGTTTTGTACCAGACAAACAACTCCTCTTAGTGTATTAGACTTAAATTAGTAGCTATTAACTGAGTGCTACACACACTCAAGCGTTGCTGGTTAATAAGAAGGAAAAAACCATCAGTGGCACAGCTTACAGAGAAAGAATGTGAAAAACATATTTCATCTTGGAAGATCAGACACAAACATGTTTCATCTGAACACAAGAAAAGTTTTTTCTGGACAGATAATCACTCTATCCAGAAATTGAAACAGCTTCTGTAGGGATTCCCATTGCTGAAGGTTTTTAAGCTGTGGTGGAAAAGGGTGTTAGATAATCTTATCTAGGTTCCCTTTTCTGCAAAATGTTGGACTGGATAATCTCCTGAGGCCCCAACAAACTGAACCATTTTATGATTCTAAGATAGTATGGATTTCTTAAAACAAAGATCAGGTAACTCAGGGGATAAGAAAAATAAAGAATGCAGTAATTTTTTGTCTAGAAAGGAAACAACCATGTCTCTGTGAAACATTTATTAGAAACATGAACAAACTTCCCTCTTTTTATCCTTCATCTCTGGTACAATTCTTGCCATCAGAGTCAAGGGGAAACATTAATAGAATAATGTCAGAATTGTTTATGATTTATGAAAGTAAGCCTTTGGGAAAAAAAGCCAAGCTTAACATACCTGCCTCCTGCATTTATACTGACAATTTCAGAACAGCCTAAAAAATTAGATGCACAAAGCTTCACTCAAGTGGAACTTGAATTGAGTGCCCACTGCCTTTATCTCTGTGGAATGTGAGCTGTGGGTACCAAGAGAACATTTGAAACACAGGTGATATGAAGACAACAAAAGATAGACTTGGCCTTATCTTTCAGCAGTCAGAAAAATTGCTCACTAGGAACTGAAACAGCAAGGAAAAGATATGTTTTTAATCAGCCTTCACAATTGGACAACCCTTCAAAGTAGAAAAGGGAGCCATTAATGTACTTCACACTGAGCTCTACTGGCTTCAAAATCAGTGATATAAACACAGAACTTTCCAATCTGAAAAAAAATTTAATTTCTACATTGAGAAGTATTCTACATGATGAGGAAAGATTTTGTTGTTCTTGTTCTGGGTTTTCCCCCTTCAATAGAAAATAACAGAAAATACCTCCTACCATTAGAGAAAAACTGAAAGGTGTTTTGGCATACTTCATTCTTAATGCAATAGTTAGTAGGCATATAAATTCTTTAGGAATTTTCTTTGGCAAATCATATCTATGCAAACTTAAGCATGTTTCATACTAAAAATGCCTCACTTCTGGATCTTGAAGTTAAGGAGGTATTTTAGTCACTTACTGAGCCTGAGTCAAAGTAATTGCAGGTGAAAAAGCCAATCAGAAACAGTTTGACAACTTACTAAGTAGGCATCCAAAACTGAAGCATTATCATTTTCCATTTCCAGTGTGCTCTGTTCTGAAGTCAAATAGATGGCACTGTCTCCCAAAGTGAATGTTGAACTCGAAGGCAACCCTTTACTGCAAAGGGAAGGGAGAATACAATCAACCAAAAGTCCAAGTTACAAAGCTCAGTCATAACTGAAAATTAAAAAGTAAGGTTTTCTATTAAACATAAAAATCTTCAAATATTTGGAAAAAAGGAATGTAAATAAACAAATATAGTTATGTTCGCAATGTCTAGAAAACTGGAAGCTATTTGACTAATTGTACAGAAACCTCAGATTTTATTTTTGCATTTACTAAAATTTTATCAGAAAGCAATGCTATTCCTTGAACTTCAATATTTATTTAATGAATGAAACTATGTCACAGTAAATATCACATAAATTCATTAATGTCAATATACATTACTTCTACATTAAACATGGTGTAAATTTTGGCAGTGTTTCTTAATTCAAGATAGGGGAAAAAAGAGTAAGCAGTTAGGCACATTGTAACATTAGTAACATTGGAATTTTCCATGCAGACACAGATCACTAGCAGCTCTAAGTTCAGAAGGAAAAGTGAGAGATCAAAAGTGTATTGTAATTAGTAAACATATGCAAGGGATTGAGATTTACAGAGCAGGTGCACTCTCTTACTTTATTCATTGATTGATTTTTGTTCTCTGCCTTACAAAAACAATGTGAAACTACAAATACACCTCCACAGAAATCTCGTTTTGTAACACACTTGGTTAACTAAGTTGAAACCGTCAAAGTTGTTTCAATGGAGTAAGATGACCTTTATTGTGTGTCTTGTCTAGCTGCCAGAAATTAGTCTGCAGGCTGCCTTGAAAACTCAACTGGCAGTTGTGCAGAGACATATTTCAGAACTTATCTATTTGCAGGCAAGGTGAAAAGAAAAAAATCTGAATTACAACTGGGTATGGAAACATGGTTACAGCCATAAGTCCAGATATGACTAATTTCCCCTTCCCTTTGCACTACTTTAAGTATATTTCAGATGGCATAGAACTTCAGAAAGGGCAAAACTAGCGTGCAAAGTTCAACACGCAGAAACTAGCATGTAAAGTTGAAATTCAAATGCTCAACAAAATAATGAATCAATGCCATACTAGAACAGAGCTTTACATTCACCACGTTACAATGTTCCTTTTATCATATAATGCACAGGATATTTTTTCAAAGGCAAGATTTTCTCTTGCACTAGGATGACTCAGGTCCCATTGACTTAGCACTATTCTCATATGTGTAACTTGAATTCTATTGAGTGGTGTAAAGTAAAAAACAAAATTCTTGTAATTAATCTCTTAACAGAAATACACATGCTGTCAGCAGTTGGTAACTGAAGTTCAAATTTCTTCCATAGCATCATCATAGCTGCATTTATTGCCAGTTTTCATTCAGGCTGATTTTTATGATAATGAGAAGGCAAAGACATATTGGGGGTGGCACAGAAGAGAACAAGTGAAATACACACACACACAGTGTTTCAAAAAGAAGAATTCAGAGGAACAGAGTTTTAATACAGTTTCTACAGCACACTGAGTTCTCATCCTTAATTCTTAAGTTGAAACAGAAAAGCCAAGCCCCCAACCCCCCCCAAAAAACCCCACTTTTACAGGTGCTTTGTCTCATTCAGTAATGACCTGCCACCTCAACTATGCTGTTGCCCTTCTCTGGTTAAAACATTCTATTTGATCTTGGTTCTTAATTAAGAAAAGAAAAAAAGAAGCAAAAATAATTCCATCATTAGAGAATTGGGAAAGCTTTGTTTTAGTTTAAGCCACAATTATATGTTACTTCAATCATAGTCAAATTTTCTTTCTCATGGGGATACCCCCAGTGTCTCAGTGCATCTGTTCATAGCATTTAAGCATTCAAGTATTTTTCTTCCACGCAACAGCTTATTATCATGAAGCATGCATGAATTTAATCCGCTTTGAATCAGGTTCGGACAAAGTTGTCTAAGCTCCAGAAGCTAACAGCAGTTGTGTGGACACACAGAATATTGAAACTTAACACACAAAAGTTTGTTTATGTAAAATACCAACTGGCAAACAGGGTATTAATATTCCCCTTAATATTCCTTGCTACAGAAAAACCAATACCTATAAATCCCTGTCACTGGAAGAAAAAGCAGAATAGCATTTCAAAGTCTGGATGCTTCAGGAAGCTTGACTGTATAAGAAAAAAAGTCCTACAATCCCTCAAAGCCTTCCAAAATGTCAAGTGGTCTCCACCAAGAAATAGCAACACAAAGGTAAGACAAAAAAAAATTGAAAAATATACAGATTAGAAGGACAAAGAAGCAAGAGAAGGCAGAATATGCAGCTTACAGAAATGAGGCGTAGAATGTATAAAGAGAAAGAAGAATTAGATTTCATATAGATTTTTCCCTTAGGCTCAGTGTATCAGAAGGATTCAGCAGTCCTCCTTACACAGCCCACAGTATCTTGGCATTGCTTTAAAGAGGGAGGCGAAGCACCTTTTCATGCGTCATGGGATTTTGTTTGGGTTTGGGACTGGAGAGTCCCATGAGACCTGCTGAAAAATACATTGAAAAAAAAAATTCTGTATTCTTGAAATATTTAAAACGTGAATTGTAAAACAACTACAGTTTGAAACATTTAAAAACATTTTAAAGCAAGTTTCAGACATTTCCAGAAGCACCATTGACCTCCTTCAGCTCTGCAATTCTAAAAGTGTATGTCAAGTGAGACAATAGTGCTTAGGGCATTCAGATTTGTCATCTTTAATTTAATTACTTAATTGGTAAACTTTTCCTGGAAGGGGTAAAAAATCTGTTACCACTTCTCTGCTATAACAATAATTCCTAATAGAATATGTAAGTATTACATTTCCTAAGATAAAACAAATAAATCCTTTCAAAGAAGTGGTTTTGGACTAATAATTACATTTTCTAGTGGAAAACAGACCCTTTAGATACTAAAATATCTCTGCACCAAATATAAACCTACTTGAGGAATGGAATATATTTGAAAATTTTAATAGAAACAATAAATTGTCAATTCTGTTCTTTCACTAAAGAAATACTTGACATTGCTTATGATATAACCACTTGATTGAGAAACAGCTTCATGGAAAAGAAACCAGCTGTCTTCTGACAAACAAGAAAGCCTACATTTACTAAATAGTGTATGTCATGATTGTCTTTTTTTTTTTTACCTTCCTTTTTTTTTGGTCCAATCCTTTTTTGTGCTGAAAACTACAGCCATTTCCACCTCTCCACTACTCTTTCCTTTTTTCTAACTCCTCTTCACACTGTCTGGATAGCACCTTGTGTTTCCTCTACTTTTTCAACAACCGAGGAATAACTTGGTGAAAATAATCATCTTGCAGTGTGGAAAAACACTCATAATACTGCTCAGTCAGAAAAACACACTGCTTATGACTGCTGCTCAGTCTCTCTTTTTCACTTTAATCACAAGTGTCCAAACATTTCTTTGCATTATTTACCAATTAGTTCTACTAGTTCTAATCTGTGCCAAGCCAGTTTTACTAAAGCCCTCCTCACATGACACAGCCTCAGGAGCTGGCTCGACCCCAGTAGATCACCTCTGTCTGCTTAACCTCAGTGGCAGTTGCTCCCTTTCTACCACAAATGCTGAGCACTCTTAAGGAGAGATGGTGCTGATTGCCTTTCCTATGTTATAAGCCATTTGCCTCTACTTGGGGAATTATTATATTGGATAACAGAAACAGAGAGTAATTCCGAAGAATAAACCCAACCAAATAGAGAATTTGGTGTGCTTCAAGGTATTTAAAAGTATTACTGCTCTCTATTTGCTGAGGAAAATTATACCGTCTAAGTGGTATAGGCACATACTGCTCATTAGTAGGAGTCAAGGAGCTGTACAAATATCACATTATTACTACAGACACAGGACTCTCCTCCCTTATTACCTTAAACTAGAAATTTCTGACAGGTTACAAGCAAATTCATAGTCTCTACTTTGTAGAACAAGGAAAAAGCCTGATGAAGATGCCAAATGGTAATTCTATTAAGTAATAAAGGAAAATGTCATTAAATTACATATTTAAAGATTGAAAGCAGGCTCACATTTGTAAACAAATCTTTAATTCAGGCTTTGTATCAAAGACTGCTCCAATCTTTCTGTTAATCAGAGACAAGTTGTAAAACAATGAGTCCTTCATCACATAGTTTTCTAACACTCAAAAGAACTCCGGCAAGAAAAAACTCAGATCTGAATCTAAAATTCAGTACATCATTGTAGGATGGGAGTTTTTTGGTGCGTTTTTTTCCCTGCTAGCATTTTTTATGACAGGACTGAAGTTGCTTCAGTGAACCATAAAAGCAAAACATCAAATGAATATATTATTTAGTGTCAAGAAGAAATTATCTCCCTGAACTGATGCCAACAGAAGTTGGTACAAAACAGCAGATGCCCAGAATCCTATGGAAATTAGTTCAATACTGAGCATGCTTAGCTGCTTTCTTGACTCCTAAGAGAAAGCTACTAGCTATGACAGGGAAGCTAATCCTCATGAATTGTACACACTGTGATTGTGACACACACCACTGCTTAATGAGAATTCAAAACTGCCATCAGGCTCCTGCTGAAGAGGGCACACCAAGACAAACAAAGATGTTAGCTGGTAAGGCCCTATGGCACATCTCTTGGCTGCAGTGTAGATGTTTTGGCAGAAGATGTGGAGAACCACACATCTGTGAGTGCTGGTACCAGGTCTGCTGTGTTAGAGAATGTGCCCTCTTGTAATGACAAGTCCATGCCTGGACTGCAGACACTAACAATCTGATAAGATAAGCGTGCTAATCACATAGGTGGCAACATGTCCTGCATTAGAGGTTATTTCATTGACTGAATAACAACTGGAAATTAGATGAGTCTAGATATACAATCAAAGTGTAAACCTGCTAAAAACTTTATTTTAGAATTATTTTGGAGTATATTTACAGTAAAATATAATGGAATTACTCATGGGTTTTCTTTACAGTTAATTTTTTTAGAGAGTAAAGAATATTTGAAATGCTTTAAATCCGAATTCTTTATTCAGACAACTCCACCATTCTGTTTTCCTGACTGATGCTTATACAAAGCAGTTCTTTAGTTTTATTTGATGCTTAAAGCAAACAAAACCCTTCAGTAACTATTTCTATAAAAGAAAAAACTTCATGAAAGATCATAAATTTTGAAGTCCTACAGATAACTTGATACAGGTTGAAGTGAATGAAGTCTATTTTTACTAATGCTTATTCATCAGTAGTTTTATTTACTAAAGCTTGTGTAGAAACATTCTGCAATTAAAACTTCATCATCATTAGACCCCAAAACATGCCTCATTCAAATTTTAATAGCAAACCCTCAGACATATGGAAGGTGCCACATCAGTGAGATTTCTTTCAACTTAATGTAAGTGGAAGCTGTAAATATCACTTTCATCAAGTAATGCTGCAAGTCATTTTACTCTTTATGTAAATACAGTTGCCAAATATTTAACAGAAGGTAAAATCCTACTGACTCAAGATCACTTTTAAAATAACTTGATATTTTTGGGCAACATGCAGTTTACAGAAAGCACTATGTCTTGGCACATGAGTGCGTTTGTCAAATTTATACATTGAGTAGTTAAGGACTCCAAATTATTCCAAACAGTATTCAAGATGTTTCAGTTTGAAGGCAACCCTCCTTGATGAAAAAAAGGCAAAGAAATAGCTCAATACACTGTAAAGAGATCTGCAAGCAGGCAAGGTGACACAACACAGCACACTTCAGGTGCACAAGGGCACGTACAGGCATGTACAGAGATGATCTCCCAGCAAGACTTACTGGCTTAAGCCTGGTATTGGACAGACACAGCTGAAATATTTTCAAACACAACTCAAATCACAATCAGCCTAACTCACTAGCATCTGAGCAACTTCCCTTAAGATATTCCTGGTTTTGTACTTCCTGGGTTAAAATCAGACAGGCTTTAATCACACCCATGGATGAAGTTTCGCAGAAACTTACTTCAGAAAATGGTTGTTAGAGAAGAATTTTAAGCAGGCCATCCAACACTGTACGTTCAGAATAAAGAACATTTTTTCCTTTTCCTAGCACATCACCATTTTCTGCAGCTGTTTTAGGCTACAGCCAAGTTATGAGAAGTACTTCCTATCCTGACCTTAATGTAGTTTGGGTTATGGTGCAGACTAAGGCCCAAGCAAAATTTAGATATCTAATTTCATTTTGGAATAAGAAGAAAAATTCATATAACATTTTTCGCCATGTTTATGTTTTCTATTTCATGATCCCAAATTACAATGCATATAATGACAAACAAACACATGATAAATTCTTCAGGCTTTTGGCACCCCTCCTTCACTGTAGAGGTTCAAGTCTGAGTTACAGAGACATTGATCCTTCTGCTTCTTATTTTGCAGAGCCCCCTTCTGTTGAGCACAATGTTAAACTTCTAGCAGAACAGTAGGGAATCCTCTAACATATACAGCCCTTACCTGCTAGAATAGAGTGTAGGTTGATCACGTTGACAGTGTTCATCCACATTCAGGAAAAAAGAAGAAAGTGTGGTTGACAAGGAAGCTGCTTCAAACAGAGATGGAGTGCTTGGCGCTAGGTATGGCCGGTGGTGTGTACCCAGTACTGCATATGCAGAAATAAAGAAAAATGTTAATAAATTTCATTTTAAATTGAGCCCAAGAATCTTCATGAACATATATTGAGTCCCATAATGACCTCATCAGCTTCATGAAATTTCCTAATGTCTGAATTGATGAAATGGTGGTATTCATATGCCCATACCCACACTCTTGTGTATTACAGAGTGAATTTCAGCTGCTAACAAGTACATTCAGCAGAATAAAGAACTCCTAGGTAATGTATTAAGCAGATGCATGAGCTATGAATTCTTCTCTGTCCTGGGACTGTTCTCATGCTACCAGGGCTCCTTTTTCAGATTGGATTGTGAAATTGGTTCTGCTTTCATCATGGCTACAGGCAAATTTTGAAAGGGGCGAAGTCTCTTCAAAAAGACTCTGGGAACAATGAACTGAGCTTCAAAACACTTCATGTGACTCTCCTGTTTAGAGGTCAGTGAAAAGGATAGCATTGGCTCTGGCCTTAATTTACTACCTGAGATGAAGTTTTATTAGGATGTCCTGAAATCTGAAATTTTAACATCATATTATAAACTTAAATTCTTGCTCCTGAAGGTCCATTTTCCCACATATTGCTGACTACTCTCTCCATAAGAATAACCTGACTCTGATTTTGAGAGATCAGTCATACTCTGTTGGTATTCTAGTTACAGGACTTCTAAAGCTTATACAAAAATTTTAAAAACAGCAGTTAGGTTGTTGATTTGAAAGACAGTACCTTCTTCATCAAGGCTGGTGTAACTTTGTCCCTCAGCAAGAATGCCACGCCTTTCATCCTTCCACTCCTGGCTAACTGCACACACTATTTCTTGTGATGCTGCCTTTAGGGCTGTGATGGAATTGCACCGTTTCTTTGAAGGTGAAGGCTTTAAAGCTGCATTACCAAATGAACATAGGTGTTGAATGATGTCATCTTATCTCTCTACACATCTTTAACAGCATATGAAAAAGCAAGTCATATAGAAAAATCTATGTTTTGGATACAGATGACGAACATGTCCAGAAACTTACTTAACAAACATTACATTAAAACTAGAGTGAAAGGTTATTTCATCTGCAAGAGACATACTTTTTTCTTTTTCAGTTTCTTACAGCTTATTAAGTCACTGGCACCACTAAGTTAAAAAGCTTCTGTGGTCCTATGGTACCAACCCACCTAATCATAGACAGAACGACACAGAAAAAATCCCCAGGAAATAGGAAAATGGAAAAAAACATTTGGACTATTCTGAGAGGTTACAATCTGTTTTTGAGCTGTTAACTACTTCTGTGTAATGATACTTCAGAATTTCTCTTTCAGACTCATATTTCAAACACTACTTTTGGTTACAATAAACACTTCCAAAATTTGATGGCTTACGCGCCCAGGTATCAGCACCTCTTTTATAATTTTTAGCAGGGCCTGCCTATTTAAAAAACATTTTGAATCAAACTCTAGAACTGATCATTGCCACTAGTACTGAGCCATGACCCCATCTACAGTTCTCCAGAAGGGTGCCAGCTATTTCATTTAGTGTTTTTCAGCTGCTGGCTGCTGATCTCCATGCACTGGCTGCAAAGTTACTTCAGATGATGCACTATAACATTTCTTTCATTGCTTTACTACAAAGTTCAAATGAAACACATCATGTCACTTGGCTAAAGACTGAAGAAAAGAATCAGATACATAGTTCCAAGGTATTTTTTAAAAAGAACACAGTAGTTAGTTGCTAAGTTAGCCTCTGCCCAAGGCTAAACCCACTTGTTAAATTTCTACTGTTAATTATGCATGGTTGTTCTGTGCACTAGGGGAAAAAAGCAGAATCAAAACAGGGCTTATGTGTTTAAACTGAAATAATGTCTGACTCCAAGTCTAGAAATAATGTTCCTGAAGGTAGGAATACTCCCAATTTTTTATGAAAGAATAATAATTCATTTGAACCATTAATCTGTATAAAAATACATTAACAGCCCTGTATACAGAGGAAATCGATACAGGTAGGATACTTAGACAGGTTAATAGTCTGGAAAAATAAGACAGATTAATTAAGATCAGAGATAAAATTAGGCATGATATCCTTTAATTGTAGACCGTAGGCTTCAAATACAGAACAGGTTGTATCTTGTCCTGGGACAAATCTACAGTCAGAATTACAAAGAATTGGGGAAAAAAAGACTCAGATGTTGAGGTAACATATATGGCATTTATCTTGCCAAACAGGAGTATCAAGTGGTAAGGAGCAGACACTCTTTATTCTTTATCAACGCAGGGGGGTTCCTTTGAGTATTGTCTCAGATAGCAGAACTCCCAGCAGTTCTTTGGCAAAATTATTCAAAGATTTAAAGAGAACTGAGTTTCAGGAGGCTCCTTTCTCCTTTAGGCTGAATTTCGCTTCACATTTTGTTACATTACATCAGATTCTTCTATTTTCTTATTAATCAATCTTTTCCAAAGGATTTAATTTTCAACTTTAAATCGTTAATTTATTCTAGTATTTGTACTAATTTTTGGTTTACTTAAATCTTATTTAGTTCTAGTGTTTGTTTGTATTATCTTCTCTCTGTCCACACAGACTTGTTTCCCACTCCGGGTAACTGACGAAAATGTTAAGAGACCAGCATAACACTGGTGAAAAAGCATTTACAAGATACCTTCTATCAGTTTGAGACAATGCTATATGCTTGACAGTCCTCCTGCAGAATTTGAGCCAAGTGTCTGTTCCACATTTTGACACTCAAACTCTGAAGCAAATATACTTCCATGAGCAGGATTATAAAACTGCTAACTCATATGCATTTTAAAGTACAAGCTTCTCTGCAAACTAGATAATTCTAGCCCATCAGTTAATTGGTCAAGATCACTGTTTCATAAACAAAATTATACTCAGAAAACACTCTCCTAAAGGGTAATCAAAACCAGCCCTACTCTTACTAGAAAGAAACAAAACAAAAAAAAAGGTGCAATTTCAGCATCACCTTCATGAGTTTTAAAAATAAAGCAGCAAGTTAGTATGCATGCACGCTACTCAAAACACCAAATCTGTATGTCTTACTGTAAAGTTTTATATCACTTACGAAATTTGTTGGAAAAAAGAATCATTGCTTACATAATCAGAACAGCTTTTCCCAAAAGAATAGCCTGGACCTCATCAAACCCCAAGCACTTATCTTTGCCGTGCCAGTATATTTATTAGTGACTTCCTCACTGCACACGCATTGAGCACAACTCAGCAGTTGTCGCAGAATTACATGTGTTGGAAGGGATCTTAAAAATCATCTAGTTCCAAACTCTGCTGAGCCCAGTGACACCTACCAGTAGAGCAGGTTGCTCAGATCCCCACCAAAGTGGCTTTGAACACTCCCAGGACAGGGCATCTACAATTTCTCTGGGCAAACTGTTCCAGTGCCTAATCACCCTCACTTGTAAAGAGCTTCTTCCTCACATCTAACCTAAATCTACCCTTCTTCAGCTTCAAGCTATTCTCTCTTGTCCTATCACTATATATCCTTTTAAAAAGTCCATCTCCAGCCTTCTTTTAAGTCCCCTTTAGGGAACTTAAGGCTGCTACAAGATTTCCCCAGAGACTTGACCACTGTCCTCTCCAAAACTCTCCTCTCCTCTCCTCGCCAAGGGGTGGAGGTCCACCCCTCTAATGAGTATGGAGGCCTCTTCTGGATGCTCCCCAACAGGTCCCTGTCCTTCCTGTGCTGGCCCCCAGATCAGGATGCAGTGTTCCAGGTGGGGTCTCAGCAGAGCAGAGCAGAGGGGCAGAATCCCCTCCCTGCCCTGCTGCCCACGCTGCTCTGGATGCAGCCCAGGGCACGTTTGGCTCTCTGGGCTGTGAGTGCCCATGGCTGGGGCAGGTCCAGCCTCTCACCCACCAGCACCCCCAGGTTCTTCTCCCCAGGCTGCTCTGCATCTGTTCATCCCCCAGCCTGTGTTGGAACCAGGGGTTGCCCCAACGCAGATGTAATGCTTTGCACTTGGTTTTGTCGAACTTGGTCAGTTTCCCACGGGTCTACTTCTCAAGCTTGTCCAGGTCTCTTTTGTCCCCCATCGCCATCCTTCTCTGCGCTTGCAGCACTTCAAATTTAGTTTCCTTTCAGTAGCATGGTCAATTTATAGAGAAATTATCCATCAATTCATTAATATTTATAAGACTCACAGAAAGTCTTATTATCCTGGAAAGCTGTCATAACATATCATGCATACAGGGAATCACTACTTGGGTTAATAAAATTTTTCTTTTAAAGATTCCTTAATTCTACTTAAAATATCTTAATTGTTTTAGTATATTTACTCTCAGCCTTCTCTTTTCATCTTTCTATCCTATTCTTTTTCTTACTTAGAATTTCACAATGTACAACTTACACTTATGCCATCTTGTTGCATTATCAGTTTTCCCTCTTCTTTCATATGCCTTTACACATAATCATGTTTGTTATTCTAATCTGCCAGGCCTTTAACACTGGTTTTCATGGGCAGGCTCAGAGGTCACAAGCTCAATTAGTCTTTAGAAAATAGGTATCATTTTTAGACAACATGCAGAACAACGAAGGTCGGTATGACTTCTAGTGGGAGAAAAGGTAGTGAAAACAAAACTTGATCTGAACTTTTGAAGGAAAAAGCCTGTATGAAGGTGTCTCTCCAATTAGTAAGATGTTGGGGGTTGGGTCCTCTTGTAGAAATTTTTTTCCCATAAATTGCCAGGTAAGTGATCTCTGGGTACTTATGGATAGTTAAGAAAGACAAAAGAAGTGGCTGAGGTGGAGGGAGGGGAGGAACACGTAGACATCACNAGTTGTTTTGCATTCTTCATTTCAGGAGAGGGTCCTGTTTGTCCTTAACGATGCCTGTCTTCCAAACTAAGACATAAGACACTACATTAATTTCCCTGAGTTGAGTCACTTTTGCCTGGGATAATAATTGGTGAGTGACCTCACCCTGTCCTTATTTGAACCCACCTGCCTTGTGTTATAACCTTTCTCCCATTTTCTTGAAGAGGGGGAGCATTTAGGTGTTCACCTGAAGCCAACTTTAGACAGCCCAGATATGAGAAAAATACATAGTACTTACTTCTCTGTAATTTTACTAATAGAGTAAAATCCCAATTACCAGAAATTTAGTTACTTGACTGAAGCTACAAAAGTGCTATGTGATGTCAAAGAACAGCTTGTTTCATTGCCAAGACAGGAGCATAATATAAAATTATGGTTATAAAAACATATGAAAGAGTAGAAGTCACTACTTTCTTACCTTGAACTTTTTTGAAAACTCTTGCATTCATAAACTTTAAAAATCTGTCTGCATAAAAACTTGGTCGGTGAACTGAAACAGTGTCCTACAAGATTGAAAAATATCTCAGTCACATTTTCCACAAGTAAATCACAAGTAAGGTGTCAAGAAAGAAGCTGGACACCTCAGGCAAACTACGTTATACATTTCAGGCATAGTCAAAACTAGTGAATCATTACCTTTTTTCTCCTCTAAAGATTAATTCTTCGAGAACTTTTTAGGTATTTCATTTATGAAATTATGAGTTATGAATTATACAGCTATGTTCTGCTAAATCTTCCAAGCATTTGAAATTATTTTTTTCAAATTATGTATATTTTTCAGTTATTGAGTCTGATATCAGTGTTCTGCTAGGTGGCTAGAATTGTGTAAGTCAAAGGACAAACTGATATTATTAGTTGTTATTTGAAAGCTCAACAAATAAAATTAGAGCATGTATTGGGAAGATTTCAGCAGCAGCTCAAACCACATGGTGAAGTTAGACTACAAATATACCAGAACCAGCTCTTTCCTGGCCAACATAAAAAGAAGGTCCACCAGCTAAAATATCAGGAGTTTAAAAAAATAAAATCCACTTACTCCATCATAAACAAGAGCTTTCCAAGAATGTTCCAGCTTCTTCATTAACCTAAGTATGTAAAAATCTAAATCAGACTGCTTTATAAAACTTCCATTTTTATAAGTAATTCCAGAATATTTTTCTCAGTGAAAATTCATTGAAAGTTGAAGTTCAACTTACCTGTAAGACTGGAGAATATCAATAATACCCATAAATAAAAGCAGCTTTTCACCTTTATGGCTTTTTGCTGGAATACCTCCCATTCTAAGAGAAACAAAATAGATTATCTTTTAAGACTTCTCTGATCATCAGTTACCCACTTGCAAACCCAAAGGAATAGACAATATTCAAGCCAGATTCCACAGTGCAAAGTCAGTCAAATGTGCATCACCTAGCATGCAACAGATTTTAAATAGAAAATTTGAAGTATCTGGGATGCAGTGGTAAATATACACTATTAAAAAAGAGGGATATTTTAAGATATGTTTTAGATAGAACTGGAAATATTCAGATGATCTGAAAATTGGAAGAAAGTATACATCAATTTATTGCTAAGGAAAATAAGTAACTTTAGATAAGGGAGAATTTTCTCACTTTATTGATCATAAGTAACAAATCACAGAAAGTCTGCACATAAATCAAAGTCTAAAAAGGTTGTTTCATATATTTTACACTAAAATTTATGTATTACTGTACTTTTACAAAATTTCTTTACAGATAAGTAACAGACAAAGCAACAGTATCAAGCTGAGAATCCTGACTGCATGGGCCTCCTGTTGGTCCGGGCTCTGTACTCAGCCATGAACCTTCATTCTAAGACCCTCTCTTCCTACTCCAACACCTATAAAACTGGTTCATTTTAGAATGTCAGCATTGTTTTTCGCTCCACTAGTCATTATGTCAATATGAGAGATATAGTGCAAGGCGACAAGGAAAGACTACACTTGTCAGGATCCGAGCAGCACTATATCAAGCAGCACTTGAGCAACACTCAAGTGGTGTGGGAGCCTAGTTAGTGGAACACCTCTGCCACCAAACAACAGCACAGGCCATCTTCTGCGTGAATGTGAGTTGTAAAAGCCAAGTGAAATAAAGCTCTGTCTAATTATACTCTAGAGTTCTCAATGTCTGGAAACTCTCTGTGAATGCTAAATATCATAATTCTCTCTCTTGTTTGCTGTAGGTTTAAGCACAGATTTTGATATCATTAAGACACAGCTCCCTTGAGAACCAGGAGAAAAGTAAATCCTTAATTTCAAATTAAATCCTCATTTAAATGAAGAACTGATTATATACAATGCTGAATGGTGACAATAACACTTCCATAGCACTTAATGTATTATGAAGAAAACAACAGAATAATGATTGTATACATATTCAATGTTCTATTAAAGTTCTTACTAGACAGAAAAATAGGAGAAAAAATCAGTTCTTTATCTCAGGAAATATAATACATAACTGCACTTCTGTGGTTGATGATATACATGGATAATACTACTTCAAGATGAAAACAATCCTTGTAGGAATATCCATTTCTACGCTAATTTGTAGTTTTTGCTTTGGTCTCACCAAAACTTCCAGTTAAAACTTGCTGCTTCCAGTTAAAATTAGATTATAGCTGGGACTCTTGCAATAGCTGTCTAATAACAGCTCTTTTATAAAAGAATGCACATGTGCATACTTAAGTCACTCTGAACTATCAAGTATTTAAAGATGATCAATCTACTGGCCAACATTCCAATTTCATGCTTTGTGGCAAATCTTGATTCTGCTTTGGAAAGTCTTTCAATCTTTCAATTCCTGGATTGCAGTGTACTCATGAATATTTTTCCTGTTAATAATTCTAATAGCAATCTTAAAGCAGGTTACAACGCTTACGTGTTTGTTTTCTCTGTGGTGACGGAATCTCCAGATTTCCCAGGGCCCTGTATAGATTCCATGGCTGTGGAATAGAGAACTTTCTGCCCTCCATGGCGTTTTGCATCTGATGCACTCTGTGAACACTCTCCTTCTCTTTCCTTCATGTTACTGCTCAATATGTGGATCCCCAGAAGCAGACTGTAATCCATGATCTTAAAACTTTCTAGAACCTACCAAAGAAGGAATGTCTATACTGAAACCACAAAAGAATTACACAGCAGCATTTTGCAAACCTGAGTGAAAACACACTCTCAAGGCACAAGCTTCTTTTATTAGGAAATGTGTGAAATGACAGTTAAACAAAAACCTTTTACTATCCCACACAAGTCAAAGTGCTAGTTATCTAATTACCTGAATGCTCTTGTAACAAGTGGGAAAGAAAGATGTACAACTGAAATGTAACCTGAAGTTATTTTGTAGTCACGGAAGATAATTCCAGGCAGCACCTTTTCCTTTTTAGCAAATAATCAATTAATGGTTCCATCATATACTTATGAAAAACACATTTTTAAAATTCACTCTAAACCACATTTCAGACCTCCCTAAGCATTTTTGTCTGTACTCCTCTCTTATTTCCCCTCCACCTCCTATTTATAACAGAGACCATACTCTCAGAGAACTTTGAAATGTCAACAAAAGTATTTGCTACTACCCCCTTGTTAGCAGGTGATGGGATTGGAGTGCAAAAATCATGCACCTCTTTACTACGCTAAATAGGGCCTATCTAAACTCATAAGACAAATTTACTTCTGAAGCATGACTTAATCAACCAGCCTTCTCTTCTAGCTCTACCAACCATTTTTGTCTCTGGCAGCATGTCTTCTCTCACACAGAAGTACTTTCATTTGTTTTTAGTCAGCTACACCATTACAAAATCTGGCATGCTGTCATTGAAAGGCAATACAGCTCAAGTCAATACCCAAACATGAACTAAAGCAAGCTGCAATCACATCTAGTAATACAATCAAACTGTTGTTCACAGCAACAGTTTCATGTCAGACAGCAACTGTGTTTAATGTCTTACACAAGGGCACTACTAAGAGGAGGGAGAAACACCAGTAACAGCCAGGAGGGATATGCTGTGCCACTCACCTCTCCTTTACCTCGTGCAGCTCAGCCGTGATTTCATGACATGTTTTGGCACATAGTGCCCAAAGATAATGGTGTAATTTTTGTCATGGAATCAAGAGGCAATAGTACGTCTTTTTATGTGCAAGAAAAAAAGTGATTTTACAGAGATGAGAGCAGATTCCAGGTATGTAATTTTGATGAAGATTATCCAAGTAAAAGTGTTTTTGGTTAAGTAGAAATATCCCTTCTCTTAATGGAAAAAAAAATGCAATTTCAGCACTTGTGTAGGTTTAAAAACTATATGGCAGTAAATCAGTAGTTTCACATGGGCCCGTATATCTAATCATAAAGTTTATATACCACTTACCCGAATTTTTGGAAAAATACTCATTGCTCAAATAACCAGAGCAGTGAAGAAACGAAGCATAGTACACTGCATTCTAAATGTAGAAAGGCATAACATCAGACCAGATTTTCTGACTCAGAGAATGACTTTAAGAACCCATGGGTTTGCTCTTGTACAGAGGAATCCTACACAGCAATGCCTTAGTTCAAATGGAACAATAAAAAGGCTGATAATGTATGCCCTTAGTAGTCCTCAGCATCTGCTGACAACAGAACTCATAAAGGATCTCATACACAACAAAAAATTGTACTCTAACCACGAGAATCTGAAATTTTATTGTGCATTGTGTGAAAATGTTGGTGGCTTACAATTGTAAATTGCAAAAATAGCATGGCTAACAGGCACAAAAGGCACTTGGTGCCAAAAATTTCTAAAATTTTCTTTACTGCTTACTTATTGCTACCCTTTACTCAGATTTTTCTCAAAAAGAAATTAGAATATCATGTATTCATTAAAAATATGTAATTAATGAATGATTGCCATCAAATGCTGAAAGTAAATTCTGGATAGGCTGAGAAATAACACCTTAGTGGTACAGTAAGCAACACCGTCCATTCAAAAACAAAACAGCTACTAGTCAGGCTTGGGAAAAGCATTGCCATATTTATTTTACAGTTATGAATTACTGCTGACAGCTCTACTTTCAACATATTCTTTACTGCATTTTGAATTAGGTCACATTAGACGCATGATTTTACTGCACTAATTACATAACCTACGTCTAGGATTGGCTGTAGTCTCATGAGAGGCTGTGCTGTAATGGACTGCTCCTTCTTCCACAGGGACATCTTATGTGATAAAATTAATCCTTCTGACTATATCAATTTATCACTGCCACTTAAACCCATAATACTTGTACAGCACAACAGATTATGCCTTAACAATATATGATTTTTTGGTTTAGGATTACTGAAAAACAGAAAAACAAGTAGCTATTCCATTATTACAGTTCATTATCAGAATGAAACACCTGCACATCTAATGGATTAACTGGAGAACAAATTTTTATAAACAGCACACAGCATAAGAAGCCTTGTCCCCCAGACACTCTATTCATGGTCCTACTGAGAGGTGGCTTGTACTGGCCACAAACTGTCTTCAGGATATCATGACATGATCTGGCTGTCTGCCTGCAGAAGTTGATGTACAGTTCTGATTACTTCCCCTGAGAAATGTGATAACCAAATCAACCACTCCTTACGCAAATTAACCTTTGTGACCATATCTAAGCATGTTTCACTCCCTGTTTCTTTTTACTGAAACTTCTGGTAAGAAATAATTAACCAGAATAACAAGGAAGAACCTGAAACATCAGCACACAACAACACTTTGTGTCAAATTCTTCAGTCTATATTGAGACAGTCATTTTACTTCTTGATTAAGATAAATAAGTTGAATTTACTTATTTTAGCTGAATATATCTGAGGGGTTCTCACATATGTATCTTCATTAATATTTAAATACCAAACTGTGACAATTTTTAAATATGTAAGTAACATTTTGCACACACAGTTGTACAAAATAATCTGTTTCAACAAGGACAAGTTACAAAATGCATAACATCAAGACATTTTTGGACATACAGCATTCTATGAGAACATAAAAAGACACAAGTCTTTTCCTGTGCTGAGGTTTGTTTGCAGATACTTTTATACTTTTGATGATTTTAGGACTGCTTTTGAGATGCAGCAGCAAGTTTTTGCTACAAAGGCACAAAATTATAACCTAATTTAATGAAAAAAAACCCCACTCAAATAAATTACAGTATTACATGGCTATATTCACAGCAAAAGGAGAAATCCCTGCGAAATACCTGACTCTATCCATGTGAGATCACTAGAAAGTAACACAACCTCCTAGAAACACACTACTTGTGTAGCTCAAGGAAGGAAAAACCCAATCTTTGCTCATGTAACCATTCTGACATGTGGCTTGCTAGCAAAATGGCATCGTGGGGTTTCAGCAAGAATGCTGTGTACTAACAAGTGGTGTATTTGATCATGACAAGTAAAGCTTCAGTTCATTAACGTAACATGAAATTATTAATCTTGGTAATATTTATATAGGTGTTAATTCACTGGCTACACAGATTCTGTCAACACAGTGTTGTCACTTGGTCACCAAGTACTGCTGTCAAGGCTGACTTCAGCTGCTCTGAAACTTCCAGATGGCAAGTGACACTCACCCCTTGTAGCCTTAAGCACTATTTTGTTTCATACCACATAAAAATCCACAGTAAAATGCCACCACAAAATATGTTGCTTCATAACATGAAAAATTAACTCTCTGAATCAGATTTTCTTTTCTCAGAGCTAATCAGAAGTTAGTGTTCTGTGAATCATTGTAAAAACAATTACTCTCCACTATCTCAGCCGGTGACTAACAGAGCAAAACAAGTACTTCTGCCATGAAATGTCATTTTTATTTTATATGCAGCTAGGCCAAACTATGCACTATCTGACAGAGAAATCTGCATTTACATTTGCTATCCATGCAAAACAGCATGCAAAAAAGTCATCAGATCATTTTCATAAAAGGGTCAAGGCAAATATGACTCAAAAGAAAAAATTACAAGCTTATTTAATGAAAGTACTAAATGGATAATCATGCAAGGAAGTATTTCCTCTCCTACAAGAATTTTGGAAAAGTGACATAGAAATTAACACAGTAGAAAGAAGACTGATTTTACAACAAATCAATAATTACTCTTCAACGTAATGAGCTATATGAAATAAATGTAAATTAAAGGATTGTCTCACAAACTAAGCATTTCTTAACAACAAGTTCACAAATGTCAGTGCCTAAAAATGGGTCTGTTTTAGAAAAACATTCTATTCCAAGAAAATGAATCACCACATTCCCACCAAAGCATATGTGGAATCACTTCCCATTTCATCAGAATTCTCAAAATATATTGTTAATTAATACTTCAAAACTAACAATCTGGATTCTGATTTGAAAAGCAAAAGTAATGAGATATTCCTAATGTCAATTGATACTACAGGAGTGACAATATATAAAGATACAAGAAATCTACAGCATCATGCTATGGTTATTTCCCTCGAACTACTATTTCTGACCAAGAGGCCCTTCATCTAAGATTTGTGAGTTCTCCATACCACATCATGCCATCTTTTATTTCTGTACTATGCTGCAGTTTAGTATTTCTTTATGGCAACACTACTGTTTGTAAGGATATGCTGTAGAATGGGTCACTGAAGTTATTTGGCTTAAAGAATTATCTGAGTAGATACTTTGAAAAAACTGCAGCACATGCTGCACATGCTACTAAGGGATTTGAAAAATTCTGTGGATAAATTTGGTCATACAAGGTGTCCATCACAGTGGCTACAGCATAAAACAGATGTGCTTTCACATCATAAAACTTTTGTAGCAACTGGCTAAAGCAGCAGCGATGAAAATAATGCCCAAATCTCAAACTTAGGAGATATTACCCTCTTTATCTTTAAATTTCCTTGTCTTTACAGGCTGCTTTATTAGTCACTTTTAAAATGTAATTTCCTCAGAAAAGTCTAGTCTTCTTTGCCATAAAGGTAAAATGCAAACTTCTCAAAAGCCATTCATTTCTCAAAAGTAAAAACATTTTCAAATTATTTTTTCGCTCTTAAAACCTACATGACCACAATTTGATTAATTGTTACTTATTCTCCAGAGAGGCAAGGATAGGGTGGCTACAATAAGTTCAGCAATAGCTTGGAATTTGAAAGCTAGTTCAAATTTTCAACTGTGTACATTGTATGTATGTATATATGAGTGTTCCATCTTTAGGAGCACTGTAATATTATACTCCTGGTTCAGTTAAGGTGCAAATACTGCAAAATGAACTGTGAGTTTTCACTGAAAACTGTGAAAGTTTTCAGACACTGTCACCTCAAGTGTGAATAAAACAAGAAGGGGATGCAGGCGCTGAACAATGCATCAATCTGTACTTGTCCCAGCACAGATAACCTGGAGGCACCAGCCCACGAGGGATCCCCAAAAGCTACTCATCTCCATTGTCTAACTGGGCAGATCGTGCATCTCCTCACCAGCACTACCAGGAGGAGTGACAGGCCAGAACTGATACTCCAGCACTGGTCCACCACTGCAGCACTGCATTCCCTGGGGAAGCAGCTCTGTGTCAGTTGTCAAGACAGTCTGTGTTGGCTGAGCAGATGTACCAGGAGGCAAATTCAACTAAGCAAGGAAGCCACAGCATATCTTGAATGTGAAAAGCCAGCATACAGGACAGGTGAGGACAGACTGGCTAGAAAGAAGAAATAGAGAAACATTGTCTGGGCATCTAGGGATGGCAGCTGTGCTCAAGGAAGACAAAGCCCAGACAGAGTTGAGACTGGCAAGGAATATCAAGACACAGAGAAAAGCTGACCAGGGAAAACATGGGTCCAGAGCTGAATAGGGGAGGAGATTCAGCGGCTGCAGTTGCAGACCATAGCAGGTCGCCATCACCATCTTTCATTACCAGGAAATTCTGCCAGGCCTCTGAAATTAGTAATGGATGTTAAGAAGGAGAGAGGCTAGCAGCCATGGATGTTTATATTTAAGAAGTAGGAGAAAAGTCCATTGCTTCCTGATTCTGATTGCAAGTATAAACAATGGAAACACAATCAAAATTTCAGCAACACAGAAGAGAATTTCTTAGTCCTGAAATACTGTAAGGATCAAAAATTTCCTTTCTTAAATAAATGCTCCATTTCAAGTGCCTACACTTTCTCACTCTGGAGTAGCAGTAAAAAGAGATAATAAGTTTTCATGTCCTAAAAAGCTGGTCAGTTATCACTCACATGATCCATCCAAATACCTCAAGGGCAGAAAAAAAGCAGAGGCAACACTTATGTCCTTTTCAAAAAATGGATGGAATATTTGTAGTCTTTTTAAAGGCAGAAACAAAAGGCAGTTAGTCAGATCCAGCCTCATTAGCTGAACAAATTCAGCTATGTGAAAGATAACAGTCTGCTCCTTCTGTTTTACAACACAGAGTAAGGCTTGTTTGAATAGAAGAAAAGTCAGTTAATTTTCTTATATACATATAACTTTCAGTGTGTGATATACATGTCAGAACCCAGGATGTCTCTGACAGCCCTGGATGATCCCAGCTCCAGCCAAGGGGCTTCTAAGCCCTGGCAGGGGGGGGTCGGAGACCCTGGCAGGGGGGGGTCGGAGACCCTGGCAGGCAGCCAGGGACTCCTGTGGCTTTGAGTTTGACCCATGGAACAAATTGCTACCTGTGAATGAAGAATTAAAGGTCACAAAATTTTAGATAGCATGATAGTAGTAGTTATAGAGTGAAAAGGGAATTTTTGGGGATCTCACCAGAGGGGCTTAGGGGGCAAGATGGAGGGATTTGGGCGTTGTCCTGTCCTCCTTCCTTCTTCTTCCTAACCCCCATCTTTTTGGTGATGTTGGCACTTGGGGATTGGATTAGAGTAGAATGTAACTGTCTAACATAGGTGATAGGCATTGGATCATAATTGTAAATAACAAACACGTGGTTTGTAGTATAAAAGTCAGTGCCTGCCCCTGGGGCAGGGTGTGTGCCTTGGGCTGCCCTGCTGAACAGACCTCGGCAGCCCAGACAGAAAATATCTTAGATAAGAAACAATAAAGCAACCTTGAGAGCATCAGCTGAAGACTTCTGACTCAGTCATTCAGCATCAGGGTTTGGAGACAGCGGAATTTATATATCTCTGGTTCATCCTGACCAAAGCAACCCCTGAGATTTACAGATGCAAACTGACATACTTTATTATGCATATGTGTTTTATGTAAATACACTGATTAGTGATAATTTTCTTCTTTATTTTTTATACTTTTAAAATTTAACTGTGCCTTTAAGAACTCTGGACTAACTTTGGATTTAATTTAAGATATATATTGAAAAGGATTATATTAGCATATTAGTGCTCAAAAAACATGCAGCAGGAATTTTCCCAGACTTTCAAAGAATCAGTTAGAGTCCCTTTATATGTAACAATTAAATGATTGATTCTTGTTTTACTTATCAGTCCAGTTCCATCTTTTAGATTCCTTCTATTATTTCCAATACAATAGATTCCCCCAGGCTTTGACCGGGTAAGTAATCTTGGACAAGTAGGGGATGCACAGAAAAGCATCCAGATCCCCAGATGTGACATACTGGTGCATTCTGTGTCATCACACATGGTAGGAGCTCAGGAAATACTCACTGCAAGAGGCTACAGAGAGAACAATGTGTTGTGTTAGATAAATGTCTCATGCTGAATATGCAGCTGAACATTAGGTCACACAGCTTTACAAACCAATCACAAGGCATTGCAGACTTCTGTGACAGTTCAACAAAAAATTCTATTCATGTGCAAAAACAATGCTTTCCATCTTGTACCACAGCTGGCAGTGAAAAACAAACTCTGATATTCAGAGTGTCTCTTCTATGTGGTGAGTTCACACTATCCATTTTGCACTTTTATTATGAAATTCTTAAGATTTCCCTCAGACAAAGAAAATTCTTTCTCCCCAAAATCCCATGAGTCCTGGGAAGCTCTGAGAGATCTGGAGTCTCCCTTTTCCTACTTTATATTTTCTTACCCATGCTACAGGAAAAGAAAGATATTTACAGCAATTCCCTCTCTCCATAACAGGAACTGAGGTCCTCTTAAAAAATGCATCCCTCTTCTGCCTTGAGAATATTATGTGGACAGCTTTTATGTGGACCATCTTCCAATTCCTAGCTACCCATGAGACAAATTTACAGCAGCTCCACATACAGTTTATCATACATAATAAAGGTTCTACAGGGTTAATTATACCTTGAGAAAAAAATAATTAACAGCTCCAAATTAACGGAGATCATCATCATCAAATCTACTGGACTTCATTCCTGTATTAATCTGTATTTCCACAGATGGGTCAGTGATCCTAGATGTACAGAGAAACAGAAGGATAGCCCTGGAATAGCTAGATGATAAACTTAATGAGGCAGCAATGTGTCCTGGTGGTCAGAATGTCCAGCTGTATCCTGGGGTACGTTGAGCACAGTACACCCACTGGGTTTGAAAGATGTGATTGTTGTACTACACTCAGCATTGGTGCAGCCTCACCTCAAGAAGTGGGTGCAGCTTTGTGCTCTACAGTGTAAGGAGAATATAAAATATTAGAATGTGTCCAAAGGAAGGCAACAAAGATCGTGAAAGGACTACAGGGCATGATTTGTGAGGAACAGAGGAGGCTATTAGATTTGAGGGTAGCAGAAAGGGTGGTGCTGATTTCTGGTGCCTGGTGATAGGATGCAAGGGAACAGCTTAAAGCTGCATTGGTAAGTTCAGAGTGGATAGAAGAAAAAGTTTTTCAGTGAGATGGTGGTCAAGCACTGGAACCAGTTCCACAGTGAGGGAAGTGTTCATGTCAGTAGATGTTCAAAAAGTATATAGACATTCTATGACTATGATCTCAGATCACAATAGCATAACTAAAACACAGGCTTCATCAGTGCTCTGACATCCATAGTTATCCCTCCTTAAATAGCATGGAAAACAAATGAAGGTTAAGTAACCTGTACTGAGTAAATTTAGAGCAGAGGTGAACACAGAAGTTTACATATATACTCACTCGACAATCCCGCTGTAGTGTTTTCATTAGTGCACTGTGTGTTTCAGAGTCAAAATACAACCCTTCATGCATATCTTGAAGGAAATCCAGGTCTTTGAATGTAGGGTTGGACTTCTCTCTCTCTCTTCTTGATGCTCTCCGTTTGTATGTGGAGCCTTTCAAGTCATATGTGAAATGCATTTTCAAGGCCCGTGGCAAAACATTGTTCATGACAACAATTCTAATATTAATGCCTCTTGACTGAACGCAGTAAAGCCCATAAAATTTGGGAAGAAGTGTCCTTGGATTCTGATTCAGATTCTAAAACAAAAGAGATATTTTTAAATATGTCTATTTTCAAAGAACTTCCATGCTTAAGAAAGGGTTCTCTTTTTAACAGCAAAGGACATTAACAAACATGAAGAAAATTGTGTATGTTTTCTTATTCAGCATAGTTTCTTGGACCAGTTGATTATCTTTGTGGGTTTCTATTCCAGAAATCTAGCATAGGTGCTGCCTTTTTGCCAGGAACTTAAAAAGGCCAAGAGAGCAGTAACTACATTTATGCCAGGCCTCTCTTTCTCACAGAAAAGAACGCGCTAGGCCAAAACTAAAAGCATCCCAAAGACTTAATTTATTTTTTCTGACCTGAACAATCTTTGCATTTTACCTGCTGGAATGAGTTTGGGTCAAATGTAGTTCTCATTATCTTGACTTGGATTCTGAAAAACAGAACCCCTCTCTCCATGAGGCTTTATACACTCAGGGTTAGTGCCAAATGACTAAGTTATTTCTAAAGGAGTCTGAGGTCATAACAGAAGCACAAGTGACCATCAGAACAGAAAAGTGTGAAATAATCCAAATTCCACAACAGGCAAAATAAATTCGGTAGGAGGGGATAATAGAGGTGAGAGAAATTCCTCCTTCTGAATACAACTGTTCTCAAGAAAAAGAAAGAAGGGGAAAAACTACTTCAGGTCTTGCACGATTACTAAGTCACAGCATACACCTACCAGAAGAACGTACTTTCACAGAAATAATCACAGTGAATGAAGTTTTATATTTTGGAAGCCACTGCATAGCAGTGAGAATAAAGTTCCCAGAAAAAAATGGCCTTATATGTACTTGTAATAACTCAAATTTATGCTGAGTGGATTATCATGATTAGGAACAACAAAAAAGTACCTGCCACCATTATCCCTTTTGATGTGTCAGTACACACCCTTTTTTTTTTTTTTTTTTTCTTTTTTTTTTTTTTTTTTAGTGAGAGGGTAATTTTTCAACTATTTATTTCAGAAAACAAAGCAAGAAAAGAAAGTCAGTCACAGGTCTAACAATACAAAGTCCCACATAACACCCAGAAGAATGCCTGTTTGTATGTATGAGTGGCTTTTGTTAAAAAAAATAATTAAAAATTAATTAAATTCTACTTTTTAATCAATGGTTTTCCCTTCAGAAGAAACACAAAATCCAACACAATGGACTTAGAATTAGCCCTCAAAAAGCTCCATTTAAAAATTACGTTTTCAACAAATTACATGGATAAAAATATCTTTTACATCTTTGCATTAATGCATGAGAAATGGAAATTAGAAGAAGTTGGAAACAAAAGGGAAACTGACCGGTCTAGTTTCTTTGTCCACTCTGAGTGAAATGCAGAGGGTAGACAAACAAAAAATGGAGAAAAAAAAACTGAATTAGAAATTTAGAAACCTTATTTTGTTACTAGTTTATTAGAAGCAAAATTTGGTATCAAATTAGATTATGACATTCAGATTTATCTTGAAGGCAAAAAGAGCACCCATTCTTATCTTAAATATATTCTTAATTTCTATCTATTCTTTCTGTTGGATGTGTAGGTCATGAAGTAGAAAGGCAGGTAAAAATGTAAAAAATATTACAAAAAATACAGATAAACCCAGTGAAATATTTCAAGACAAATGAAACAATCTTCAGAAGTGTGACATGAAACAGGAGTAATAGAGGTAAAATACAGTCTTAAATTACTTACCATATAATAACCTGGCAATAGCTTCTGAAGAAACTCAGCCTCTTTGTGTTGAACTGTTTTGATGATGAATTCGTCACCACTAGTTACAAAAAATAAGGACCCACTTGCACCTGGGTTGGATAATTCAATTAAAGGTTCACTGCAGATTGAGTACTGGAAGAAAAAAAATTGCTTTTCACTGCCAATGCGTGCATTACCCAAACACAAGTTTAATATGAAGAACTGCAGATTCAAGTAGGCACAAGGGAGTCGTGTAGCTACCCTACTGCTGCTGGCTGAGGTTTGGCAGGTCACTCTGCCCAGGCCATACTGCACAACCATGGAACAGCAGCTGTCAGCTGAGCATATGATCTCTCTTCATGTCCCAAAGCAACAGATGATTGTTCCTTTGGAGTGAAGTCAGTGGTTGAGGTGGAAGGGGTTGATCTCCATGCTGTCAGCATAGCAAATTCTGAGTAAAAAACTTTGAGAAGACATTTTCACTGGAAATGTTTGCTTTTCACATCTATTTGTTGAAAGAACCAGGTACAAAATGGTAGAAAAATAAACTGGGAGTAGAGGTTTCTCATAGACAAACAGACGAATCCTATTATGTGCAACTGGGATTAAAACTATCAGACTGATAAACTTGGTATAGCTATAGTAACTATACAGTTACTAATTTTTTAATCTTTTACTAGTTTTAAGATAGAAAACTTCTTAAAACTGAAAAAACCTCAATACCAGTAAGCAAGAAAAAATGGAATTTGAAGGACCATTATATTACATATTTAGACAGGCTTCCTCTTCCACAGGACACGTTTAGAATTACAATCACATTAAGGAGGAAAAAAGTCACCAAAGACTACACCTTACTAGTAGAACCATACTCATACAGAGGCTAATGTATATTTATTAAGTGTCCACTATTCCAAACTTCATTCAAATTAAATGTAGAGTAGACATTAAGCTCAAAACTATATAAAAATCTGTTTATATTAAACTTGAAAACAGTCATACCAGAAAAGCTAATAAATATGTTCTTTTGTGAGCACTTGAAGTAAAGAAGCTTGTTTCCTAAGGACTCATGCCATTGCCTCAACGCATCTTCTTACCCTATCTCCAGCTAAGGCTTACAATTTTTAAGGGAATTTTGCATGATATATAAATATTTCCTCTCCCTGCTTCTACCTAGTTCCAATTAATACAAAATACCTTTCTTGTTAATCCTATAGTTGCAATTTTTTTCAGACAGAATGGCCATACCAATCTGTAACAGTACAAACCTTTAGATCAAATCAGCAGTTGTACTACAGCAATTGCATTTTTCTTGCCAAAATATTTAAATTTTCATGAGTAACTGTCATTGTGATAAACATTTGAATTCAATTATCCTAAACATTAAAGGTCAATAGAACAGTACAACATAAGCACAAGACATTGACCTACACTCTGTGTTGGTCATTTTCCAGTGGTATGCATTTTTATAAAAAAGTCCACCCACAAAATGCTGTTATGCAAAGGGTCCAGCTAGTTTTGGCTGGACACCTCTGAAAGGCAAATCAAAACCAAAAGGTAAGAAAATCCCCAAGAGCCTGACAACCGAGTATTTATGATCAAGAAGTTTCCCTGCAAAATTACAGTACTCCATAACATTTCCAATGACAATTTAATTCTACCAGCTGTTCAAATGTATTTACGCTTGCTATCCTGTCTAACTCCTACAGTGTCTTACTGCTCATCTTTCTTGGAAAAGATGAAGCTTTAAATCTTAAGCTTTCTCACTTCACATTAACAGTGTAAACTCACATATGCTTGCTACAATTTCTATTCTTCTAATTTTACTTCACATGCCCTTCAGCCACAGCTGGACAATCATTTGCTACTTACCACATACCACTTGTGTGTTTTCCTGTGCCAAGAGAAAAAAGAATCTGCAACAAGTTGTCTTTACTGGGAACTTCCCTCAAGGAATAGTCTTTTTGTACTTAAACTGACTATCACAAATCTTATTCACAGCATGCAGTCTTTGTATAAACTTTAACTTCTGCTACTGCAAAGGCTTCCTTAGATGAAAAAGAAGGTGTTAACAACTTGACTCTAGGAAGCAGTCTTTTTAGCAGCTGGCAACACACCCCACATACTTCAGCTTTTGCCAAGTCCAGAAAAAGACATAAGATAAATAACACGTTACATAATGACTACTGTCACCTATGATGTCCTTGACTCTAAGCCGGAGAAGCATAGATTTGATCAATGGATCACTCAGTGGATAATGAATTGGTCACACTCTAAGAGTTGTGGTCAATGGAAGAAAGAAATTCTTCAGTCTAAGGATGGTGAGGCACTGGAACATGTGTTGAGAGAAGTTTTAGATCCCCCATCTCTGGATGTGTTCAATACCAGGCTGGATGGGGCTCTGAGCACCCTGGTCTAGGGGAAGCTGTCCCTGCCCATGGCAGTGAAGTTGGAACTAAATTGTCTTTAAGTTCCTCCCAATCTAAACCACTCTATGACTCTATGATTTATAAAATTCCCAAACAACTTTATCTCCTTGCTACTACCATTTATAATTCAAATTATTTTTTTTAATACATAACTACGGTCATGAGGACTAGTAACTCAGAATCCATACACAGCACTAAAGAATTAAAATAAGACACCCACATTAGGACAACCACATTCAACCTAAATACAAGCAAAACCAGCTAAGTTTTACTTTCAGGCTTCTTGTCCATATAGGAAGAAAACCCCATTATAGCACACTTGAACAAAACAGAAAAAAATTATTTAATAGTATATTAATATTTTGGAACCATTTAATCAATTTTTCTTTTCTATCCACCCTTTCAAATTCTTTTTGTTTTAAAGAAGCTCTTATCAATAATGGAACAAAAGGGTTTTAAAACTAATTTTAAAAAGTGCACAATAAAACACTGACATATAAAGTTGCTAATTTGTACCAGGACTCTGATTTCTTGGGTGACTGAACAAACTGAACATTGGGCAGACATCCAGAAGATGAACAAACATCTAGAAGACAATCCAGCTCAGTATTCACTCTACCCTTCCAAAAGCAGAACTAGAGTAGAAATAAAATTGTGGATACTTATCCTAGCAGTGTACAAAGTGGTTCCACCAAGTAAAGCCTGCTTTTAAAATGTCAGCAAATTTGTAACTTTTTTTCTTATGTAAACTGAACACTGAGAAAGAATATGTCTTCAATTTATGAAATAAAGAGAACAAAGGAGGCATTCTAAAATGCTTGATATTTAGCCTGTCATCCATGTTGCTCAAAGCTGGGCAGGAACATTTGCAGACCTCACTTTGAAATGAAGTGTGTAAGTAATACAAGTCACACAAAAGTACTTAATTAGAGCTGAACTGATAAAATTCACACAACTACTGATCATAACTTCTTTAGAAAAATTATGTGAATGACACGGATATTGCTCTTGTCAATTAACTAACTGGGGTTTTTTATATAAATTTTATCAAAAATAAAGAATTTGAATTTTTGTAAACATTAAAAATATTCACTAGTTATATACCCCTCCACACAAAAAAATTTTTTTCTGATTTCAGCAATTTTTAAAGAATCCTTTTCTGCCACAATGAAACTAGCATGCCTTAAAATAATTTGTAACTCAGAGGAGAACTGCAGTCTCTTACCAAATAGTCATCAGGCTTGATACCAAAAAGTTCTCTGAAATAGCGGAAGGCAAGAGGTGCATATGTCTTAAATCTGAAGTCAGGGTAATGATGAGCGGGGGTAAGATTGCTCCCTTCACTGAAAACAAAAACAAAACAAACCAAATTACTCAGCAATTATTAGCAGCTAGTTTCACCACAAGCTGCCTAACTTGACTGTTGGACTGCTGAGAAAAGAGCATAAATGCAGATAAACTTCTGCCATCACTAACCACTGTCACAGAAATGTCTGTGAGAGAGACATTGCCAGCAAATTCCTTTTTCTCACCTTAAAGGAAATTACTATTTTCACCATCTGTATGAATTTGCATAAAGGTCATGTTAAACATGAATAGGACAAAGTCTGCATTCCAAAAGTGCAGGGCAGAGACTGATTTCACTGAGTATTGAAAACTCTTGTGTCATGGTCGTGGTCCTCAAGAGGCTCCAACCATGGCATCTCCCACCAGCCCCTCTCTGTTTATAAGCGGCAGATCCAGCAGGGCAGCTCCCCTGGTGGGCTCACTTCTCAGCAGTACTGGGAAGTTATTTTCACACACTCCAGGAACCTCCTAGACTGCCTCCTCTCTGGTGTTGAATTTCCAGCAGACATCTGGCAGGTTAAAATCGCCCACAAGAACAAGGCCTGACAATCATGAAGCATCGCCATCACACTGTAGAACAGTTCATCCACCTCCTCATCCTGGCTGGGTGGTCTGTAACAGAATCCCACCAGGATATCTGCCTTTTTGGCCTCTCCTCTGTTTGTTACCCATAGGCACTCAACCTTCTCATCACTATCCTTGAGCTCTTGTACAGCCAAAGCACTTCCTAATGTACTGAGCCACCCCACCCCCTCCCCTTCCTTGCCTGTCCCTTCTGATGAGTTTGTGCAGCACTCTGGTCATCCCACCATGATCATGTAGCTTTTACTATGCCATGGCTTTCCTGCTACTCTATGGCTTCCAGCTCCTTCTGATTGTTGCATGTACTCATTAGTCCTTTTCCTTGTTTTACATTTATCATCTCGCTGTATTTTTAGCCTGAGTTACAGAAGTCTTGAGATGAATACCAGATACAAGATAAAGGTAAAGGTCAGCAGCAAAACGCTGCTAGATTTCTAAGAAACCTGTATGGTTTTTCTACACCCATGGATTCATTTATGACAGAAACTTTATTTATGAATATAAATTTATGAGAAGCAGAAGAGTAAAGTTCTATACTATGATTTCAAAACAAACAAGTATACCTTTAAGACAAAGTTTTGGTGCTGAGATCAGCCAGCTAGAAACGTTCTAACACATTTTTTAGTGTTAGAAAGCAGGCCTTTATTACAGCATACTGGTTACTCTGGGGATCTTTCCTCTAATCAAGTGCTCCAAGAGTCATGTGAACAGAGTTTTTATCATACACACTGATTATATTTATTCATTAGCTATCCCCGTTTACTTGACTTTATTTGACATAATCACACCCTTTAGCCGAAGTCTTTGTATGATTCTTTGGTGTCTGTCTTCAATATTCTGTGTCCTTTCTTTGTGTCTGTTCCTTGACTCTGCTTTTGAGTATGTGCAAGGTCGTTTTGTATAACATCTACAATGTCAGCCTTGCAGACCTGAGCTGGCATCCAGCTCGTGTTTTGCACGACTTCTGTTTGCCTAAGTTGCATCCTTCATTTATTTGTCCAAAGTTGTGCTGTTGTGCTCTACTGTTCTTGACAAGAGTAAAATGCTGTTCTGTTTTTGTGTTCTTATCAGTTTGGCCAGTGTCTGAACGGTTTGATAAATGGAGAAATACAAAATCCAAGACTTCACACAGTTGCTGAAATCAGCTTTTCCAGCACTTCTTTACCCATGTACTGTAAGTAAATTATTCAGTAATGCAGAAGGTACCATTATGCTTGGCGAGAAGAATATCCAAAGGACATCAAAAAGAAAAAAAGCTACAAATTCACAAAGGGATGAAAAGCAATAAACATTAAGCAACATTACAGAAAAAGATAATGAATAAAAATTAAATAAAGAATTTAAGAGCTTTCATCCTGTACAATTAATATTTTTCCCATGAACTTGCCACTTTACATTAACAACAGCTTGATGACAGAAGCCTACTCAACCCACCTAGCTGCCCCTGCATGCATGCTGCCAAACCTCCACACAACCAAACTGTTTCAGTGACAGCAGGTGAATAAGATTTCTCAGGCTTCAGAAATGTATAACACTTCAGACTCTTGAAGAGGAGATGTGAGGAGGAAAGAAAAATAAACAGATTTCTGTCTGGAATTCACACATGAAAAGATGCTTGTAGATGACCAATGATACCTATGAAGACAATAGAATACTGCTGCTTCTTGTTGTGCTAAACCCTACAGGTAATAGAGATGGCTCCCTAGTCCTAATGAACTCCTCTGATCACTTTATATTTACTGCAGTACAACTTCTAGATATCAAAATCAGATCCACATATGCTTTATTGTTCCATTATAGAGTTAAAATGGAAGTCAGTATGATACAAGCTAAGATGGTACTGTTTTTTTACAGTTAAGATAGACTATTACTCTTCCATAAGGCCTTTCAGCTGCTCAGAACACTACCAGATTTTTCAGACATTAAGTTTTATATAGCTGGTGGTGACTCATTGAATTTTTGTACAATATGGGGATACACCAGTGGTCATATAGCTACACTAGACTCCTGGGGTCACACTTGTGAGTGTATTTAATTCCCATAAGATGCAGAAAAGAATAGAACAGAGTGTTGTGTACTGAAGTATAGCATAATATATGAAGCATCTAAACTTTTTAATGAAGCTCAACATTTTGGGACTAAATACTTTTATAATACTTTTATGCTTCTTCCAGACATAACTCAAAAGCCCCTCCTGTGAAAGCATGTCAACAAAGAGATTACATGTGCTGACTATACCAGAACATGTCACTTCACTAAGGTGAGATGAAGGTAGGAGGTCTGCTATGACAATAGGACAGTTCTGAACCATTTCATAAGCGAGTAAAATGACCAATGCTGGGTCAGCAGGTGCACAGAAACACATAGCAACTGGAAATTTATTGCAAAACAGAACAATTATTTTGGAGCAGCTTCTACACAGAGGACAGTTTCATGCATTTAGAGCACATCAGATAGTTTATTACAGATATAAGTCAATTTCACTATGCAGACAACTTTATTCTTTATAAAATCATCTTTAAAAAACACCTTCTGTTTAAGGTCTACAGAGTATTTTACTATACACTACTGTTTTTCTTAATCATATGAATTAGTTCCAGCTTCACTACCTAACAGATTAGTTTACTATCCCAACAGTAAGCTCTTCTGTAATTCATGAAGCAAGCTTGACACAAATTTACGATTTCTTGTTAGCTCTCTGGAAAATAGTTTTTGAGGTTTTCTTGATGGAACTTTTAACAGAAAAAGCACCCTCACTTCCAATATTTTCTTACAGTAATGGAAACATTTAAAATTTCTTATCAATTTGAAGCTCATATGACAAGTAGGAATTGAGTATGGCTCTTGCTGGAAAAGGACAAACTCCACTGTACAGAATGCTTGATGTAAGAACATCCCTACCCTATTTAGAATTATTCACATTCCACTCTATTAGCTATTGAAAGAATGTATTCCGTGGCTTCTCTCCACATTTTCTTGATGCATTTTACAGTTTCACTCTCGTGGGATTAAAGTGTATGTGCAAAGCACTATATATAACAATTTTTAATTGGTCTATAGAGTTCCAAGGGTATGATTATGTCTTTGAAATTAACAAGAAAAATGCCCATGATCTATTGACAAAAAGTTAAATCTTCAAAATGGTAAGCATAAGAAAGGTGGTAAGCATATAATTTTCCTCTCAGCTAGTTTAAGCACAGGTCTACCAGAAAAACAAAGAAAAAGACTTTTAAAATTAGCTCTGATTCTGGCAATCTTGAGGAATTCAAGTCTGTCTTTCTAAGCTATAACAAAAAATACAGGCTTTAGAAAGATTAGGAAGCAATTGTAATTTATGAGGTATTTTTATCTTAATAACTTTAGCTGTTATACCACACAAAAGAAAAAGATTCGTAGGCAGACTAAAGAAGAGAGACTAAGAGTAAAATGCAAGTTTGGTTTAATACTTAAACAGTAATTTTAAATTATTTCTTTAAAAATCAAGCACACCTAGAAATGACTGTGCATCTTAGCCTGTCTCTGTAAATCCTGAGAGTGGATTTAAAGCATAGGTGGTACAATATCAAACTAAAAGTGAAGTAAAACTAATTACATTTTTAGTGGCTAACCTCATGGCTGTAAAAATTGGTTTAACAAGACACCCAGATACACTTCTTGGCAGCTTTTCTTTGCTACGGCCTTGCCCTGGTAGGATGTACTCAGGAGATACCACACCTATCTGAAGGGACAGGGAAAGACAGCTGCATATCTTGGTAGCAAGCCTTCATCACTGAGGATTGTTCAAAGGCTCTGACAGAGCTATTAACAAAAGAGTTATCCTGAAATTGTGACCCCATGTGTAAAATTCTTGTGTGTATTGTAAAAAAACTGAAGAGAAGGAAACCTCAGTTCTTTCAGGGAAAGCAATTCTTTTTTAGACTGTAAAATCAAAATAAAATATCTAAACTTAAACACTCCCAACATGGAAAATGAAGATTTTCTAATTTCAGTTTCATTGCTCTTTAATACAACTGCTTTTTCATCAAAATGTGTTTTAGCTCTAAAATCTGTATCAAACAAGCATTTGCTTCGGGTCAGGTAGTACGATGTTCCTTTCCAGTATGTAATTTCAGGAAAGCATAATTTCCCACATGATGGAAGAAGGTATCAGGTTTATCTGTACAAATAGGTGTGTCTGTGTTTTCCTCATACAGTGAGTTAAAGTCCAGTGGTAATATCCTTTTTTCTCACTTACATTTTCCTAAACTTTCAGTTACCAAATGTTGTCCTAAGCAGTTCCCTGCAAGTCAGTTTTGAAACACAACTAGGAATAGTAAGTAACTTAAAAACAAGTCAAGTCAATCATATCTATGTAACAGCTGAACACAGAAACATTTACTTACAATGATGAAGATATAATTATTTCATAACCAGCTGGAAATGCTATTAAAATACAGGATCTCAGAGTACTTGAAAAGTAGTTTAAGCAGTCTGCATAACCATACAACTATTCAGGTCATCATAGGCTTACCAATATTTTGTTGGTAACAGAAGTAGCTGAGCCCAGTAATTCATACCAGATTTGGCTTTTGAAACAAAAGTATCCCCATTTCTAATATTTGCTTTGCATCCTCTCCTCTTTGCTATCATTTAACTCACAAACTATAAAAACCTTGTCAGAACTTGAGTCATTCTGTGCATCTCTGCAACAAAAGGACCAAGGAAGAGCAGCAGCACTTTATCAGAATATTCAGGTTACTTTACCTTCCCAGTGAAACTGCCCACTGGAAACACATATCATGATGTAAGTTACACAACAACGCATCATTTGTATGAATATTTAAATACTAGTCATGCTGAACCTGTAGACCGTTCTATACTACAAATGTAGTCCATCAGCTAACCTATGATACAGGTTTGGTACAAAGATATTTGGAAGGGTAAGTATCAGTTCTCTTAATCAGTCCTCAAAAACATAATAGAAAGCAGTACTTCAGTTTTACATGTAGGGTAGAACTGATTCTGGCCAAGTAAAATTTTTACATTCTTAGTACTTTTGACTACTTATTTGGGCTGTTATTCAAATGTTATCACAATACAATGGCAACCTTCTTACATTAAAGAGCAGAAAGTACTGAATAATCTTTCATTAGCATCACACAAAAGTAATTTGTAAATGAACCAGTTCAGTATACAGACTATAGCTGCAAAGTGCATACAGGTCATCAGCATTCTAACACACTTTCCAGCTCAATTAGAAACCATAGCAACTGTTCTCAACGTGCAGGGTCTAGACCCTGCAACAGAAGTGTATTAGCAAGGGAAGTACATAAGATTGACTAAAAACTTAATCTTAGTGCAAAAAAGGTCAAGTTCAACAGCTGTGCTTAGAAGCAGCATCTGTCTAAGAAAACAAAAACACTGGAGGCTGAAACACGCCATCTTGCTTGAAACTTTCTGCATTACTGAAGTGTCATAGCCAAAAGTAGCTGATATAAAGGAGCACCTTCTCTTTGGCTTCTCAATCACCACAGAAAATGCACCTTCTTCTGTGTCTGCTGGAAGGGCTTAATAAGCTGCCCACACTGCCAACTTACAAGCAGCTGCACAGCCCCACTGCCCAGTGACGAGTTTGAGCCACCACTGCCTGCCAGATGTGCAGATGAGCACCGAGCCATTCTAACCAAGGCAATCTCACTGGGAGCCTGTGCCACAGCCAAGTCAAAGGGCTGACAAAATATTGCCGAAGCCACATTGTACAAATGACTAACTGGAATAAATTGTGCTACTGGGAACTGCTTCCAGCCAAGGAAGACGGGCACAAATATGTCCCACACAGCTAGTCACAGGACGGAGCATTGAGAGCACATGCAGGATGAACAGCCTTCCCACCAAACCCTCCAGCCACTGCTGCAGCAGTACCAACAGCAGGTAAGCACCTCTGCTGTTGGATTTCCAAAGCAGAGTTGAACAGCCAGAAAAGAGGTTATTTGGAGTGGTTCCCCTTGTGGTTTCACTCTATTCAGTAAGTATGGAGGAGACACTGTCTTCAAAATCATGTAGGTTGGTGCAGGGTGCATTTTGTTTCTCCATCCTAGGAGCAAATTTGCACAGTACCATTATAACTCTGTCTGTATGGTGGTCCTCAATAAGCACCATTATAGCAGCTTTCTCTTTTTCCAAAAACAGCACGTGCTACAAAATCCTGGGGAGCTTGAAGAGAAAGGGATGAAAAGCCCTCCACCACAACATGCAAATGAAGGTAAGAACCTTTGCAATTCAAATCCACCCATTGTACAGAGACACCTGTCTGACAAAGTCACTCCCAGAAACAAACACATCAATTTATCTAGGCTAAACTCTCACCAGTTTAGCACAGTTACACAGTAACTCTGGACCAGGAGTAACCTGCAGTCCAGGGGGTTACTTCTGATTTGCATCAGTAGCTCCTACAAGATGCAGAGCAGTTATGTTCAGATTTGACCTAAGCACTTTTTTCCTTGGCATTTTTCTCTCTTCTTAATGAATCCTGAATGCTTCAGTGTGACTACTGAAGAAGAGGTACAGGTTGAGGGTTATTTCAGGCTCTGAGAGATATGCAGAGGCAACCAATAAAATTAATAAAAAAGAGTTAACCATTTCCCCCTAACTATAAAAGGACAGATATAACACTGTGCACTGGTGCACAGGCTGTCTTGCATTGCATTTCTACTAGCTTAAGTCTAAAGAAGCATTGCCACCTTAACAGTTGGCCTGTTGCTGTCAAAGAAACAGGTGTGCCTATGACTGAAAAACCGTCTTCTCACCTTCCTGCCAGACATGGGTAAGGCAGGGAAAACATGAGAGGAAGGTGGAGCAGGACACTGTGTGAAGAGGCTGTGAAGTTGCAAAAATGAAGGGGATGTTCAGTTGACAGCCTGTTTGAAGTTGTAGATGGATTATTTGTACCCAAAGCAAGTGGAGAAATACCGCGCCTTGCTGGGTAAGCACATTTCAGCACCACTCTTGCTGCACTGTTAGGTTCTCCTCCAGCTGCAAACTTCTGCAAAAAGTTTACTCAGCCTCAGCTTGCTCCAGGGTACTTCCAGATAGAGGTCAACCCACTTCACCTGCTGGTGTAACTAATTTCCACTAATTATTTTCAACCCAGATCAATCCAAAAGGGACAAAAAAAAAGTCATTACAGTAATTGCGTTTAACAACTTTGCCATCACATGTAGGTACACCCCTAGGAAAAATTGAAGAGCACCTGAGTGCACCTTGGGAATGCAGCCCCAGCTGTAAAGAATGTGCAACCATTGCTTTTTACTTCAAAATTGGGTAATGAAGTTACCTATTGACATGAATCAGGACCAATCCACATAATGACATCATGAAACAACATCCCAATACTCTGAACCAGCAGGAAAGAATCCTGTATTAATTTTATGCAATCCTAAAGTATTACAATTTATGCACAGTAATACACTTCTGATTGAATACATCTTAAATAAATAAAAGTGGATGTTACACTGGGACATAGCAAGGAATTGAAATTTGACATTTCTGTGCACCAGCATAAGAAATCAAGTGTCGCTTGAAAAGATTGCTGCACATAGCCAACTTTTAGTTCTACAGACAATGTTGTAAACAAGTGCTCTCTATGGAGAGGCTCTTTGGTACAGTCAAGATATCTCACTATGCTATATACTGCTTACTACCTAGCTATACAAAAAAATCCCAAAACAACCCAAACCCCAAACTACTCTGCTTTGGCCATTACTTTCATTTGTGTAATTTTCCTCAAAAATATTAATTTTTTATAGGAAACTGTCCAGAAACCTACTACTAAAGCTCTTTTATTCAATTTTATAGTAGTACAATCAGTCTCTTCCTTCTGCCTTTTGTTTTTGTTACAAGCCAGAATGAATGTCTCTTAGCTCTCCCTTAATACCAACAAAAAATAAGGAAACCTCATTTCTGTGTGTACATGCATGCGAGTCCCAAAGGAAAGAGGGCACATAAAATGCCATGAGCTACAAACCATTTTATTTCACTTGTTCTTTTAAAACTGTGTTTAAAAAGAAAGAGAATAAATTTTCTTTCTCAAACCATGCTTTGTAATAAAATAGTTGTAGCACGTAGGTTCCCTTTAGTTTCCATAAACAAAACTGATACAGCAAACATACAAAAGTTACCTCTATCACTGTCATAGGCAGTGATTTTCTCACCAAAAAAGCTTTGTTACATGATATGCAAATTTCTCACCTGTAAGTTCGATTTTTTAAACAACATTTTGTGATTATAGTGTACGAAAACACATGCATATGGTTAGCTTCTCTACCTAATCTACAAGAGAAAGACTGCTAACCTGTGCACAAACCCTATCATTAGAATCAAGACAAGGATATGAATACCCTCAACTACTAGGAACTAACATAGAAGCTTCATTTCACATAGACATTTTTTTTTCTTTAAGGATATCTCACTTCAATGAAAATCAAAGAAAAACATGAAGAAGCATCAACATTTAAAATGTCTGTAATTATTTTGTACATTGTTAATTTAACTTGGTTTAGTGACACCAGTAAATACTAAGGATTACAAATGATTTGAAACAGCTTATGAAGTAGCATTCAAACTGCACATGAACAAAACTTCGAAAAACTGATAGAAATCAATCCCAAATCCAAGAAAGATGACATAGATAGCATGTCCTTACTGAAATTACTATATTTAGCACTTCTGAAAACCAGAAAACACTCAACAGAGTAAGTCGCCCTAGTTTTGAAGTACATTTCCCCTAAACCTTCTTCATCTCTTGGTAGCATATGTAACTTGGAATGGGTACATGACACTGTACTTCATCTTTGGAACACCAAAAATCAGTACAACCTTGATTTCCCTTATCAGCATAATTATATTGTTAAAATTTCTAAACCTTCAGCTTGGTAATGATACAAGCTGAGGTGGCAAAGCAGTAAAGGTGCACAACCTGTAATCAGATTAGCTTGTAGGAGCTGAGAGTTGTCACAGACTAGATAGAATTTTATAGTGTAAATATAATGCAATGTTGTAGTATAAATTTTTATATTGTACTTAAAACAGAAGGACTTGAATCTTCATAAACTTTTAAAACCCCTCAACAAATATCAAGTATTATTTTCAGAATTTAATACACAACTAATCAAATGTGAATGTTAGATCCACCAATCACTTCAAATTGACAGCTCCTTTAATTGAAAGTGTCAAAATTACTTTCCCTCTCTATAAATGGTAAGTCTCAAATCTTCAGATGAAGTGTGACCTTTCCAATTCTCTCCCCATCTTCATTTTCAATAACAACATGAAGACCAGATAATTTTTAAATTTCATACATTATACTTACTCTAACACAATTTTGTTAGAACTGGAAAACAAACCTGGTTCAAAATACTTAGTTAAGAGTTTAATTATGAAATTTTATTCAAGGAAAATCTGATATGCTTGTTCTTACCTTGGTAGAAAGACACTTTCCACTACATAGAAGTCTTGCATAAGTACATCTCTGTCTGGTTTTGATGTAAGATTTCCTACTGTGTATCCTATTCCCAACTGGATAGCACCTTTAATAGCTGAGGATGCAGTCTGTGTAGAAAGTAAGAATTAAAGCATGAGTTTGCTAAAAGCAGATTTCTGTTCTTTATCAGTAATAATTTAGCTAAGTGTTTTGATCATTTTCATAATAACAACACCCTGTCATCTTTATACCCTAGACCTCAGTGAAATAACTGGTTTTTAATTAAAATATTTAAAAGAATCACCAGGTACAAAATGAAACTTTTCAAATTGCCCAAATAATTTAGAAATGGAGTTCTAACTCAGCACAGAATCACAGAATAGTAGGTTGGAAGGGACCTCAAGAGGTTCAACCTTTCTGGATAAAAACACGATCTTGACAAGACAGCCAAGCACCCCGTCAAGCCAAATCTCAAAAAATGCCCCACAGTGGGGATTCTACCGGTTCAGGGGAGATTATTCCACTGGCTGATTGTTTTCACTGTGAAATGTTTCCTTTTGTGCTCAAGTGGAAAATCCTCAGGAGTAAGTTTAACCCACCACACCTCATATTTTCCATGTGATCCCTTGTAAAAATAGTCTCTATCTTCTTGTAACCACCCTTCAAATACTGCAACATGGTGATAAGTTTCCCCTCAACCTTCACTTCTCAAGGTTGAACTAGCCTCACTCTTTCAGCCTCTCCTGACATGTCAGGCTTCCTAGCCCTTCAATCATCTCTGTGGTCATTCTCTCCCCCCTTGTCAGCCTGTCCATATCTTTTTTGTATAGTGAGGACTAAAACTGACAACAGCATTCCAGGTGTGGCCTGACAAAGGCTGACAAGAATGGGATAATCTGTGCTGCTGATGCCTTTGTTGATGCAGCCCAAGATCTCACTGGGCTCCTTTGCTCCAGCTCACTGCTCACTCATATTGAGCTTGTTGCTTACTACCACTCCCTGGTCCCTTTCCACAGAGCAGCTCCCCAACCTCGTGCTCCCAGCCTGTGCTGCACTCCTGTATTTGTTTTCCCAGGTGTAAGGCTTTACACTTGTCCTTGTTGAACTTTGTAAGGTTCTTCCTTGCCCACTCTTCCAGCATACACAGGCTTCCCTGCAGTGCAGCTCTCCCTTCCAAAGCGTTCACTTCATCCCTGAGTGATTCTAAGTGCTCTGGATGACACTTATGAAGACATGAAACAGCGTTGGGCCCAACACAAATCCCCTCTTTTCCCAGGTTGGAAAGGGAGCCATTTTTCCCTGCTCTGCGTGCTGCCTGTGGGGCAGTTCCCCACCGACTGCACAGGCAGCTTGGCCAGTTATGCAACAGCCTCACCAGGAGGCTGTGGGAGACCACAGGGACAGCCTTGGAGAAACAGAGCCAGACAATGTCCATGGCTTGCCCCACATCAACCAAGAGGTTACTTTGCTATAGAAGGCAATCAGGTTTGTCAAGCACAATGTGGCCTTGGTGAACCCATGCTGGCATTTCCTAATTGTTTGCTTCATCTGACTTGTGATAGCTCCTAGGAGAATTCTTTCCATAACATCTTCCTTTGCCTTAGTATTAACCTTCAGAGTGCACAGCCAGACCCCAAACTCCGCAATATTGCAATCACTGCAGCCAAGGCCATCACTAAGTGAGATTATTACAAAGATGGTTTCCTTGGTTAGTGAGCAGCAAGTCCAGTCATGCCTCATTCCTGTTTAGCACATCTAACATTTGTATGAGGAAACAGTCCTGTATGCATTCCAGGAACTTGATGGATGTGACCTGCTGTATTGCTCTACCAAGAATGTCTGGATAGTTGAAGTCACCGAAAAGACCCATGATCTGTTATCCAAAGGTTGCTTAAGTGACCCTGATTAAGGGTTTCTTTGCCCTTTTCATCTTGGTTTGGAGGTTAGTAGCAGATGACTAATCTAAGATCCCCCTTGGGGATGTGCTTTCTGATCTTGACCCAGAAGCGTTTGTTAGGGCTTCCACAGTCACTGCAGTTGATTTCTATATGTTCATGATTCATTTTTAATGCAGAGCACAACTCCTTCTCTCCTCTACCTACTTTCCTGTCTGCTTCTATAAGCATCCTTTGTGATCCTCTTAAGATATTTGCAATCTATCAGGGCATTCAAATTGCTTCAGGATTGTGAAGCGTGCATTATATTCTGGAAAAAAACAGTCACAAATTCCAGGTAATTGTACATGCATGCCAAGGCATCACAATGCAAGCTTATGGCTTACATGCTGATTCTAGATGCAAATAAATGTATTTATTACATTCTGCCTAACAGTCAGTGCAAGATGTCCATTGACTGTGGGGAATCCAGAGAAGAATGAAATGGGGAAAGCAAATTCTCTCCATAAAAATCTACCCTTATAAAATGCAATGATTAAATTCAATAGCCAGAGTTTGCAGGACTAAGAAGGCTTCAAAACAGTAGCATGAAATTGTGATACTATATATGTGTAAATTGAGACCATCTCTGAAATTTTCCTTTGTTGAACAGACAGTCATGCTGCATGAATTTAAAAAAAAACAAAACAAAAAACAGCAGAAGGGAGTCAAAACCAGAAACTAGTCAAGAAAGGAATTTTTAAGAAAAAATGGAAGGAGTGAATAAAGAAAGCCATTGGGCAGAGAAAGAATGCTATGAGGAAGGGAGTATCTTCCCTTGCACGACTACCAGTTTGAAGACAACATTGGTCTGTTTTTGTGTTTTACCTCCTACCTACCAAACAAACAAGACTAACAGAAGAAACAAAGAACACCAGAAGTTTCATGATCAGAACCACTTCAGCACTTGAACAGAACCATTTCAGGAGTGGAAATTATATAAGTGGTGCAAGTACACAAAGCTACTCTTGTTATAGTTCTTGGAACAGTATACACTAGACTGGCTGCTTATTTTTAGAAAAGAAAAGACAGAGATATGTAGCTCTTAAATAATTAAGACTGCCAACAAAGCAGAACTTATACTTGCATAACAATTTAGAACCAGCAATTTGATGGGAACAAACAACACTCCATTCTGAAAGTGCTACTTTGACTAGTAAAAAGATTTGGCTTTGTGTCATAAGAAGAGACATATTTTTTTTTACTTCAAAGGTTTCTATTCATGAATGATTAATGCCCAAAAGCTGTAATTATGTAACTTTGATCAAACCAATATACATACAAATAGTTTCTGCTTCATTGCTGGATGCCTGTCTTGTTCACTGCCACAGCAAGTGACTATGCCTGAAAGAACAGCAGACAGAACAGTACAACAGAGGACATGCCATTCCAAATAAACCCTGACAAAAGCCACCAAACTTCAAAAACACCCAAGACAAGTAACCTGGCAATGTGATTACAAAAAGAAACCTCTGGATCATCTATCAAGCTCATAAAAATATCTGTGCTATTTTTTTTTTCCAAATTAAAAAGACCTGCAGACTTGTAGTCTCTGAAAGGCACAACCAAAGGCGTTCTACTACACAGACCTTTCCTACAAGGTTACCTTCTTGTTCATTTCCACTTATATTCAAGGCCGTCATTAGTAACCACCCATCATTTCTGCAGCAACCACAGAAGTTGGTTTAGCAGGAAAGTAATGCTGTGAAATCGTTCAGAATACATTAACAACTGCTTTGAAAAAAATTTGGAGCCTCTACAGTATACTGAAGGCAACTGCTGGCCCAAAGTCTACTCTTTGTCTATGACCTCTAACACCAAAGGCTCATAGCCCAGTATGCCCTTAGCAACTGACAAGAATTTGTTTCCACAATCCACAAAATAAAAATAAGATAAGCTTTTCTTTAAAACATCATTTGCCTGCATTTTTTATATTATTATTATTGTTAATAATATTATAATCATTAAATCCAAAAAAAGGTAAAGAAGCTGCTTCTTAAGCCTTAGGGGAAATGTTCTTGAAACATCCATTTTATTACTACAAAAACATATTTATTGGAAACTGTAAATGTAACTGGAAAAATGGAAGTCTCTTGTGAATTTTTCCTTACTTGGGCACCTCTTTTAATGCCCATGAAGGCAGTAAAATCTAGTTTCAAACCTAAGCCCCTTATTTATTTCAATTTGTCTTGAATACTCTTCTATTGCAAAGCAGATCATAAAACTCAGCAACCTTCTGTGCCGTGGTTTTTTTGTCATTTAGAGACTGAATAAACTTTTCTTCCTACTAGCCTCATAAGAGGTTCAGAAAATGGCCCTGAGATCATTTATTAGCTGTAACTGTGAAGTTGACAGTGCACAGTAACAGTACAGAGACTCCCAGGTCATTTAACCTGTTATCAACCTTCTGAAGCTCAAGAAATACTAAGGGATGAGAACAACCAGCACAATAAACATGCTGATGAATTTTAGGTTATGAAAGTGATTGAATTCATTGGTGTTCAAACGGTGTATACTATGACAGCTGTCTTTGTTACTTAAAGAGGCACAAAGTGAAATTTCTCCCATGCTCCTTTTGCTGTTCAGGATATTACTGTCTATGCCACAAGTGTTTTGATGTTTTTATCCCAGCATAAAAAAATGAAACGATCCTCATTATGATGAAACATATCTTTGCCATTTTTTCTAAAAAGTAACTATATATTTTTCCTGTATTTTTCATATGGCTTTGCTAAAAGAGGTTGTAGATAAAAATTATACGCAGACTCATAAAGCATAACAGCAGTATATATTATAGAATACAGGCGTACAGAATATTTGCATGACTGATAAATATTCTAGCACTCAATGCACTATTCTCTTAAAGTACTTTCTCTGCAGACTGGTATTCCACTTGCTCTACATTACTCTAAGCTGAAATCCTTTTTTAGAGTAGCAAAATAAATGAGAATTTAAATCCTCTCAAATCAGGTCTTAAGTTTGCACACAATCCCACAAACACTAAGCAGGATTTAGACATTGTTTTCCCTACAAATAATCACTTTCAGGTAGCCTTCTAAAACTAAATTTGTTATTTTCATAAAATAGAGGTGTTAATCAGACACACATAATGCATAAAAGGCAGTTTACACCCAAATAACAAAAACAAGAAAAAACAACTAACTGAAACTATCTAAAAATTGTACAAGTTAAGGACAAGACTAATGAAAGGATTGAAAAAGCCTGTCCTTTAAAGTAAATGAAAAAAAGAATTCAAGGACAGCAAAAATACAGATACTGTAATTTCAGAAAGTACATTATAAATTGGTCAATAACTATTTCTGTTAGACTGTGAAGGTTGTAAATGACTAGCAAACCTGACAAACCACTAATGTGTCAGTAAATGCACAGACTACATTGTACACAAAGCTTTTGGATATGGTAAATGGATTTAGTCTCTTAAACAAGTGTCCTTATAACTTCTTAGTAACTGCATGGGACTATTAATAGCATAAACCATTTAACAAACCATGAGCAGATTGGAGCTGAGCAGGAAGATGCAGGCTTCATCTAATTTAATAGGAGTTCTTCTCTACTGTCATTCACAGTTGTTTTTCCATTCGTCTTTCAACTCTCAATTGCTCTTTGCTAAATCTATATGTATTTCCCATAACAATCTCATGAAATGAAACTTTGACATTCTACACTTCTTCAAATTAGACTTCCTAGGGAAACCTTTTAGTACTTCATAAATGTGAACTTTGTCCTTGTTTTTGTGTTCTCCCCTTTTACAACATTTTATTGCAGCTGAAGTTTGATCTATGAACTTTCAATAGCAAAGATGGTGATTTTTCCAGAAGACAGCAGGTTTATTGCGGGTGCCATAAAGTGATGAAGGGAAATTAACTCTGGCTTGGAAATTCTACTGCATTATCACTGTGAAAGGCAAAATGATGATTACTTTCTTTCACCTTCTTTACTACAGTCATTCAAACAGGTTTTAAAATCTGCCAAATGCACAGACACCTAGCTACCATGGTTCTTTTTAAGAAATGAGGAGAAACAGACATCTGAACAGAAGCCTTCACTGGTTAACACTGCTTTGCAACTATGCATCTCCCAAAGTAGTTGTCACTGGTTTATTTCTCTCTGCTACTGTACGTGGACAAATCTGCTTTCATCTCCCTGACTATCCCACCCTTCCTCCTCAGTGGCACAATGAATTGCCTTCAGGCAAAAGTCTCAGTGAAATAAATAAATTCTTAAAAAGAGGAAGAAAAATATTCATAGGTTTCAGCTGATCAAAATTGTTGAAGCCACATGGCTTATGCCAGATCTGAATTTTCTACTACAAGTAGGCATTTGTTCTTTGGTTTTACTAGTTACCATAAGTAGCAGGAATCCACCCACACTATCACTTTCATGAAAACAGTATCTTTTCCAGACTTCTGAGAAGATATAACCTGCCATAAATTGTGTAAACTCTTAAGCCAAACCATCTGAGGAGGATTCTTGTTGACAAACAATACATCTTCTTCAAGCAATATTTTAGAAGAGCATGCTTAGAATATTAGGAAATTTCAATTAGATTCAAGACGTACATGTCATTATTGCCTAGTCCATTGCTCCTGCGTTACATCTGTCTTGTCTTTGAGTGCCTGCTGCACTTAGAGTCTCATTGAAATAACACTTCTTGACACTGTTTCCACTGAAACTTCTGGATGGACATGGCTACACCATCTCAGAATGCTTTCTGCAGCTGACATAATAAATCACGAATAGGGACATAAAATTACAGTTACCAGAAAATCCCATTAAAATAACTAATCTTACTGTTTCTCCAAAACCTGTAACCATGGGTCGCTATGGCCACAGTACCCCTCCATTCTTTCTTCAGTTCACACTTCTCTCTAGCAAATGTTTGCTCACCTTCTGCAGGTCACACTTCATGCAGGTGGACTCCCATTCAATGTGTATGTGTGTATCTGTGTGATCCTTACAGTTCAACAGCAATCAGAACAATTTTCTTATCCAAGCTAAATCTGATCTCCCTTCATTTTCCAAAATTGGATTCAGATCCATGGCCTTCAATTAATTTTTCATCCATTTAAAAGAAATTATGTTTAAGCTTCAGTAGCAGCCATGAACCCAACTCCTCTGGTTGTTCTATCTTTGAGGAAAAGAATCTGAGACTTCTGAGCTTGGGAGCAGCTATACCTCCAGGCAAAGTCACTTTAGTATCTTTGTAGATGCATAAAATCTGCTATTGAGGTCCCAGTGCAGGAAAACCTCACTGTTAAAATTGTAGAGTCTAAAAGAAGTACCCTACCTGCAGGCATTAGATGTGGGGCATAAGTCAAGGCTAAAAGTGATAGAGCAGTGCTGATTGCACATGTTTGTAAGCTCTAACAATAGGAATCTGGCTTGCCTTTTATTCAGGCAAATTTCCCTTGCTCTTGGCAAAGTGACTCCTGATTCGCAGTTTTGAACAGGTTACACAAAGTAATATGCTAAACAAAAGAGCTGCAAGGTATGTAATTACAAGAAACAAGCTTTAATCATACACTTGTGTGGCAGCCTTCGGACTAAACATAGAGATTGTGGCAATCCAGTAAGATATTTTCACAAGTGCACATTTACACCTATTTTATTTTCTGGTGTGATTTTCTTCTACTCTTCTAATGTGCCTTGACAGACCTGTCTGTGCCTCATTCTTGCCACCATCCTATTACTGAGCACCAGGATGCTACTGAAATCTGATTTGACAGGGAGAGGACTCGGGGCTTGTGTGGTTGATGACATTGCAATGCTAAAACTGCATGTGTCAGCAACTTCCCACAAGAAAGGCTGCAAAATAGGGAGAAAATGAAAAAAAGCTGCAACTGCATACTCCAGATGTCCATGACGAGATATGAATATCCAAGAGAAACTACAGTCTGGTGACCTGATTGTTGCAAACATGCAATGGAACAAACAACCAGTCTCTCGTATCCCTTATCCTGTTTCTCTCTGAGAAAAACCCTTGCAACAAAAAATCCCACAAACCCAAACAAAGAAAATAACCAAACCAAAAGCAAAAGAAACACAAGACTAACCCAAACTAACCAATAAAAAAAACCTCCAAATCTGAAAGAACTGCCCACAGTCTGCACAATTTACAATATCTTTGATCTCAAGGTTATTTTAATTCTCTACCTTAAAAGCTGCACGGAACATATATCTGTGAAGTGTCTCTTTCATTAACTAAGTTCTTTGATCTGGGAAACACTTTATTGTTCAAATTCACACTGTAGACTTAAAAACTTCTCAAGATTTAAAAATAGACAGAAAACCCATAAGAAGTTTCAGATTATAATTTTAGTAACAAATGCATGCAGCTGAACATCTTAGCAGCCCCACCTTAAATAACACCATTTCGAAGTGAGAAAAACACCCTGGCTTTTAGAAAGGAGTAAAAAAAACCAACAACAACAACAAAAAAACCAAACCAAAAAAACAACTGAAAAACCCCAAAACCAATAAACAGAAAGTTGTGTTCTGTCTGCTCTCAAGACTTTGACTAAATTATAACAGACAATTAAAAGCCAGAAGAGCATTTATATCAGAATGCAGCAGCAGAAAAATTGAAAGCTAAAACAAAAACAGTGGAAAGAAGAAGAATGATTCATAATAGAAATCATGCTGTCTTGATCCAGTTATGCATTTCAGAGTCTGAAAGGATAGGGAAGCAATGCTCATGCAAGCCCTTTCACAAGGCTGTAGTAATGTAAGAAATTTCTTGGAACTTCAAAATGTTTACATTGAGGCAGATGGCAAGTCAGCTGACTACTGTAGGAAATAGAAGAGGTGGGGATTTAATTAATTCAAATAAAGACGTTACCTTCTCTATTTTAGCTGAGATGAACAAAACATTAAAAAAATTGCAATAATCTAAGATTCCAGGAAAAAATACTGATAGCGTTATAGACTACTTTTTATTCTAGAAAGTTTTATGCAGTTTATTCAGGTTAACTTAAAGCAGAGAAAACCAATCATTACTACAGAAGTTTGTAATACAGGGCTAGTAGTTATAACTAACTGACATAGATTAACTATATCATATAACTAACTATAACTAACTAACCCATAGCACTGCAAAATTCTAGAGGTCAGAAACAAACTTTTCCACTATAAACAAAATTCCTTTTTTTTCCCCACAATGAAGAGAGAAGTAATCTCTTTGGGAACTCTATCAAGGCCAAATACACTAAAGAACTACAGGCCACAGCACAAGCCAAGGTACTGATCTCTGCTTTTGTAAGCTGAGGGGTACAGGCTTCTACACCTTCATTATGTTAAAAAAAAAGGAGTGGAAGTGAAGTCTCTAAACAAAGAGAACTGGTTAGCAAGCACAGTCTGATTTCAGCACTAAATTAGTGTCTTGCCCAAGTGTTTCCACCGTGGTGAAGGGCAGCAGTAGAGCAGTAGAGTTTTTGGAGCAAAAACTGCCCAAGTTGCTGAAAAAGCACCAGTTGAGGAAAAAGTTCTTCCCCAGCCCAGACTTCTGGAGAAAGTGGCACTGGAAATCACAGGAAGGACTATAAGTGTATTTCAATTGAACAAGTGTAACAATACATGACTGGAGAACAGTAAATGCAATGTCTGTGGGCAATTTAAGACAGGCAGCTTCTGGCTGCAAACAAGCCTTCTACAGAGCAAGATCTCTCTGCGTAACTTACCATGGAATTAAATGAGGAATTATATGAAATGCCTCTGATGAACACAAGTCCTACCAGGCTTAATCTGTACTTCTGGACATACACTATTGATATCTCTGAATATCCATTAAAAAAAACCCAAAAAACACGCATATGGAATATCTGAAGGAGGTGAGGATCACGGAGTCAGAGTGGTTTAGGTTGGAAGGGACTACCAGTGGAGTCATCTTGACCAACCTCCCTGCTCAAGCAGAGTCTTCAAGATTTCGCAGAAGGTGAAAAGTACCTAAGGAATTTGGCTTAAGAAAAGAGCGACATTGTTAAAAGTGAGGCACCAGGCAAATATATGCTACCAGTTAGCTCGGCATGGATAAATTTTGAGGTAAAAACTTATTAATATATTATTAAAGTTATCACAAAAAGTAGGAGTATGATGATAATATTTGGTAATAATAGTATTAGGGGCACATGCAGCACAGGATCTTGAACATAGAACAACTGAAGGTGCAATTACATGAAAAGGAAATGTCAGCATAAGATACAACACCTGGTGGTTCAGGGACAGAACTGGGAGGTGATAGTCCCTGTGATGTGTCAGTGAATCCCAGGTCTTGTCAGTTACTCCCAGTAAATACACAGTAGAATTTGTGCCATAGTAGAAGACTTTACATGGCTTCCTCTGGAAGATTGTGAATTTATTGTTGAAAAGTGTGGTGGTTTGAAACAGAAGTGAGTTTTTTTTCGGATTCAGTGGTCAAACCAATAGGTGCTCAGGTTTGAATATTGGCACCTGGTGTGGCCACTGAGGACAAGGATCCGCCTCTGAGAACACAGGGGTTAAAGCAGAGGCTCCCAGAGAACTGAACACAGGGGTTAAAGCAGAGGGCTCCTAGAGAACTGAACACAGGGGTTAAAGCAGAGGGCTCCCAGGAGAACTGAACACAGGGGTTAAAGCAGAGGGCTCCCAGGAGAACTGAACACAGGGGTTAAAGCAGAGGGCTCCCAGGAGAACTGAACACAGGGGTTAAAGCAGAGGGCTCCCAGGAGAACTGAGCCCAGGGGTTAAAGCAGAGGGCTCCCAGGAGAACTGAACACAGGGGTTAAAGCAGAGGGCTCCCAGGAGAACTGAACACAGGGGTTAAAGCAGAGGGCTCCCAGGAGAACTGAACACAGGGGTTAAAGCAGAGGGCTCCCAGGAGAACTGAACACAGGGGTTAAAGCAGAGGGCTCCCAGGAGAACTGAACACAGGGGTTAAAGCAGAGGGCTCCCAGGAGAACTGAACACAGGGGTTAAAGCAGAGGGCTCCCAGGAGAACTGAACACAGGGGTTAAAGCAGAGGGCTCCCAGGAGAACTGAACACAGGGGTTAAAGCAGAGGGCTCCCAGGAGAACTGAACACNTGTCTCACTGTGTTGTGTTTGTAAATTTGGGTGGGGGGAGGAGGAGAGTTTCCAAGGTTTTCATCCCCTTCTGTGTGTGCTTTCTTTATATATTAATATATTGTAAATAATAAAGTTTTTTTTTTCCCTTTGGTTCCGAAGTTAGAACCTGCTTTGTTCTGTTTTTGGTCACATCTCACAACAGACACCAGAGATAGTGTATTTTCGTGGGGGCACTGGCTTTGTGCCAGCGTCAAACCATGACAAAGAGGAACAGAGAAGAGTATGTGGGATGACCATGGGGAAAGGAAGCTTACCTACAGCTACTACTAGTCTAGTTTAGATATGTAAACCTGCAGAAGTATCCACTTCAGGCACTGAACATTTCTTCCTTTCTTATAATAATTGTCAAGACAAATTTCAACTTCTATATTTTAAAGTCATCTGTTGGGAAATTTAAACTATTCTGTATTTAAAACAAGCATTATTTCCTTTCATTCCTGAGAAAATTATCTGGAAAGCTAAGACTACTGAGGTACTGGCAATGCAACTGCCAGGAAACGGGGTAGGAAAAGAAATACCTTATTAATCTCCTTGACTTTGACAGCAGTACTATAAGCAACATCCAGAAATTAAAAACCTTAATCACTGTATGTACTGCAGAAGCATGTGGACTTCTGTGCTAGAAATTAATTCAAAAACATAATCATGATTTCTTTGAGGTGATCTGTCAAAATAATGATCAAATTCAGTAGCTAACAATTCGGGTATGTAAATACGGAAAGAAAAATGTGCATTTATAGCTCAGCTTAGTTATCAAAATTTTTAGTGGACCTAAATAAGGCTCATAATAGTCAACCAGTATTAGAAAAACAAACCCCAAACCACTATCAGCAATATCTAAATGGACCATTGATGCATGCCCCTACATTAAATATGTCCTCTCTTAAACATCTCTTTTAAAAAAAAGTACTTAGCAAACAAATTGTGGTCTGTTGGGCAAAGCGTTAGAAATGTGCTTTTCTTTTCAGGTTTGTAGTCTAGACACATCCTATAAACATTTGTACCATTCAGAAACTTAGTAAATTTCTTACAATAGTGTTTAAGCCCAGAGATGCATCTTTTGCTAAGAGCAAAGAATTTCTATCTGTGTAGCAAGATGGTATACTTTAAAGCTGGACTGAACAAGTTTTAAATAGTCACCTCTGTGGTGGATAGAAATACCTTATGATTTCACAGATGGGATGAGTTAATTTTCTAAGCCAATGGAACATGTTTTATCTGTTCTTGGTTTTATCAGTTCTGAAATATATTCACATACAGCAGGTCTCAATTACCGACATGAAGGTGAACACATACAATGAAAACATTGAAGGTTTTATTTACCTTTTTATATGTTTTCTCTTCATTTGGCTTTCCGACAGTAACATTTCCATTTTCAGTAACAGACGACATCTAACAGCAGAAGCTTAAGTTATAAAGAAGGTATTTGCTTTACAAAAGTAATTGTTCAGGAAAATAATATAATTAATTATTCATTTTTACTAGGACAGCACACTACCAAGATCAGTGACATATCTAGGATATTCCTGTATTTCCCACACTGACTAAAAGGACAAGACTGGCCCAGGAACATGTCCAGCATTGACTGATTCTACATGACTCTGCTTCTTTTCCCCACACCAGTGAAATCTTGCTCCTCAGCCTACTGCATGAGAAGTTCATGAAAAACTGTGAAGCTTGTGAGTCAGATATTGGAGCATGTCTTAGTAGTCCAAGGTCCTTGGCTGTATAATTATGCTGTATCTCTTTTAAGTAGCAAGGAGATCACATAATCACACAGAATTACAGAATATTATGAGTTGAAGGGACCCACAAAGAATACTGAGTCTTAAGTGAGTGGCCCATACAGGGATAAGAGCCACTGCCGTGACATTATTATTAGCATCATGCTCTAACTGTTTGACATTGCATCTTATCACAGCTGTAAAGCCATTCTAGACCAAGAATAAACCACTAAGACAGAGATCACATTGGTCAGACATTGAGTTTGTCTGCCAAAGTAAACAAAACAAAAAAGCACAATGACATGGTTTAAAATAATTCTATATTTTACCAATACTTTTGCAACAGAATTATACTTACAATTTATACTTACCCTAATGAACAACAGGACAGGTCATCTGGAGTTGAGAGTGAAGATCAAGCCATTCATTGGTGTTGTTAATGTCTTCCACAACCTATTAGAAAAATTTGTCATCACCGTGCCTTAAAAAATTTCCATCTCACAGAATAGTGGTAGATTTCCTTTTACCACTACTCTTTAGCCCAAGCAAGTATTCAACTACAAGTGATGTTTTTCAAGAATCATGTCAAATAACTTGGCTACTATACTTAGAACTTATTATAACTTGGTTAATATACTTAGAAACTAGCAATATTACACAGGAGGGAATTAGTGCAGAGTAATTCCTTTTGGCCTAGATATTTCACCCCTGTGGCACAAGCAACTCTACAATAAAACATTCATGCAGAGCAGTACACATACATGCTCTGGAGTGTTGTGTAATTAATTACATGTGTTATTAATCTTACAGCCTTATAATCTCCAATCATTTATAAGAAATAGCTGTGATGGTTTGGAAGACAGCATATTGAGAAGTCACAGATAACAAATTAAAAAAAACCTCATGATACCTCAAACGAGAAGAAAATAATTTTGTCTTTAAGAAGTACAAATAACATCTTGTACACAAGTAAAATTTGGTTTAAAAAAGTATTCTCAGGCCTTATTCACTGATTTAGTTGTCCATTAATCTGAAGAGTATACTTAACACTACCAAGGAACCTTTTAATAAAAGGTTTCAAAAGTATTTTCATTTTCTTCAGAGAAGCACCTGAGGGAAGAAAAAGAAAATAAAAAAAGGGGGGGGTGGAGGCACACACCAAATAGAAACTTGGAGTTTCTGAGAAGAAAGCAATGCCCCCTTAGAAAAACATACTTCTTACATTACATTCCAGTATTTTGCTCCTGTAGCTAACTGCATTCTTCATTGCAGACTCTATGCAAGTAATACATCTTAATCACTAATTCCCTCCTTTGGATATGTATTACCAGTCTCCTATATCTTGAACTCCTACTTAAAGGCAACGACTTAGTTTATATAGCTTTTAAAATTGTATGTATTTCATCTCACTCACCTATATTAATGCTTACAATATTAATATTCACCCATGCTTACAGCTCTATCAGTACACAAACTAAGGCATCAAGAGCATGATAAAACAGCTTTTGTAGGAAAAGAAATGTCATTTTAACCACTAGCCTAAGACTTTTAAAATAATTGGTCACTGGGTTAAAACACCAATCCCCACCCAAGCTGTTGTTCTCCACATACCTCCCAAGACTATTGATACAATATGATGTCCCACTACACACAAAACTTCCTAAATTATGACTGCACATACTTAGCAAAAGCCAAACATAGACGCAACATGGGAGCTTTCTTTCAATAAGTTAGTTGAAGAAAGCATCATGCTAGACATGGGAGAAAAGCCTGTTTTAATCCCAGAGTAGACAGACAAATAATTCAAGAACACAACTTATGTGAAAAAACACCCCTGCAATGCTGACAATCATAGGAAAACACACAATGAGAGACAAAGTTCAGTAATTACCAAGTATAAAAACTCATACACCATAAAGAAGGCATTTTTTTCCCTGTATGTGTCAGTTTATTTCCTAAAGGCATATAGAATAGAATTATTTTGATTCTAGTCTTTTGAGAAACAGAATACACAGCTCTATCTTAACTCGGATTGTGTTAAACAAAATCTGTGCTGGGACAAACATTATTCCAAGCTAATAATTTTTTGCAAAGTAAGTATTACATCGTGTATTTTCTTCCTGCGGTAGAGCTACTGAAGTGGTACACGGTGCCTTCTCACACACTTCTCACAGGTCACAACTTACAGTGTGGGACTCTCAGGCCAAGCTACAACTATTTTTTTTTTTGTTACCAAGCAGGAAACTACTGTAACTAAAGCCCTGATTCTCTCTATTTGCCTGACAAAGGAAAAGATCACAATAAAATAAGACGAGGGTGAGGGGCAGGTAGAGGAAGAAAACATTTTGTTTCAAAAATATTGTAGTGTGCTGACTTTGGCTAGGATAAAGTTAATTATCTTCACAGTAGCTACCGTGGGGTTACATTTTAGATTTGTCCTGGAGGCAGTGTTGATAATTCAGGGATGTTTTCTACTCTTGCATAGAGCTTACACAGCCTCAAGTCCTTGCTGCAGCCCTGGGCTGGGAGCTGGGAGAGGACACAGCCAGGACAACTGACCCCAACTGACCAAAGGGATATTCCTGTCCATATGGCATCGTGCTCAGCACATACAGCTGCGGGAAGGAGAAGGGAGGGAGGAAGTCAAAGTGACTGTGTTTTCCTTCCCAAGTCACTATTAGATGTGATGGGGCCTGGCTTTCCTGGGAATGGCTGAACACCTTCCTACCCATGGGAAATGGTGAATGAATTCCTTGTTTTGCTTTTCTCGCATTCACAGATTTTGTTTTACCTATTTAATAGTCTTTACGTCTACCCCTGAGTTTTCTCACTTCTACCTTATAGATTCTTTCCCCCATTCCATCAGGGGATAGTGAGTGTGGGGTGTGTGGGGCTCCATAGATGACTGGGCTTAAACCTTGAGTAAAAGATGCCTAAAAATATTTCCTCTTTAGCTTCTTAGATGCTATCCTACCTGAAGACAGAGAAAGAGAAACATTAAAGTACAGTAGGAATTTAAATAGTATTTTTTCCCAAATACTCTTCAAGAGTCAACATTTTGGTCATAAATCTTATGTGCAGCAAAAACTACTGTAATATCTACAGTTCTTGAAACACAATTTTACAGTCTTCAGTCTCAGCTTTCTGCTCTGAACACCTCCTAGTCCTAAATGAAGACTTGAAAAAATCACATCTATTCAATATATGCTTCAGAAAAAAAAAAAAAA
>VXBS01004910.1:59003-146715 GCA_013400255.1 Sitta europaea
TGCTTCAGAAAAAAAAAAAAAAAAAAAGTGTTTCCCAGTTTAGTTTCTCACACTAGAATCATAGAACCACACGCTTCTTAGCTAACACAAACTGCAATTTCCACCACTCTGGGGAAAAAGTGCCACATGTATTTTCCCCTAGAGCTAAAGGGACACCTTTTTAGTTTCTCTGATCAGCTAGAAGCACACAATGTCAACACTGCCTTGCCCACCACATAGCTGGCATTTTGAGAACTGAGATGACAGACAGCAAATGTGAGCTTCCTATGAAGTTTTGATTTCTTCTTGAATTTTTAATTGCATGTTCCTTATATAGCCAAAATTTATCTTTTACTAACAGTATAAGGTATTCATTTTTCCAGATTATAAATAACTACCTGTTTTTACACAACCTCAGTTGCTAAGGCCCAGCTCACACGAACAGATATTGGTACTTACACCTGAAAGACCTCTCAGCTCAGTTTCAAGTTAACTTTAGAACTCCCAACAACTTCAGTGAAAGCTGACATCTGTGAAAAATGCTACTGCTAGATTCCTACAGGTCCATGTATTAATTCATTCAAACAAAAGTCAGTTCTGCCTGCTTTCCATTAACATGAAAACAATTTTAATTTTTGAGAATGCATTTCTTAGCATATTCAGATCATTTTCTTAAACAAATCCTTTTGTAAAAGCACTAATAAAACATGCTGTTGAGGAATCACACTACAAATAAAAGCCATGTGGCTTTTCACTACATGTACTGCCTTGTTCTCATTGATAGTTAAAACTTAAATATTCTTCCTAGTTTTTAAAACAGACATATCCCTGAAGGTACTGTCAGGCTTCTGTAGCAAGTTAGAAACCTCATGCAAAAGAAAATGCGTTTATAACTTCTCACAGGTGTAAACTTTAATTTTACATATGAAGAGTAAAAAAGCAAGACAAAACAAGATTAAATGAAGATTTAAATTTTTCAGTGGGCAGAGAGAGAATACTAGAAATTAAAGAATACTAGAAACAATTATGCACGTTTAAGATTAATAATATACAAATTAAATAGATGGTATGGTGCAGATTTTTCAGTCTGAAACACACAAATGCATTTTCAGGAAACACTTAGGTTGGGGTTTTTTTTGGCAAGTGAATGCATCAGGGTAGAATACACAATTTTTGACCCAACCCAGAAACTTCACTCTCGTAGTTCTGTGTGTTTCAGATTACTTGTTTATTTAGCTGTTTCTTAATCCTTGAACAGTTCTCTTTTGCAAGGAGAACACAAGATCCTCAGAATGTGGCAGGTGACTTCTCAGAAAAGCACAAAGAATCTTATATTAAATTTGTACCAATGATACTAACTCAGAACTAGACAAGAAAAGACTATAAGAATAGTAATTTTGTCTGTCCTCAGTAACTGGGAATTTACACACCTAGACTGCACTCTTCCTTGATTACAGCAGTTTGTCAGCACAACATGCAAGGATGTTGACAAAAATTTCTGGTCCTACAAAAAACATTTATAGCGAATTCCATTAAAAAAAGTCATCAGGTTGAATTCCTTTGTAGCTCCAGTCTCCCCTCTGCTACTACTTTGAAGCAGCATCTTCTAATACAACTATGAAAACCAGGATCATTTCATTATTGCAAAACTCACTTTCACTGGTGATATTTCTCCAGATATATTTTCCTTTTGGAAGCTATGAGAGAAGATTTTAAAGTCAGATATTCAACTCATTAAAAAGACTTGCAGATCTATAAAGCAAAATTCGTCCACCAAACCACATCGGTGACAGTCATACACTGCCAGATTTCAGCTCTAGTGTGAAGCTGCAGACCTTTGCTCCACAAAATTTTGCCAAAAGGGGCAAGTCTTCTAAGCCAAAAATGCTCTATAGTGGAGGAAATCCGTGAACACGTATTCATTAATGAAAAGCCACATTTTTCATTCTTATTCCCTTGTGTTTCCCCCACCTCAAGCTCAAGTACCCATAAAACATTCATGGTATTCTTGGAGCTACCTGAATGCAGCTCCAAGACCCAAAGGCACTATTAAAGCTAACTCCCCTACTTCTTTGATATAAAGGCTTGAGTTCGCACCTTCTTAGGCACTGAACAAACTCCTCTTGCAGATGATGTATCTATTAAGTCTCCCTCTTGTCTGGATTCTCTGCCAACTAATACAATATGCACAACAGCACTGGATTTTCAAACTGTATCTCATCTTATCTTGTTTATTATTCCATGAAATCTGCTGATACTCTGGACCACTATCAAATTTAGTTGACAAACATAGGTCAACCAAAAGTGTCAATAGTTTTTCCCTGTTATCTCCAGTAGAATTTGAACAGTAGGATTATTTGGAAATGAAGGGGTTTGGGACACAAAAAACATCCTCTAACAAACATAAAAAACTGCCTACATGCATCTTTTTCCACACAAAATCAAACGAAAGATATCAGTATACTATCAGCACTTTTTCAAAAGGCAGAAGAGGCAAATGACCTGTTAACTTCAGGTGAAGAGTGGGACTTATATTGGTTTCATTATATTTTATCTTCTTAAAGGAGCTTTTATCCATGCTTTAAAACAATGGTGACTATAACTTTCATGATTTAATTGCCTTCCTTCTGAGTTTACCAGACAATGAAGAGTGGTGTTTAGGAACCTGCAAGCTTTGCTAGACAGAGTGCCAATACACAGACCTAAAGGAAGCATAATTTAATGCACAAATGGTAAAAGAAACAACAAACACATCGAAGATCCGACAGTGTTCTCAAGAGTCATTGCAAGTTAATCCCATTGCCAAAACATTGTCTTCTAATGTCAGAGAATATTTTTTTATACATGAGTGCTTGGGCAGTTACATAGCCTTCAAATAAAAATTGAAGTGAAGTTTGTGGTGACTCAGTTACAGGAAAACACACACACACACACNAAACGCCTATGTTCCTGTATTTGAAACATCTGAGGAGCAAAAGAGAATATATATATTTAAACTGATGCATTCTGAGACTGAAGTAAATGTTTACATGTTGCACTGGACTCAATCATTAAAAAGTCATGAAAAGCTTCAAATCTAAAAAATTCAGATTTTCGATCTGAGACCATTAATCCACCCAATCCCTGTAATGCCTGTCAGCTCTAATAAACCTCTACTGTCAACTGCTGTGACTTTCACTCCTCACAGAATTACTCAAAGATCTCTTATATCTTTCCAGGCATTACTGCAAAAGTAGAGCAAACTTTTTACCGCATCATAAATACCATTAATTTATGCCACTAAAAAAGTAACTTTAAAAAATCTATCTTTTCTAGCTGGCAGGAAAAAAAAAGAGCCACATGAATTTAAAGAAGAAGGAGAGAAAAAGTAAAGAAAACCCCCAAACCATTAGATTTGAAACCTTGTCAAGATCTCCCAACCCACAACTGATTATGGAGGTTATAAGGGTGACTGAAAGCAAATCTTTTGTGTAAAATTTGTGATATTACTATTGTTGCACTTGTGAAAACTGTGAAATGCTGTTCTTGCTAATTAATGCTAGGATAAACAATTTCAGAGTCAACAGCTAAAAAAAGCAGACCAGAAATTGTGTAGTCTGTGATGCCTAACAAGAAAAGTCAACCAAAGAACAAAAAAACAAAAAGACCCTGATTAGTCTAACGATCTGATTTCTTTTTTTATTTTGCCTCAAAAATAGCAAGATGAAAATCAGAAGTAGTATGCAATGTGATGAAATTCACAAATAAAGTAAAAAGTAAAAAACAAAATCTCATCTTTCTCCTGGTCTTTGTAATACCATCAGGCCAGCACAAATGCTACAGAGAAAGCAGCAATCAAAAACCAACACAAATCTGTCATTCAGAGTGTTCATCTACTCTGAGTCATGTCAGCTGTTCACATCACCTTTATTTACCTAGCTTTAATAACACACATTAGTTTCAGCGCCCTGCCCGATCTTTTAGTCTCTCAGCAACTAATCTGAGCACAATGCTAAGATTCTGATACTGTTTGATTTCTACAGTTGCACTCCCTTCCTTCCTCCCCCTAGTTTCAGGAATATGGCATAGTGCCTGGGTGACTTTTAAAAACATCGTAATAGGAATAGTATTTTTGTCTTAGTTTGCTGGTTGGATTTGAGGAGTAACTTATACTACTCATATTATAATGAACACGTGCTCATATTGTAATGCTTTGATTTACTGCAAGAAAGGTCAGATCATCTCTCTTCCTCCTTTAGTTTTCAGATGGAAAAAAAATTGAAAATGTAGAGCTTCAGAAAATACCACCTCCATCAAAGTCTACAAATACTCAAAATATATCTGATTACCCAGAAGATTTGACAGCCTTCAAGAGTCTCTTTCCATTTAAAGTGGTAGTCCTTGTGCATTAACCTGTTCTTCAAGGTGACACACACTACCATTGTAATATCCACAGTCACAGAAACAGCAACAACAACATCACAAAATACAGCTACAAATCACATCCTTTGTTTCAAAAATAACCTGCTGTGATTCTTTCAGATGAAAACTTTTCTACAACAAATGCAAATATAATGTAAATGCAAAATACAATGCAAATAAAACTGAAAATTCATTGAAGGAACCAAAGTGTTGAAGTCCCTGGAAACACAGCATATAGCGCTCCTTAAACAAAGCACATAGATTTTCATTTGTAACTTTTGTATTTTGTGAATTCTCCATGTGACAGATAACTTGCAAGGAAGAGGTGGCTTGGGCTTGGTTCCTCCTCCATGAATTTCCAAATTCTGAGCTTCATTCCAAGAGCCTTAAATCTATCTCACTTCTCTACTCCCTATTAACGTACTTAACATTTACTGTCAACTAGTCTTCTGCTCTCCCCAGAGAGCAAGACTGCACCTAAGCCTTGGCAAACACCATCTGTAAAAGCAGAGCAAACTTTCTACTGTGTACGAGATGGTGTTGATGTCTTAATTACTAAGGGACTTTTCCAAATCAGTGAGCTCAGATCAGCAATCAGAAAGAACAAACATTTGATCTTTGACATAACGGACGTCACATTGTGTATCTTGCAGAACTATTAACAGGTCCTCCTTTTACAAAGTGAAACAGCCCCATTAGCTTCTCATTATTTTGAAACAGTCTGAAAGCAGAAATGTATATCTGTACATAGCCAAAGAAGACTTCCCAATTGTTACTTATGGTTTCACAATTCTGATTTCATGAGCCAATAACAGCACTTTTTAGAAGACTAGCAAGCTTTTTATAAAGCCATCTGGAACAACAAATTAATAAAAATTGTCAAGATAGGGTTTTCTTTGAATCAACTGAAAAAAGGAAACATCTGCATCCTATATATAACAGTATGCAATGTAAGTTAGAGTAGTACCACAGTGAAGGGCACAGATAGAAGACTTGGCAGAGCCCAGAATAGGAGTTCTGCTCCTTTACTTTGGCGACTTTGATACAGCAATGGACTATTTTTACTAGCGCATTCCAGACACAGCACTTTGAGATAAAACCACCACTTAATGCATGATATCCAATAAAATACTGCAGCGCCCTGACACAAATGGTTGATAAGGAAAACAAAAGACACAAGGAGAGGGAAAATTCTTCTACATTTTTCTTTGATGGTACATGCAAAATAGAGTGAAAGGGATCACACAGCATTGTGGTCATGATTTTTTGAAAGGAAAGCATAGCAAGCTGCTTCACTGATATAAGCAGCAGGGAAGACCCATGGAGAATGAAATCTCATATACAGCAAAAAGGAGTGAAAAGTGAAATGTCAATTTCTAAAGGAATGACAAATGGAGATGCAAGCAATCCCACCTTGCTGGGTGGGTTACAGATATAAAAGAGGAATTTGGTCAGCCCAAAAGCCTTAGTACTCTGAAACTCCAGAAATAGTCATTTGAGAAAAGAAAAATAAGTCAAATGGACTTGGAAAAGTATGAAAAGAATAGACTGAATGTGCAAGATAAAAAGCAGAAAAGCACAGGACAAGTTACTTTGATAAGAAATATGTTTATAACAACAAAAACTTCACAATAGCTGTATTGCTCTAGTTTAAAACTTTTATCTTTTTACTCATCCACATTTTTCCACCTCAAAAGGAAGTCAACCACTCTCAAAACTACTATGCAAATATAACTTTACAACAGAGGCAGGAATAAAAAATGGTAGTAGGAATTATTTGCTTTAGAGAACATTGAGACTTTTGGGTGAACAACACAAAAACTGTGGTTAAAATAATTTGCATGCACTAAAACAGATGGCGTAATTCGTGCATCAGTTCTACACAGGTAACTCATAAATGATACACTATTGAGAATTATTTGGGCCATTTGCATATTTGCATGTAATTATTCCCAACAAACTTTGCAGAAGGATCTGTCATGCAAACACTGAACTCAATGCATGAGTGGATTACTATGATCTTCAAGTTCCCTATGCCTTCTTCCCCAGGTTCTGTGAGTATAACTTTTGTACATATACCTTTTAATGAATGATAGCTAAATTAAGCTGTTTAGCAGATTATCTAAGAAATTCAAGTATTTTGAAATCTCATTTTTGTCCTCAATTCAGGGCCATTCCATACAGCTGCAAACAGAATTGAAGAGTGGAAGAGATTATCCTGGAGGATGTGACTGGTAATATTTGAGATTCTTTTGAAAGATTACAACTTAAAAAGTAGCTGATACTGTCTTGAAGGAAGGTAAAGATCTGGTTGCTGCCATGACTCCTCCTGGTTTCCATTGAATCACTATGTATCACCCAAACTGGATATGTGCAACAATTTCAGCTGGTCCAGGATGGTGCTGCTGCAGCCCTGCCTTCCGAGCGGGCATTTGCTAGCACAGTTACTATGCCCCAGTGGTACTCCTGCCCCAAGAAAGCTCATCTAGACAATTAAACTAACAAAAAAACCCTAACCTGCCAAAGAATATTAACAGAACTCCTTACAACAGCTTCGTTATGGTCGCCCCTAAGACCAAAAAGAAACTTGTGAGGGAGTGAGGAAGGTAATGTAAACTCTTAGAACTTTGATCCACAATGGAGGAGAGACCAACTGCCTCAGGTTGTTTCAGTCACTCACATACCTTTGTCTAATCTCAGAGTCACCAGTCCACTAGTGATAATACCAGGAAACAAGACTCAGAGACAGATGGAAAGAAGTGTTAGCAGCAGTGCCTGATGGACCAGGCAACAGGATCCAAACTGAGTTCAAAGTTAGCTTGAGGGAAATTGAAATGTATGACTAAGGTTAGGTTCCCAAATGTACATTCATACAGCAACTTCTTTTTCAGGTGCCTAGCTTGTGTGAAAAATAAGGTCACTCAAGAATGGGTATAGAAGAATGACGTTAGCACCAAATTCAAAAGTTGTGTATAAATTCAAAATAAGATATTCTAAGTTACTCTACTGAGAAACAAAATCTATTACAACCAATTAACTCCCCACATACTATTTTCCTTCAGGAAAGCTGAAACTGAAATTAGAAGAAGTTTTCCTTGGACCCCTACAACTTAATTATGATCAGCATTTAATAGAAAGCTCACTTTACTCATGAAAAGGATTTGAAAATACTGTCTTGTAGAAGGCTCAGCAGAGAACAAATCCTACATTACCAAAATTCCTTTGATTAAATTAAGAGCTCTCAGTTTCCCATGGAGCAGAATTTCCTCAGATACATTTCCAAAGTCACTCCCAAAGCTGTAGAAAATGAAATTATTATCCCATTCAGTGAAATGCCCTATAAAGCACAAAAGCTGGAGACTTCTTGGTTTAAAGGAGCTCTCTAACATATTTCTTTTTAAACCACAGAGAAAGCTTCAGGGGAGAAAAGAACAATTTCAGAAGCTGCATAGTACAAAAACATCAAAAAACATGATTAATACAATAACATGAATTTCTGAAACTAATTCAGTAGAGAACTGCTCAGCATGTAAGCAAATGGTGCTATTTGTCAGAGCTCCTGTCATCAAACCAGGACAGAAATTTTGCAGCCTCTAGAGTAGAACTGCAATATGGGAACCAAAAGAACTGTCAGAATTTTTATAAAATTATTCCATTCTCTGACTGGAATGTGGCTGCTTAAATGTAAAGGTTACTACTGCCCTTACAAGGAATCATATATTTTTGTTGATGCCAAGATGATTTTTTACCTTTTCTCTTATATACCTTTTATATAACTTTTATGTATCCTCAGCATGCATACTTGTAATTCCTTAAGTCTGGTAGCTTAGCATAGTCCTAGTATTCTGTTAGGCCAGGAGACCAAACATCCTAAAGGCCTCATAGTAGGAGGCTAGAAAACCAGAGATTTGGCCCATCCAGGGGGGAATTCCTTGGGATGGAAGAGTATCGTGCTATTCCTTCATGACTCCCATTAGTGCATCCTTGTTAGATATGCTAATTTGTAAGGCCTTGCAGCGCATCCCACCTTGGCGAAGTGGTGCACCAGTAAGGATCCTCATTAAATACCAAGGTAAAACCCCCTTATCCTTTAACCATGTCTGCCTCTCAGTTTTTTAAGACCAGGAAAGGGCATCACTATTTTCCAAGCCATTTCTTGGATGAACAGATCAGAATGGGCAAGTGACTACTTTTTTTTCACCAATAGTATGCTTTGGCACTCAACTGAATCATGAGCATATCTGAACAGTAGCATAAAAATCGAAACCACATCAACACACATATCTACCCTACTGAAATCCAGCAACACAAGGCGTATCATGGTAAGAAACATGCACAGTTGTTTTAAGGTATGGACAATTAGTCACAGAATTTTTTTTTAATTACTTCCAAATAAACCTTTATAAGTAGTTATTTCCAGCCAAGTGACATAAACAAATATTTTTCCAACAGTCTTTCACTTGCCAAAGCAAATTGAAAAACCTGTCCCTGAACAGTTTTGGCCACAAGAAAGTAAAATGAAGTCATTACTAGATGCTTTTGCCAGTTCTGAAACACTCTATTATTCTTCAGATGTTGTTTATACTCCACATATAGTTGCACCACTGTGAACATTTTTTTTATTTAAAAAGTGCAACTTAAACAATATAAAAGCACCACCACAGTCACTTTCTCCAGGAACTTCTTTGCAAATGGCTAGTTGAATTTCTCTAAATAACCTAGCTGAAAATATTACAGGAAAATTCAAAACCTTAAGCTAACACTGTAAGTAAAGGACACATCCCCACATAAATTAGCCTTTCCAATTTAAAAGTGTCCATGTATACATGAACAAGACTTAAAACGAAAAGAAGACAGTTTACCACCAGCAACAAGAGTAAGCAGCAGGTGTTTACTCTGTAGAAGAGCCGTACACAACCTGACACCAGAACCTGTGAGCTCTTCCAAGAAACTGAGCATGAGTTTGCCCATAAATTAAAAGGGAAATTTTCATTCTTCAGAGGCTTAAATAAGACTCTCCTTCCTTCACACAAAAGCCCTTTCAAACAATATTTCCACCTCTCACTGCATCATTATAACTGGGTTGGAAGCAGCATAAGTAGGTGAGAAAAGGCATCCAGTATTATCTGTAAGTCAGTTAACAGCCTACACAGTAGTCTTCAAAAGGTAAAAATACAGCTTTCAGCATTTAGAAAGAAAAGACCCACACAACTAATCACAGTTTTTGATCAATGTATACTGTTTTATGAATTGTTAACTAGAAAAAGAACAAGATTCTGACAAAATGCAACATGGCTATGAATACTATAAAGATTCCATAGACTCAAGTGAAAAAAATCCAACAATTCAGTCAACACGTTCTCCCAGGAACAGAGTGTTCTTACAATTTCAGGTGTACAAGGCAATAGCCTATTTTATTATATTCCTTACCCGGTGTTAATCTGCTGGAACATCTGATTAAATAAAATAAATAACTTTTTCAGCCTTTAATTTTACTGGATAATGCATTAGGGGTTTTTAGTCGGAGATGACAAAGTTCAGTATGCTCAACAGCACATATTTTAAATGTATTTACAGAAAATTGCCTTTCAAGAGTTAACAGTGTGTAGCCCCTGAACCTCTCTGTTTTCTGTCTTGTTCCTGGGAATAAGGAGCCTGATGATTAGCTATGTAAGAGAAAAGTGATAATAATTAAAATTTCATTCTAGCTGACTATGCTTTTTACTTTCTAGAAATAAACTGGTCTTCAGTTTTGCTTGCAACATGGCAGCTTTATAAGAGCATGGAGATGTAGCCCTGCATTAAGAGCTGCCAAATAAAGGGCAAGAATACTGTGAGACAAGAGCTAGCCAGACAGCCCTGCCTGCTTACCCTTCATCATGATTCTAGTAGCAAGGATGGCGAGAGAACAGACAGATGGTCCCTTCACTGCAGGAACAGATGCAGCAGAAAATGGTGATGGTGGCATGCACAATTTTCTTGCAGAGCACAGTATTACTCAAATGCTTGTAAAATGCAGCCATTAGCTTAAGAAAATCTTTTGGTTTAGATCAGTGCAAAGCCTTTACTGATGTTTACCAGCTCTGGCTGGTGTGTTTGTGTGCAAGTTAGTGTGTGCACAAGCAAAAGTGAGAGAGGAAGGATAGACACTAAAATGCCTCACATCTCTAGTCTGAAGGTGTAATCACATTAAAAAAAAAAAGCTGCTGTTAGCAAGCAGTGACTAACACTGCTCTCGCATAAAAGCTGAAAAAACTGGTCATTATCCATATCTCACTTCAAAGCAAAAGGTTTTCAGTAAAAAGCACTGGTTTAGAGACACACATCTGAGCTTGCAGGTTTTTTCAAGAGAATGAAGGAGTTGCTAGGTGATGGTGAAGTGAGGCTGTGAGAGAAAGAAGATGCATAGACTTAACTCAGCAGTGGATGGCAAATCCATCTCCTCTCACAGGGGTAAGGTGGTAGTCAAGCAATGTTTTTTTGGAAGATGTTTCTCTTGGGAGATTCTCCAAATCAAAGCAAAGATGATGTAGTTTTCTAATTAATCTAACTAATTAGAAAAATTAATTTTATAACTAATCCTTGATATCTTGTTCTTCTAAAAATACTGCAATTTTGTAGAAACTTACAGTAGCCTGGTTTTTATGTCCTCTCAGCAAAAAGAAAACTAAATCTAGCTCAAAAGCATACTTTATTTCACTTTGAATGCATAAAACTAGTCCGCATAAAATGCATAATGCACATATAGGCAAAAATGCATAAAATACATAAGACTGTAAGCACAAAACAGACAGGAAGGGTGCAAGTGAACAGAGGAAGAAATTTGGGATGGGAAACAAAGTAAAATGAAAAAGAAAAAAGGCAAGAAGGGAAGGGAGAGACTCCACAAGAGATTGTGCTCAACTGAATTGGGAAGAAAGTAGGAATGGGGAGCAGTAGTGGATGAAGAGCAAGGGAACCAGAAGGAAAGCAGAAGGAAAATGCATGCTAACAGGAAACACATCATAGGAAATGATTTCTTCTTTAGTCTACTAAAAAAGGCCTTTGGTGCCATTAAAATTGAATGGTCAAAAGGATACTGAGGGGAAGGGAAAAATATATTTTCAAAGTCAATAAAGAGCAAATTGTAAGAAAGAGAGCAAAGAAAATAAACTTTATTCCTTCAACTAAGGGGAAAAAAGAAAGGAAAAAAAAAACAGGCATATTTTAATATGTCTCTGTATGGAATACATCAAGTACAGCAATATTTGCAGATGGATCAATTTGAACTATTAACTTTATGCTTTGGCTAAACCAAAAGCAGGAATACATATTGGAAACTTCAGCAAGATATTAAACACTGGTTCTACTACAGTACTTGCTGTCAATATTGGGAAACATCGTCCTAAATGGTTGTTTCAAATACATTAATCTTCAGTAGAGATGCTGGTAAAGCATATTTTAAAACCTGGTCAGGCAACTGAGATTGAATAACATTTGTGATGACCCTCCAAATGGTGTCTTTCCAAGCAAAAGAGACACATCTGGAAGTATAGGTGTACGCTGATCTATAGCAAAAAGTTACATTTACATATTCTCTGTTTGGATACTTTGATGGTAACAAAAAGAACCTCTGAACTAAGGGAAGCAGTCAAAGTAGCAAGATGTCAATCTCCACCTAACAGAAGTTCTGTGTTACACTGTTCTTGCAAATTGGACAAAGGCATAAGCTTCAGTTTCTTTCCAGCCTCTGTTACCAGGGTCCAAAATTAGCCTCATGGGGATGAGAAGCCTAATCACAATACAGCAGAAAAGGTTTGAGTGAGTGAAGTTACCCCTGCAATACCTTTTCTTATTTTTATAACAGAGAACCTTTACCATGGGCACCTACTGCTCATGCACCCTTTCTTTTCCTCTGTCAATTAAACCACACAAAAATTTTCACAGATTAAAGGAAACAGAAAATGCAAATGTTATGTGCATAGGTTTTTCTTCCAAGTCACATGAAATCTTAACTATAGGCCCTGAGATATAAACACAAGCTACCACTACTGTGATTTACATCACATGGCCACAATCCCAGCAAAGAGCATTCACATGTCGATTTTAGTATGGCAGTTTATAGGATCATAGAATGGCTTGGATTGGAAGAGATCTTAAAGATCATGCTGTTCCAGCTCCACTGGCATGGCACCTTTCAGTAGGCCAAGTTGCTCAGAGCCCTATCCAACCTGTCCTTGAACACAGACAGGGATGTGATATTCACAAATTCTCTGAACAACCGGTTCCAGTGTCCCATCACCCATACAGTAAAGAATTTCTTCCTAATATCTAATCTATCTTCTCCCAGTTTAAAGTCATTAGGCTTTGCCCTTGGTACTACTACTCATCAAAAGTCCCTCACCAGCTTTCTTGTACTCCCCCTTTAGGTACTGAAAGACACAATAAGGTCTCCCTGATGCCTTCTTTTCTCCAGGCTGAAAAATCCCAACTCTCTCTCAGCCTGTCTTTACAGGTGCTCCAGACCTCTGATCATCTTTCTACATATGTCACACTGGATGTGTCCATAGCAGTCTGGATAGGGAAATCATTGTCTTCCTACTTCTGCACTGACAGAAGTTATTTGTATACAAACAAAATACTTAATATGAAAGTATTTCAATGAAAGAGCTTTGCATCCTCTCACTCTTGTATTCATACTACACTAGCAGAACTAATCTGTGCATGCTTTATTGAAACAGGGGAGTCCACCTATTGTTTTTTTGCACAGACCTCAAGTCTCCTGCCATCTGTTGCAAGGTGTAAACACGAAGCACCACACTCAAAATGCAGTGCCCAAGACCTCTGTTTCTTATCCCACAGAAGAGCAGACACCATACAGAGGCTTCAATTTTTCTCACACTGCCTCACTCTGGGCATGATGATGTAATTTCTAGCTACAAATTTGTCGTTCATGAGGTGTGTTCCTTTATGACCTCAGTGCAATTGGTAAAAAATTATTTTTTAATATCTGGACTATCTTAGTGATTTCAAATGATCTATGGTGCTGCTCGACATTTTCTAGCTTCATCTCCAAATTTCATGATTAACTATACTAATGCTCTCAGGACAACTTGAAACATTTGTTTTTCCCATTTTGCAGCTTGTTGTTATGTAATTCTTACCAGGAATATACTATTTAATAATAAGGGGAAAATACAGCATGCTTTCCTCCCCACGCCAACACCCTGTGTCAAAAGAAATTTATTAATATTTTTGAACAAGGAGACATTCCATAAATACATTCCAAGTAGGCTTTTTGCAGAACACACCATTTTATCAGTGTTAAATTTGAGATACAAGTCCGGGGCTGCCTTTGCAGCTCATTAAATCAATACTATTTTGACAGTATGCTGCAGTATATGTGCTCCTATATGAGAAAGCTTCACCACTACCTTCTTGCACTCTTTGTCACTGCACACTTCTCCCAATATAGCTTCCTGCTATCACTTGGCACCATGCACCATTATTTCCACTGGCCTGTAACATTTTCAAAAATGCAATGATAATGCTGACTGAAATGATAATGCAAGGCTGACTAAGGTCCACATCTATTCCCCAGAGGTGTGTTTCTAGAGAACATTTATAAAATAATTAGGAACAACTTTTAGTGTCACAAGAAATGGTTCAAAAATAAGGGAAGCAAGTTGTTTCTGAATAAATGTGTTTCCCTTCCTGCATTACTATGGCCCTAGTGAAATTTCTTTGATGCTTGGCTGCTTACAGAACCCCCCTTTTTTTTTTAATTGAAATAAAAGTAAAAGGTGGGCATACTTGAGTCACAAATTGGACAAAACCCCCACCTCTACTGTAGTAGCTTCAGAAGTAACCTCATAGAATAGGAACAGTAAAACTAATCCTAAGGAAAAAATAGAATACCACTTTGTTAGTAAAAGCACATCTTAGTTTTGTTGCATTACTTATTAAGAACACAATAAAGTAGTACAAATCCAGTGTCCTCTAGTCTGACAAAATTCAGCTCTCATTATTATTCATAAATACTACATTTATTATATATTTACATATACTTAAATAAAAGCAGTATTTATTCTCATATATATGATGCCACTCTTATCCCTGTTTTAGAGCATAAACAGAGAAAGCCCAAAGTATTTCGCATCTCACACAGGAGCCAGACTACACAGATCTCTGTAAATGTCACCCCAAACAAGCATACTATCCAAATCTCAAGAGAATAAGGAAAACACAAAGATAAATACAAGAAGTAGGAGAGATAGAATCACCACTCCAGAAAATTACCTTGCTGGATAAAGTACAGGCAAGTGAGTTATTGGTGCATCTTTATGCAGTGCAGAAAAGCCAGGGAGAAAACAAGTGTGGTTCTGCAACAGACTAGAAAATGGCAGATTTTTCACCCACCATCCTCAACCTGGTGCTCTCTCCCCCCTCCAAGATTTTCCACTGCTAAAATTTTTTGCATGAGTTACCAGTAGTGCACAACCCTACAACAGACACTTCATCTCCAAATGGTATTTAGAGAAACTCCCTGAGAAAGAAAGCTTGAGCTATTTCACACAAAACTTTTTAAGAACTATTTTGTCTTTAAATAGTAATTTTTGAAGCTGCATTTAACATATACTCAAAACAAAGTGGATTTTAGAGATTATAGATTTGAAAAAAGAGAAGGCCCCTGCATCTGCAATATGCTGTAGCTCCAGACAGAACTACCCGTACCACGTTTTATGAGAGGCCAGCAAAAAGCAGAGAGGAGACATTTTTGAAACTCACAAAATGATCTCAGCTTCTTACAATCCCATACGAAAACAGTGTATTTTGAAGTTTTAACTTCACTTATTACAATTGCTTACAGGACCAGAGCATGCTTCTTGAAGCACCATGACAGACAGGAATCTTTACTTTTTCTTTATTCTGGTTGCCAGGCTTAACCATCAATGTTTGCAAAGATCTGGAGTACAGCTTTGCCCACCTTTCTTGATAACTATGGAAATTGGAAAAGGGAGTGCTTATTTGTTTCATGCCTGCCCAGCAAAGCTCAATTAATGCTTCAACAGTGCAACCGGAAAGAGTATTTCTCAATTTCAGGGTCTGAGTTGTACAAAAAGTTCATTAGGAATTCAAACTTGCTTACAAGAAACTTTCTTGAGTTACAACTTCAAGAAGGCACTATGCACCTTAGCAAAAACATCTAGATTTCCTTGTAGCAGTGGGACAAATAGCAGGAGAAAGAATTCTTCATGCAGTTGAAGCACAGACATTTATAGGCCAAGCAACCTGTAAAGTTTATACATTCAATACTACAGAATCATGCAAGATGTGTTCGAGTTCTTACAGGATCAAAATAGAACTGGGGTGGGAGGAAAGTCACCCTAATTCACACATTTTCCAATAAAATGTTGCTTGAAATTACCTCCTTAACAGCCATTTCCCACCCCCTTCCCCAATGTAATTCAAGACAGAAAAGACTATATTTTAAGTGCTCACAAACTTGTGGTCAATCACCTCAATTTTACTAGAAACAAAAGGAATTTAAAAATTCCATTGTTTAGAGCAGACTTTTGAAAACAGCATATGCTTTCCATCTCTGTAAAAGCACATGTTTAAGCCATTAGGTAGGCATATTGGAATGAACAGAAATACATAAAATATAAATCTTAATCTTACCTGTGTTCAGAAAAGCCCTTCATAAGTAAGCTGAAGAATACTTTTATGCATGTATATAGAATTTGCACACATGAATATTATATATTCTGTCTACATTGTATGTTACATACTACACCATTTACTTGTATTATGGTGATTATAGAACAGTTTGGGCTGGAAGGCACCTTAAAGTTCAGCTATTTCTAACTCCCTGTCAAGGTCAGGAATGCCTTCCACTAGACTGATGGTATACATACGTATACTGTACATTTATACACATGTACAGGTAAAGTTTATAAAATACAATTTATTGCTAACATGCAGTGGTAAACTGAAAAACATTCTCAACTGAACACAATATCAGAACTGTGAAATGGATAAGTGATTTGTTCCCATGTAACTCTTATAATAAAAGACATTTTTACTCAAGAGTAGTACCAAAAGCAATAGGACACCGCATAATAAAGATATATTCTTACATATATGTTCTTACTATATCTGAAATACAAAACATATCAAAGCAAATCTAATACTGTATTCTTTTAAATAATGGCATAATATGAAATATGAATCAGTGAGTAGCAAGTAGACTCTCCAATGCATAGTTGATGCTGGAATCCTGTGAATTTTCATTAAGAGAAATTGATTTTAACTTAGTCTTATATTTTATTCAAATAAATTTAAATTTTGCTGTGTGGCACTGCAACACTGTTGGATCTGAGTGACTCCTGGCTTTCAAGTCTCTTTATCATATCAACAGACAAACTACTTTTCATTGCATTTCTGTAAGACCTTGATTAGCCAAAATTGCTGTCAATTACTGGCATTCTTAAGCTGCATTGCTACATAAAAAGAAAAACTTTCTTGCCAATAGGAGGTACAGGAGCTGCGGTGCCAACCATGTTACATGGGCCAGATCCAAATCAACCCAATTCTGGCTGAGCAGGAATGAGAATTTCTCTTCCCGGTGAAACCCAGATACATAGGGATATAGTTTGCCATTGCAGACTGATTCTTAAAGATGACCACATGATGATTCTGGTGCTAATTCAGCAGAACACAACAAAAGTGAGATTACTTTCTCTCATATATACAATTCCCAGGGTACCTGAGAGTAATATTCCTTGCAATTTGGCTTTTGCCACTGTTGTCACTCACTTTTGCTAGCTGCTATCAGCACAACAAAGTTAAAACTGGAACAAGTGATATTCTTTTTATCACTCTGCAATTAATATCCACTGCACACCTAAAATGATGGTTCACTGTCTGAGCATTAAGTCCATGAAAATATTTGCTCTTACTGCAGAGAGCCTTATTCTCTTGATGACAAGGTAAATGAACGGAGGGAAGTATCACAAACGACCCCAATTTTCTCCTCATATCCCAGGTTTAAAGGGACAGCTTGTCGCAGAGGATTGACAATCTAAGGGCAAGCTTTTAATATAAAACAAAAACTTATATAGCTGAGGACGTTTGTACTGCACTTCATGAAATGTTTTTACCTCCAGTGCCTTATACAACAAACCTATACAACCAGAAATGAGGCTACAAGCACCAGCTGCATCTTGCTGAACTACTCATTTCCACATAACAGCTAGCTTCTATTCTTCATCAAAATGTGAAGTTCCATTTCCTGCTCTGTAAAAATTGTGTTTGAAAATTTACATTTAATTTTAATGGTGAAGACACTGTGTCCAACAAACCTCATAAAAGCTTTAAGAAAGCCACTGAAGATTTTATTCCTTATCCCTCCAAGTTTGGGGATGTTCCTGCAAATCCCAACCTTCAGTATATTAAAGACATGATATCATTCTGACTTTGTGGATTCATGCTACACAGTATTTCACAGAGTTTGCAAAACCCATTCTAAATAACACTTACAGCTGATAGGTGGAAGCAACAAATTCACAAAGTCAGTGTTTATACTGCATATTTCTGAGGTCCCACAGAAAGACTCTGAACATCCATCTCCCTGTATCAACAGCTGCTGCTCATTTCAATTAGCCAAAACACCTAGTCAAACTCCATTTGCTCCCAACATTTTCAGCTGAACTTTTGATGTTTTTAATGCAATAATCCCCACTGGGTCAAATGCACTCTGCATAAAAAGATAAAAAATACCAGGAGCACTGCAAGTGAACATGCAAGTGTTTCATGTGGTTGCTGCTAAAAGTTTAAACCCAACCAGTTACAAAATTCCAGTCAGACATTTATCACTAGGATCCCTAGAGATTATTGAAAATTCAAAAATTAAGTCTAATTTTGTACTAAACCTAGTTACTTAGTCTGTGAAACTACTTCATAAAAACACATATTTCTAGCAGATTTCAAGTAATTTGTGATGCTTTAGCACAATATTAGAATTTTGTAAACACTGAGAAAAATGTTTACTTTTTAACAAACAAATTAAACCCATGAAAGAAACTAATGACCCTGTCATTACACCTCAAGTTTGAGGTTAAACTCTTTCTGCTTTGAAGGTCTATGTAAAAATCAAGAAATTGTTCAACACCAGCCAACAAAAATATCCTAAAGCATCTTCTTCTTTTTTAACACAACATTTATGAACCACACTTCTCATCATGGACTTTACCACTATTTAATCACAGGTAAACTATGTTCTTCTATTAATGCAATGCTGTGATAAAGAAAAAAAGAAAACCAACCAAAAACCATCCAAACAAAAAATACCCAAAAAGCCTCCAAGCTAACTAAAAAACAAACAAAAATCCCCCAAACAAAACAGAACAAAAAAACCCACAGCCAAAAAAAACCCCAAAACCCCCCAAAAAACAACAACCCAAAGCCAAGCAAAAAACTTATAACTTACTTCCTACCACAGTCTGATAATACATCTAACTTCATCTAAAATTGTCACTTGTCTTTTGACCTCCAGTTTAAGCATAATAAACAGACAATGTACTTGTGTGCTTTCAAACTTGCCATAAAGTGACAGTGCTATCCCGATAATTTACAAAAAGTCAGAAATACACTGAACATCAAGACTGAGCGAATTTCAGACCATGTTTGTTAGCTACATAAATTCAATTCAAAGTTCTATGACACATGTATGAGCAATAATTTCTGTGAAAATGAACTGAATATGATTATTTTAGATTTAATTCTTTCTTGAACCCCAAACAGCCACAGGAAAGACCCCCTGAGTTTTGGAATAAACTGTAAGCAGCTTCTTAACACTGCTGTGCCCCTTGACTTCTAAGGTCTTTCTGACCATATAATCAGCCTGGCACAGGGATGTAGTCATAAACAGATAAAATTCAGCTCCAGTAAGAGCTGCAACAATGCCATGCATGGAAAAAATTTTTAAGATGTCTTATCTTAATTACTATGGCTTATGTTTCTGAAATTATCACTTCATTGTTTTAGGTCTCCTGTCTCAGGGTGACAGAGAAAAAACAACACAAAACCAAACAAAACATGAGCATCTTCATTTTAAAAGGCAAATGTGCAATCTAAATTGGATTATGACTTGGCAATAGATGCTACTATTTAAAAAAAAAAAACTGAAGCAAATTAGGTACCATTACCCATTAGTATAGATGGGGTTTTGTCCTACAATTTACTTTATTTTTGCCTTTATTTAATAAATAAGATATCTGCTTCCTTTTTTGTTCAAAGAGAACTAATTACTCAAATACATCCTGATGTGAGAAGAATGGAGCATACCAAGCTGCACTCCTTTTTATAGTGTCACGTTACAACCAAAGAGATCAGACAGTACTTCAATCACAGATGACTTACACTACTCTTTTTTAAGTTTAACATAGACCCAAACCAGGCATAGACTGTGGATGTGCACCAGTTCTCCATGGTAACATATTACATGTTCCCCAGACACCAAGCTCCTCACCATCAGTGACCTGCATCGACACTGGGGATGCCTGCCTGCTGCCCTTCGTGCCTGGAGCACATCTGCCCACACCACTGTGCACAAGGCTGATTTAGGGCACTGGCAGGACTGCCATTGGGAAACTGCTAGGGAGGGCCAGAGGGTGTCCTTGACCACCTAACAGAAATGCAGGCAAGTATGGAAAAGCCATGACCAGGTAGAAGACCCGTGTCAGCCTTAGTATCAGGGCACACACCTAAGCCCAGCAGGGCTCCCCTTGTTTGTCCAAAGATCACCCAGATTCAGATCTCACCACTTCAGCTCCTACACACCTCAGAGGGACAGAGTGCGGATAAGAATAAGCCTGTACCACAAACTATCAAATGGAACACCAACATTGGGATCAAACAAAAGGGTTTTCATCAGGTTTCAAATTTCTGTTGTCACACACTGTCACTTCTTACCAAGCTTGGAACCGTGATCCAAGTGGTGATGCCTAAAATCACAAGCCAAACAATACTGAGATGATAGAAAGTGATTACCTTTAACGAAGGTCCTTCAGGGTGCAAATAAAATGCACACATAATACAGGACCCTGGCAATTTTATAAGTTTAAAAAATTTAGTATACTTAACAGAAATTGCCCAATAAGAGGAATAGTTAATTAAACAATCCCCCCACTTTTGCTTCTGCCCCTATTTAAGCCCCTTCCAGCTCCCCAGCTCCTAACCACACATTTATTATGTCTATGATACATGGAGAAAATGAGAATCCTTGTATAAATCTCATTATAGAGGCTAGACTAAATAAGATATCACAAAGGTTAGTTTATTGTTCTAAAATATTAGTGAAGGGGTAGGATAGTACTACAGTTAGTTAAGGAGCTATATAACTATGTAATAGTAGTCTACAGAGCTATGAATATATGGAAAATGTACAAAAAGCAAAAATGTTTTTGGCATCAGTGGAAAGATGCAAAAGTCAATTTTGAAATATAGATATATGCACAAAATTTAAGGAATCGAGTGATGAAGGTAACTGCTCTTAGTAATCAGGCATATGTTCATGGCTGCTTACTAGTTAATAATTGACATATGGTCAAACATCTGTTTAAAATAATCATTTTTACATCACAGGTAAATAAAATCATGTGCCAAAAAATTATGTAGGCTATTCCTGTGATGCACAACCACTTTGGGGCTGCATCAAAGTCATGGTTTGATCACAAATGCACTTAAGCTACAGCAATCTTTCTTGAACAAGTTCAAAGAAGAGTTCCACAGAACAGAATTAGTGTAAGAATCCTTACACAACATTTCCTCTGGAGAAACTATTGTAAAAAAGGAACTGCTCTCAGTACCCTCTTTGATACGTCAATCCTCCAAGACGTAGAGCTCCTTCTGTCACTTCTGTGACAGAAAATAGAGGCACAGAAAATAGAGGCTGGGTATGTCAAAACACTTATCAAAAGGAATAGACATATAGACTCGGAAGCCAGTAGCATGCAAGACTTGTTCTGTTTGGGCTTTAGTACAACGGACTTCATATCCTAAAGAAATATAGTTCAATCTAGATCTGGAACTCCCAGAGACTGAGCATATGATGGCTCATGTTTCCATTTTAAACAACATTTTAAATTATTTACATAGTAAGAAAATACTGCTAATGTACATTGCTGAAATGCATAGACAGCAATCTCCTTACTTGATGCTGCCCTGTACATTTGTCTTACAACCACATTCCCACAGCAAGAAGAGTATCTTTTAAAATTAGGAGTGAGACAAGCTGTCCTGGGTACGTCACAGAAACCCCTTTAGAAACAAACCTATAAAGAAAAGTCAGAATACTAAGCAACAAAGCTATAATTTAGTGACTTACTGGGTTGCTACTGAAAAGAGGAAGTGAATCGATCAGTTCAGCTGCTAGCAGAATGCAATGATCTCGAGCTGGGAACCAGTAACTCTGAAGAATAGTTTCAAATATATTTCGTCTTTTATCCTGAAGCTTTGTGTGCTCACTTTTGTTAATAACAGCACAACAGGAAGGCCTGTGCTCATATAATTATAATAATAACCACCTGGTCTGCTGAGGTAAGAAGGAAAAAATGACGGGAACACTGCCCTCATTGCAGGCTGTATGGGCTGTAGAAGACTCAAAGTATTCGTTTGCTGCCCAAAACTTCCAGTTTTGCTACTCTGCTACAGAGAGGCAATAAAATAACACAGACAGTCCTAGATGTGGTCTGTCTATTAGCAGCAACACTTCATACTCCAACATAAGTGTATGAAAAACACAACTGAAGTCACACCTAGATAGACACCAACACACAACAAAACCTGATATGTTCTCTACAGCATAGAAACCTAGAGAAAGAGAAGTAACCTTGTAAACACTAAACAAAGGCCTGGGGCAGGCACTTTTATGTTTCTTGGCTATTTTGCATGAGAACACCACAGTACACTGAATCTGCTCTTTCATATGCAGACAATTAAAATATTTCTCCACGGACAGGTCAAAATTAGTTGGCTGTGCTCTACATAATTCCCAAAAGAGTACTTGGGACTGAGCAGAGATGACAGTTTACAATACTCCAAGACTTAATTAAAGCTTTGCAGGCTAACAACTAGAACACTCCTCCTACCGTTGGAATTTTTTTTTTTTTCCTCAGAAACTTAAGCACAAGACCTTGAATAAGAAATATATTTCAAATGAGAAGCAGTATGTGAATCATCTTAACCTAAATATTTATAGTTAAAAACTATTAATTCCTTAGACCTGGGATATTTTATATTTAAAAATAAATACATTTGTTAAAGAGTGAACATTTTAGCAGGTATTCCTATATAAATAATACAAAAGCAATTTACCATTCACATTGTCAATTAGGACCTTCTGATTTGATGGATTGTTTTATTGAAGAGATCTCAAACTCCTCCTTCTCATTATCAACACTGAAAATTTGGATTGTTTTGTCTAGACATATCAGAATATTAGAATATCTCTTAAAATTACACAGGCATTTGTGCTTCAATTTTAGGTACTTTTATATCTTATACTTAGATTCCGTTATTTGCACCCCATGTAGTAACATTCTGTGTGTATTCTTCTGACTAGAAAACAGACACATCTTTAAGAATGTCATCTCTTCTTTCTGCATTCACTAAGAATCATCACACTGACAGGCCTGAAGACTAAAGCAGTCTCAGAAGCACCACATCTCTGTATGCAAGCAGCACCACAAATTTCAGCAGAAGTCTAAGATTCACAGAAAAAGTGATCAGAAACACTATGACCCTTACTCATCCACATTTCCACTAGTTCAAAACTATTTCTAGTAGAAAGACTAGCAAAGCCTCTAAGCAATTTAGTTTCCAATTTAGACTTCTATTGCCCCTAAGAAATAAATAATAATGCTCTTTCCATTGCAGTACCTCAGAGTCCTACTAGAGCAATCTATGAATAGCTGGCAAAAAAGTTTATAGTGTAAACAAAAACTGATAACATTAAACATACAAGTATCATTATTTAACAAGATGACTTCATTACATCATCATGTTTGTTCTAAAAACAAAACCAGAAACTGTGGACTCCCATGAGAAGATTTACTGTTTTCTAGCCAGAAAGCTCTTCACAATACTTCCTTTGTTTTCATGTTGAACAAAGTGACTTGGTGGATATCTTCCTTCCCTCCACATGGAAGGTAGAAGTTTCTTTTCCTCAAAGTCGAGTGGGGTATAAAGAGCTAAAGTACCAGTCCCTCAAAGGCTTCTCCGTCTGCCAGCCTTCATGCACTGACACATACCTTATACAGTTATCCATACTTCCACATCACTCAAATCAAGCAAAGACATGAGTTTTGGCAGATGTTGGGAACTCACTTTTGTCGTAAGTGTGTGCTCCTTCATGCAAGGTAGGACACATGAGCCTTCTTTGCAGGCCACTTGTCTAACCATAGGAACACCACTGAATCTCTGAAGCACGGTGAACAGGAGCTGGGTCAGCTGAGTAAGAAGGAATCTCCACACCAGACCATCCCCTCTGCTCAGTGAAGAATCTCACATAAAACATGTCACAAAGAAATATACAGATCCCAATCAGCACTTGCAGGTGTGGATCTGCTGATTATGCATTGCACAATGAAGAGAGTAAAGGTATAGTGATCTTTACCTTGACTTATATTTCAAAAGACTACACTGCATGGCAACCTCTCTAACAGCCTAGGAGGCAATTTTCACCCCTCCATCCTCAGATAGATCTCTTCTATCAGTCAGCAAATGACGAGAGAAAAGGCTGAATAGGACTGTATAGTTTCTTAGCAATGTTTTGTAAGAATTATGCAAAATATACAAAAAATATTTGTATATTCAGACAATTCAGTAGAAAGTCTTCTCAAATTTGTAAAACCCTAGAGGAAGAGAAGCAGACACTAAAGACAAAAGATCACAACACAGCTGACTCATCCCTTGACAGAGTTCTGAATGCTAAATTTGACACTGAAGTAACTAAGTAATACAGTAATCAAAAACCTCAGCAATACTGAAAATGAAGTTCAGTGTTCTTATCTGAGATAGATTTGATTCTGTGTACTGCTCCCTGCCAGGCTCAACATGGCCACAGCCTCGATGGCCACTGCATTACTCTTGTCAGAAAGCTCTGACTCATGACACATTAAGACCGAGAATTTAATTAGGTTTAAAAGGGAAGAACATCTTCAGACACCAGAAAGTTATCCTAGTAGTAACCAGGAAATTCCAGAATCCTACTATTTAGCTCAATCATCCTTTGAAAATTTTTGGTACAGCTCTAATATGACCCCCATAAATTTCTCAGCTCCCCTTTAATAATGCAACTTTACAGCTTGTGTTAAAGAGGTACATAGCTATGAAGACTGTTCTTTTGACCCAAAATAAATATTTTCACTAATCTTCTAATTGGAGATAGACAGAAGTGGTAGCTGCAATGGGTTTTTACACTCTCCAAATAAAAACCTGGATTCTTCCAAATTTTCTGGCTCATGAGTGCTTAAAATATTTTACCAGCAACTCAGTTCACTTGGGAAAAAAAAAAAAGACAAACAAAACCCCCACATTCCCCAAATTTTGTAACCCAGCAGATTATAAACTTCCCTCCAAATCACTCAGAGATCAGCAGAAATCTTCAGAAAACCAACAAAAGGCCATTTGGCATACAGCCTGTGAACCTATTACTGCCATTAGTAATGAGCAAACCACAGTTTGAGATGGGCTATCTCATTTGGTTAGGCATCCTCATGAACTGAAAAAAAACCAGCCTTAGATTTGGGGAAGAAACAACAGTTTGTAATGAATCCAAGAGCAAACATTTACTGGCTCTCATGGCCCAGTGGCCAATGGCAGGAGACTTCACAAGATTTTTCCACAACTAAATGGCAATGCCAGTCCAGCACTAGGAAACTTTTATACACATGGCAGTCAGCAAGAGCTGCAGACACAGACCAGAGGCCAGCACTGTCTGCCAGCCTCAATACAGACCTGGGACTACCATCAGGTTGCTGCTGTGGGTATTTCCCTGCTCCCCCAGCTGCTGCTGTTGGGAATAGCTACGCTGAGTCCTGGAGAGTGACAGGCACACCCCTCCTACAATTAATCACAGAATCAGAGAATGGTTTGGAGTGAAAGCATTTTTCAACACTATCTAGTTTCAACCCCACTAGCCAGAGGCAGAGACACCTTCCACCTTCCAGGTTGCTCAGTGCCCCATCCAACCTGGCCTTGAACACTTGCAGGGACAGAGCATCCATTATTTCTCCGAACAACTTGTTCCTGTGCCCCATTACCCTCACAGTAATTTGTAAAACCTAGTCTAAACCTACTCTCTTTCAGTTTAAAGCCATTCTCCATTGTCATATCACTAAATGAACCCATCAAGAGTCCCCCACCAACTCTCTTGCAGGGCCCCCTTTAGATACTGGAAGGCTGCTCTAAGGTCTCCTCACAACCTTTTCTTTTTCAGGCTGAACATCCCCAGTTTGTTCAGCTTGTCTTCAAAGGAGGGCTATTCCAGACCCCACATCATCTTCACAGCCCTCCTCCTGACTCACTCTGACAGGTCCCTGTCCTTCCTGTGCTGGGACCCCAGATCAGGATGCAGTGTTCCAGGTGGGGTCTCAGCAGAGCAGAGCAGAGCAGAGGGGCAGAATCCCCTCCCTGCCCTGCTGCCCACGCTGCTCTGGGTGCAGCCCAGGGCACGTTTGGCTCTCTGGGCTGTGAGTGCCCATGGCTGGGGCAGGTCCAGCCTCTCACACACCAGCACCACCAAGTCCTTCCCCCCAGGGCTGCTCTCGATCCATTCTCCTCCCAGCCTGTATTTGTGCTTGGAATTGCTGCAATCCCCATGCAGGACCTTGCACTTGGACTTGTTGACCTGCATGAGATTCACATGAGGATCTCAAGCCTGACACAGTCTCACTGGATGCCATTCCTGTTCTCCAGCATGTTGAGACCACAGAACTTGGAGTTGTCAGCATAGCTGCTGAGGATGACTCCACCCCACTGTCCCTGTCACCAACAAAGCTGTTAAATAGCTCTGGTCCCAGTACCAGCCCCTGAGGTCATCACTCGCCACTGCTCTCCACTTGNGTTTGTTCAGCTTGTCTTCAAAGGAGGGCTATTCCAGACCCCACATCATCTTCACAGCCCTCCTCCTGACTCACTCTGACAGGTCCCTGTCCTTCCTGTGCTGGGACCCCAGATCAGGATGCAGTGTTCCAGGTGGGGTCTCAGCAGAGCAGAGCAGAGCAGAGGGGCAGAATCCCCTCCCTGCCCTGCTGCCCACGCTGCTCTGGGTGCAGCCCAGGGCACGTTTGGCTCTCTGGGCTGTGAGTGCCCATGGCTGGGGCAGGTCCAGCCTCTCACACACCAGCACCACCAAGTCCTTCCCCCCAGGGCTGCTCTCGATCCATTCTCCTCCCAGCCTGTATTTGTGCTTGGAATTGCTGCAATCCCCATGCAGGACCTTGCACTTGGACTTGTTGACCTGCATGAGATTCACATGAGGATCTCAAGCCTGACACAGTCTCACTGGATGCCATTCCTGTTCTCCAGCATGTTGAGACCACAGAACTTGGAGTTGTCAGCATAGCTGCTGAGGATGACTCCACCCCACTGTCCCTGTCACCAACAAAGCTGTTAAATAGCTCTGGTCCCAGTACCAGCCCCTGAGGTCATCACTCGCCACTGCTCTCCACTTGGACGCTGAGCCATTGACCATAATTCTTGAGTGTGACCATCCAGCCAATTCCTTTTCCAGCAAGTGCCCCACCTGCCAGATCCATGTTTCTCCAGTTTAGAGACAAGGAACTGTGGCAATGTTTTGCGTAAATCCAGGTAGGTGGTGCCAGTTGCTCCTAACTACCAATTCTATAACCCTGTTATGGAAGGCCAACAAATTTTTCAGGCACAGTTTGCCCTTAGTGAAGCCATGTTGCCTGGCACCACAGATATCTTTATTTTCCATGCACCCCAGCACATTCCCAGGAGGCTTTGCCCCGATTTTACTGGGCACAGAGGTGAGACTGACTGGCCTGTAGCTCTCCTGTAAGGTATCATCTAGCTGCACGGATGTATCCTCTGATTCACTGGTACTCAGGCCAAGAACTTCTTGTGAAAAGAAACTCACCAGGAGAAAAAAAGCAAATTACTTCCCCAGATAGTGAAGGATGGGAATCTCTGAGTACTGGGCAAGGAGAACCCAGTCCATCCACTCCCTTGCCAGGCCCTGATCTGACTTCGGGCTTTGCAACAGAGTAGTAAAAGTAGCTAGTTTTACTACAAAGTAGCAGCAACAAGATGGGTGGAGGGGAAAAAAGCCCTGATGGGCACAGAAAGCGAGACTCAGGCTGGGGAGAAGGCAACGCTTGGCTGTTTAAACTAAGCGACAGATCTCTCGACTAGATTGAAAGAGCAGTCAGCAATTTCATATACTCAGTGATGTTCTCGAGAGCAAGAGAAACCATCAAGTCTCAGCCTATGAACGCCACTTCCCTTAGGCCTGTCCCCTGCTGTCCACAGCCCCAAACGCGGCTGGACCCGCAAAACGCCCCGGCTACAGAGCCACCTGAAAGACAGCTGCCCTTCACACTGGTTCCTTTTGTTTTTGCCAAGTTATTTTTAATTGAGATCCGTTCAGTGATCCAAGACTATCACAAAGCCTTAACAACAGTTGCGCAACCACAGCCAAAAAACTGGCAAACTGCCACAACAGTTGCAGAATTTTTAGTCAACTTTGTTTGGTGCTGAAGTTAACATCTCACTAAACTGCACTGCTCACCAAGTTATAATCTTAAATGGCAGCAGTTTTCTTCCATTCAAACAGCACACTTTCTAGAGTTGTTAACAAGACTTAATAACTGTCAACTGCTGCAAATTACACCAAGATTTCTACTGTTGAACAGTATTGATTTTAAGTATTTGTGCTACCAAAGGATCTTTGTATTTGTGTTCATAATGTATAATATAATTGTGACCATGAACTAAAAGTTCCACAAAGGAACATCAAGGCAAACTTCTAATTCATACTTTCCCTTTCCAAAATACTGCCAACTCCTAAGTTTGAACAAAGATGAAAAGAGCTAAGTGGAACCTGGTTCCAGAAGCCTGACACTTTTTTTCACAGGATGAGTTTTACGATTCACAGTGAAGTGGTCTCCTTTCGAAGATGATAAAAATCATCTTACCAACACTGGGTCTTGATCTGCAGTCGCACACTTCCCATACAGCACTGAAGGGACCTTTCAGCTTCTGTCCCTCAGCTCCAGGGTGTGTAACACGTGTATTCTCTGGTCTTAAAGAGACATTTTAAAAAGTACATTACTATTCGTAGAATTTTTAAAAACTTCAGTAACAAGCATCACATGAAAAACCAAAGGATACTAAACAGGGAGCTGGCCAGGTGGCATGCAATCACAAAATACATGAATCTTGCGTTAAAAGAGCTAGCAACTAAAAAACACAGTTAATAAAATGGCCATCATCCAGCACCTTCTTTACTAGACAGAGGCATCCTATGACTATGCAAATGCACAGCACCACAAAAAATTTTCAAAGTAACTTTGGTTTTGATTATGATGCAGATTATAACTGTGACACACTGGAAAAAAAAACACACACACACACAAAAAAAATACTGCAAGCTTACTCTTACTTTAAGTTTCTAAAATTTTCATATTTCAAAATACAAAACACAAGCACATTTAGACAATAGTGAAAATACACAAAACACTTGCAACACCTGCCACTTCCTACTTCACTGAAAACAAATAAAACAGACCAGCTTTACTACAAGGAGCAAATAGCAACAAAATGATAAATTGTACCTTGCAATAGGTTGATACAGTTTTCTAGTCACAACTGGAGAATGAAGGGCGAACATTAAAAAAAAGTGTAATTTCCAGCTCACTGAAGGAGGACTTCAAGTTTCTTGCTCACATATGAGGAAAAAGGTTCTTTCAGGACTGTACAAATGTGAAGAATAAGACAATACACATGTGATCACATAACCACAACAGGAATCTGCAATGACAAATCAGACACTTGATCTATTTAGAGAAAATAAAATTCAGACTATGAGTGGTATGAGCCCATAACAAGTAGTGACAGTACAAAACTGATTCAAACAAATTACACTTAGAGAAGGAATGGTCCAGACTGTACCTAGCACTGAACAGCAGGATGTCCAGCAGAGAAGACATGAAGACCATGTTCCAAATTCCTGCTTGCTACTGCCAGCAAAGATTTAACTTCTAAAAAGCATTTCATTGTAGCTAACTCATATAGAGCTTGCTATTAAGCAATATGGGATTTTATTCAATTAAACACATACCCAACTGCTCATCAATATGCTCCTAAATGCACATTTTATTTTCCCTGATCAATGAAGTTTGCTTTTTATCTTCTACAATATACAGATTTCAAATATGGCATCACATAAATACAAGCAGTAGAATCATTAAGGTTGGAAAAGACACTTAAGGTCACTGAGTCCAGCTGTTAACCTGACTGTGCCAGGTCCACCACTGATCCATGTCTACACATCTTTTGAATGCATCCAGGCATGATGACTCAACTACTCCCCTGGGCACTTTTCTCCATTGTCTAACCACCCTTCCAGCAAAGAAATTTTTCCTAACACCTTATCTAAACCTCCCTTAGTGCAGCTTAAGACCTTTTCCTCTTCCCAATTGCTTGTTACCTGGGAGAATAGAATGACCCCCCACTTGGCTACACACTCCTTTCAGCCTCCTTTGCACCCTCTGATCCTCCTTTTCTCCAGGCTGAGAAAACCCTCACCTGTTTTCTCCAGGCTGAACAACCCCAGCTCCCTCAGACACGCCTCACAGAACTGGTCCCCCAGACCCTTCCCCAGTTCCATAGCCCTTCTCTGGACTTGCTCCAGCACCTCAGTGTCTGTCCTGTAGTGAGGGGCCCAGAACTGAGCACAGGATCAGCCTCACCAGCACTGAGTGAAGGGAACAATCCCTGCCCTGGTCCTGCTGGTCACGCCATTGCTGGTACATGCCAGGATGCCACTGGCCTTCTTGGCCACCCAGACACACACTGGTTTGTGTTCAGCTGCTGTTGACCAAGCACCCCCAGGCCTTTTCCTGATGGACCCCTTTCCAGCCACTCTGCCCAAGCCTGTAGCACTTGATGGAGCCATTGTGACACAAGTGCAGGACCTGGCATGGCATGTTGAACCTTGTACAATCCAGCCTGTCCAGATCCCTCTGGGGAGCCTTTCTACCCTTAAGCAGATCAACACTACTGCCAACTCGGTGTGTGTTGCCTGCAAATTTACTGAGGTTGTATTTGTTCCTCTCCTCCAGATCATCAATAAAAGTCCTAAAGGTTTACTGAGCCTTGGGAAACATCTCCTGTGACCGGCTGCCAGCTGGATGTAATTCCATTTACCACCACTCTCTGAGCCTGGCCATCAAGCCAGTCATTTTAACTAGCAGAGAGAGCAGCTGGACAAACCATGGGTTTCCAGCTTCTCCAGGAAAATGCTGTGGGAGACAGTATCAAAGGTTTCAGTAAAGTCCAGGTAGCCTACAACCACAGCCTTTCCTTCATCCACTAGGCAGGTCACCAGCCCACAGGAGATGATCATGTAACCAAAGCAATCACACTGCAATACCAATAGGTATGAATTCCTCAATCACTGTGTAAGACAAATCTTTAAGCAGACTCTCAGCAGTTGCCAGCACAGCACTGTATTGTGCAGGGTGCTAAAAAGGGTATGGAAGCTGTGCCAGATCTTTCTTATCTACCCTTAAAACCAAATGTGAGCTGGGGGGGGAAAGAGGGAGGCAATGCCTTGCAAACAGCTGCCCAAGGAAAGGTTGTTGCCAGTTTCTACTCTAAAGTTGCCAAGAATGCCATCACACCTAATGCACCTTGGTTACACAGAGCATGACTGCACTGATTAGGTACAGCACATTCAGGACAGGAAGAATCAGTAAGGACATTTTCAACAGTACATGGAGCACATTACATGACCAGAGAGAAAGTAGTTTTTAGCGTTTCTAGCCCATTCTACCAGTGTCAAAAGTAAAAACAAGAAACCCTTTAGCTCCCTACAGGCTAGATAGGAAAGAGAGAAATCAACACCATTCCATAAACACACCCTAGTAGAGTAAAACGTGTGAGCAAATGCTTATTCTTAAGTACATGTTTCAATTCTTCCCATATCAAGAATATCCAAATATATAACTAAAGACAGCCTTTAACTAGCATCCAATGAACTTGGAGAAAGAAATTTCCTGCTGGTTTTATTGGTTTAAGGATCAATTCCTAGACTTAGAATAGATTTTCAACTTCCTGTTTTATCTAATTGCAAGAAGGGAAGTATCAAGGAAAGAGATTGTAATACAGTAATATTAAAAAAAAATAAGAAGAACATTTTTACAATCCTGTTCTATTTTCTCCCAATAAATCAATTACTAGACACTGATCATCAAGAGCAAAATAGATTTGAATAATTGTGTTCAATTTTGTTTTCCTCAATCAGTTTTGAAATGGCTATAAACAAAAAAACCCTATAGATTATGGATAGGGAAAAAATATTTGGGTGGAGAAAGACACGTGATTAATTAGGTATTATTTATGTTATGGAAGGGTCAGAGTAACAACTACACTAGGCATTCAACAGAACATGTATTCTCTGCTTTGAAGATGGAAGAATTTTAAGACACAATTTAATGAACTCATTTATAAATCATCTCCACCATAATAAACCATGAGATAAACATCCTATAAATTTACATTGCTACATAGAAAAGCCCAGTGGGTGCTACAATACACATTTATAAATTTCAGAACTGCCAATGTTACTTAGGTACATTTTAAGAAGAATTTCTGTAGTTTTGACATTGATCTAAGCCATCTTCACCTTATGTTATCCAAATGCTGGTGTCAAATCATCTGCATAAATACCTGACTCTCTAACAAAATAGAAGGAACAAGCCCTCTGTTTCTTCACCTTAAGCAATATCCTTTCAAAAGCAACACGAAATGAGTATATTTACATTTCCTTAGGGAGAGATAACAACACCAAGTTTTCCTACAGCAGCAGCACGTACCATAGCTTAGCTTTTAAGAGGCAACATTGAAGAGAAATAGGGGGTAGAAGATAACCCAAAAACCTCTGCTCTCCTAAGCAAGGTATTGGAGAGATTGCTACTTTACAGAGTCACTTTACGGTACTAACAGGTAAGCTTACTATTTAAAGACTTTCCTGCTATCGGACTCTGTACAGCAAAACCAGCGTCTTGGGCAAGAAACGCCCCAGTCCGGCCCTCTCTCCCTGCAGCGCCCAGCAGGACCTCCACGGGGATGGGTTGCCTGCACCTGGAAAAGCCCGTTCAGCTGCAGCAGAGTTCAATCCCGGAATGGCCAGCGCCTCAGGCAGGAGTCTACCTCTCACCATTCCCCCACATACTGTTGGGTGCTCTCTTGCCTTAAAGTGCTGCAATCCAATTAAGAGACTTAAAAGTCCGTGGAAGTTCACAGAAATATCTCCCTCCTCCCAAAACGAAGACAGACAGATACAGACATCCCTCCCACACACACACAGAACAGAGGAACGAGACACGTTTTCCGCCGGTCCTTCAGGCCTCAGGTGCCGGCGGTGCTCCCGGCGGGGACAGGGACCCCCGCCCCCGGAGCGGCTCAGCACTTGCCACAGCCCGGCTNCGCAGACGCGGCTGCGAGAGGCGGTGCGGGGCTGCGCTCCGCTCGGGGGCCGTGGAGGCGTGCGAGGCCGCGGTGGTGCACGAAGAGTGTCGGCACATGTTGGCCCGCGTGTGACAGAGGGGCTCTGGCTCCGCTGCTCACTTAAATTTCTTCCTCACTAAATTTCCTCTCATTCAAATTGTACCCATTACTCCTCGCTTTACCTCTCTTCCTGACAAAGAGTTCATCTCCGGTTTCCCTGTAGGTCCCCTTCAGATACTGGAGGGTAGCTATGAGATCTCTAGCAACCTTCTCTCCTGCAGGCTGAACAGCCCCAGCTTTCTCAGCCTGTCTTAGACCCTGTTCTCAGCCCCTGTTCAGCGCTGAGCCTGTCAGCCTGGACTGGAGGATCACCTTCCTTGCTTCTCATTTTGTTTCTGCTCATTCATTGCATTTGAGCTCCGAATTCTCTTTCTCACATAAAACTGCTCTTGTGCCAGCCACTAGCAAACATGCCCCTTTGAGCAGGACCACAAAAGAATAGCCTCTGGCAACATCTGGTCATTCCCATCCATGCTGAGAAGGCAAAAAATCCATATTTTTAATTCCCCCAACATCTATTTTCCATGTTTAAGTTTTTCAGGCCTCAGGAAGAAATTGAGGAGGAAGAATTGAGGAGGAGGACAGTGAGGAAGGCTATATATAAATCAGTGAAAATGAATGACTGTGGAAAGGAAGCTGTGAGGTTTTTAACCTCTCCTACAGCACCCTGGGCTCTTCTCAGGGAACAGAGTGCTGGGGCTGAATTCCAGCTGTGTGAAGCAAGGCTGCACAGTTGACTGCCTGCTCACTGCTTGAGAATGGTTAAGAACCCTAAGCTGCTCAAGACATTTTAGTTCCTGGTAGAATAGACTACTCCCAAGCTACACAACACGAGTGCAAAATAGCTCTACATTTATAGCTGTAATTGCTGATATTGGACAGGCTGACTCATACACATTGAATTCCAAGTGCAGAAGGAACTATTGTGTGCCTGTGTGTGTTAAAGAGAAGAAATAACATAGCATTTTGATGTTCTGCTTCCAATTTTCTTCTGTTTTATTCAAGGTCTTTACTTCACTCTGGTTTTTATCTTCCATGGTATTTATAAAACAACTTCATTACATGTTTACTTAAGCCTGTGTAAAGAGTCACACTACTCAGAGAGAGTGGCTGCCCTGGGTGAGAACTGCAAGAGAGATTCCTGGTAAACTAGCTTCATCCACTGATGCTTCGGTTTCTGCTTTTCACAGCAGTAGGAGTACAGTGGCTCGTATACACTGCAGTCAGATGTGCCATCTGGCTCAGCTCTGAATCTTTAGAGTGGATGGTATTTTTTTAATGTATTCAGAATATGCAGCTTAACTATCTTCTGGTTTTATGAGTGTTTTCAAGACAGAAAAATAGAAGATGAGAATAATCTAATACTACCAGGTCTTCTCAAAATTTCCTTTCATGTTTTTAAAGTGAATGGCTTCATGCTATACTTCACCTCAAAGGGCAAAACTAAACTGTCTTACAGAACTCTTGCAAAGGAAGTTTTGAGAACTGCAGATAGCTGTGACACCGTTGTATATGACAAACAGGCAATACCAAGCCCCAGGCCATGTTCCAAGAGAGGGCAGAACCCCTGACAACTCTACTTTCAAAGAAGCATCCTAAGCTAAGAGAAATTTTCTTCTTTCTTCTTTGTGCTGAACCAAACAAGTACCTGAATGTTTTTTTTTTCCACTCCTGCATATGCTCTGTAAACAGTGCTGTAAGCAAACCCTCAGTAAATGACAAGTTATGAATCTCAGTGACCATGTTTTTCTCCTTACACTCCTAGGGTCTCCTCATAGCATTCTGAGCTCTGCCAGCTATGTGCAGGTGTTTGAAAAATAGGCAGATAGAACAGGAATTGCCACTTGTTGTGGTAGTAGGTTACTTGTTACAATCTAATTTTCTGCAATTATCATTTTAGTTCATTGCCCTCATCATGGTTTATCTCCAGCTGGCAAACAAGTGCTACTCACTCACTGCCCCTTGGAATGGGAGGAGTGACAGAACCGGAAAAGTAAAATTAACAAAACTCATGAGTTGAGATAAGGATGATTTAATAGGTAAAGCAAAAGCTGTGCATGCAAGCAAAGCAAAACAAGAAATGCACTCATTTCTACAGCTAGGCAGGTGTTAAACCATCCCAGAAAACAAGGGCTCCATCAGGTGTAGCATTGGCTTGGAAAGACAAACAACATCACAGTCAACATCCCAGGTCCTTCCCCTTCTTCCCCCAGCTTTACATGCCAAGCATGGTAACCAGGGTATATTGAATCCCTTGGGTCAGTGGTCCCATCTGTGTCTCCTCCCAGTTTCTTGTGGACCTTGTTGGGAGAGTCCCTTGAGGAGCAATACAAGCCTTGATATTGTCTAAATGCTGCCCAGCAGTAGCAAAAATATCCCCAAGTTATCAACACTTGTTTCCAGCACAAATCCAACTACTGGAAAAATATTAACCCTTCCCCAGACAAAATTTCATACTGAATTCCATGTTATGCTGCTTATAGCATATGAGCTAGCAAGATAACTGCAGAAAATCTGGCACTTTAAGGGTAGTCAAACACATTTTTCTTCTTTGTATGATCACTGCTTGATGGGATTGATGATGATGTTTATACAGAGGATATTTAAGACATCCCATAGCAATGTTTTTATACCACAAAATAACTAAGATGGCAAAAATATTATTATTTATATTCTTATTTTATATATGTGTGACTGAAGACGCATATTAGCAGTATACTGAAGTCAGTTTTAAGACTCAGGTTCAGATCAAAAATGCTGTGGCAGAGTGATGATCTGGTATAAACATGTTTTTGTACAAACAAGGTTGAGACTCATTCAGACAATTTATAGGAATTAGCTTTATGTTGGTGAATTTTTTACCTGCACAACTTACATTCTTGGTGGTGTGAGGAGAAGTCTAACTGTATGTCATGTGTAAGTCAGAACAAGTTTATGCAGTCAGGAGAGCCAGTGGTGCACAGCTCTGGGATGAATTTTGATGAGTCCATCAGTAGTTGCAGCTGGATCATTTTGCAAATGCAGAATATTTAACATTTTTATTGTGTCTTCACTTTGTCAAAACTTTTGCATAAGGATGTCAGTACAAAGTACTCAGTCACTGTGGGATACTAGGGTTCTAGTTGTCTCTACCAGAGGAGTGAGATCAGACTACCCAAGTAATTTTTTTTCTTGAAATCCATGAACTGGTGTAGATCTGAGCTATTGACTGTGGAAGTTCAGGGTGCAGAGTCCAGCATACTCACAGGTAATGTTTTAGGCACACATTAGTAATTTCATTTTTACTTTCCTTTGGTTTTACATATCTGGTAAGCGTGGCCACTTTTTGAAGGAAAGTTGTAAAGTTACACATAGGAAGATTGACTTTCTTCAGCCTTAAAACAGAAAAACCCAGAAAGGATTTCTAGAAATCTGCGAATGCAGTGAGAGTGCTGCTTAGCAGTGGGTAATGAAACCTTTTACATCAAAAGTCTCTCTCCAGTATATGACTTATGCAAGAGGTAAAAACTTTGCATGCTGTTTCAAGACAGACAGTTCTGTGATATGTTAATTTGGTGGGATTTTTTCCCCCCTATAGAACTACAGAACTACAAAGACTTCTATTTCTTCTCTTAATTAAAATAAGCAGTTTTCTTTGCTATGTTCCTCTCTGACCACAAGAAAGCAAGATTATATTAAAAACCAGAACCACACAGTTTTCCACTTCTACTGATTTGATCAGTTTATGAATATAATGAAAGGGTATATATTAAAATAATATTGAGCATATCTCATTAAGGATACATTTTACAGGGGATTAAAACTTATTAGTTTCTTATATTTGTCTGAGTATCCATGGACCTCTCCTTCCTGTCTAGTAATTACGAATTTATATTCTTGCATACTACTATCAAGGAGAGATGAGCTACATTGTATCGGAATATCAACACTAAGCCTGATTTTTTTTTCTTTGCTGAAAACAAAGTAGGACACAAGGCCTGAAGATTTTTAAGAAAACACAGCTTATTTGATAGGGATTAACTGGACTTCTGATGACTGCTTTCAGATGACAATGAATTTTTGGTATCTAAGAATTGATTGCTTGTGTCATCCTACCCTTCCCCAGTTTTTTAAAATTTGCTTTTTTTCTTACTCCACAAGCCATGTAGATAACTGAGCATAACTAGGAACTCAGTTTTGCTGTAGAAATCAGAGAGCTCTTCATACAGCTACTCACAAGAGCCAGAGTCATTTAGACAAATTTTTTCTACGAGTTGACAAATCTATCATCCTGATCTCTTAAGTTGAATAAAACTATCATCCTTGTACTGTTGGCATTGTTATTCTAAACAGAATAGGTGAGCTTTTCTGAAAGATGGGAAACTGTTTCCTCCCTGAATCACTTTCTTCAGCTTTCAGTACAACTTAGATTACAAATAGATTCAGTATCTCTGGATTCCTCACCCAGGATTCCATCCTTTCAGCCACCCGCACATCCCTGCATTTGTGCTACTTTATGAACAGTTCTACACTAAATTGTATTTTTTTGATTGTTTTTGTAACTGCGAGGCTGCAGAGCATGCTAACAACTTGCAGACTTCCAGTCTGAGTGTTGCTATTATTTCCTGTTTTCCTGAAGAAAATTGCATGATCTAAGACAGGTCCACAAAGGAAATTGAATGTAAGACAAAAGAGGTTACAAAAATTTTCTGAAGGTGAAAAAGAGAGAAGTATCTGCATAAGTTAAAGTTCCAGCACTGCCAAGTTCTGGCAGTTAATTAGATATGTTTTGCCACACATTCACTTGAAAACAGAGCAATGTTGATCTCTACTAGCTGTCAAAAACTAGATGACGTCGATTCTGTTTCCCAGCTCAGGGCATGCACCTGAAGTGATCTAATCACTAGAAATTCCCACAGAGTAACAGTAGCGAGAAATTCTAAACTAGTCTTTCATTTCCTGATAGTTTCATTGCTTAGCATATATAGATGCAAACTGGTTCAGAGAAAGGGAAGAAATAAGTAAAATATTAGTGTAAGCATTGTCTGAATGTTTTATTGACTAGTCTTCTAGATTCGTGCTCTTTAAAATAACAGTGTAATGACTGTAGAAACATTGTTTTAGATAGAAGGATGATTTGAACTCACCTTTTTAAAAAAAATCAGATTTAAAGTGAGATTGTTTTTATAAAGATTTTACATGTTCACTAATTATACAGTCATTAGTTTACAACAAGTTGCATTATTTGGAGTATAAGAATTCTGCTTCATATCTGAAGTAATCTGGAAAATGAAATTTAGACTATATGTTTGTATCTTTAAATTCTACAAAACATATTATTACACAAACTAAATGACCAAATGACCGAAAGTAAGTATATAGCATGCACCCTGCAGACTTTGTCTAGTTTTTGTGTCTTTCTCCTTCTCAAAGCTGTGTTTTCTGTTAAAGACACCGAATTGAAGTACGGTGCTCTGTGCACCTCAAGTTTCTCTGAAAATATAGTATAAAACTCCCAGTTTACTATCTGACAGGGCAAAACTGTCTTTCGGGGAAATCTAATGCCACTTCAACATCTTCCATGCAGAAAGATGTTTTTTTCCATGCTTGGGATTCTGCCCCTTCTGATAGTGAATCATTTTGGTTTTAGTCTCTCAGTGCTGTTTTATGTTTTTCTATTTAGAGACTATCTAATCTTTAGAGAAAAATGTATTCAGGATTCACGTCTGAGAACTTAATCTTAATGAGATGCAGTGTATTTTCAGTGAGTGTTTGCACCATTTTACTGGTAAAATCCTGATCTAGAGCTGCACATGTGTGTAAAGCTGTGCTCACATATGTGCAAAAGGGAAGATATACGCATATATGTGCACACATATATGCACACATATGCAAAGGGGAAGAAAATTCAGTTTCTAAGAGCATTCAGAGGTGGATTGCTCTGATACCAGTATGATATCTTACTATTTCAAAACACAAAATTGCTTCTGCAATTACATGCAAATTTTATTGTGCTTATGTCAGAAATATGTTCCAAGTGTGGGTCTTTATCAGTTGGTAACAGGATCAGAAATTGTTGTTTTATTCCCTAGCTAAACAGAAGTTCTAAATCATGAGACATAGCCTCTGCTAGATAGAGGTAGAGACCAAGCCCACATGGATTTTTTTTTCCAGGCACATTCCTTTATAACTGTATAGAAACAAGGTTGGAGTGTATTTCTCTTTCTATTGCTTTTTCTATTGCTATGCTAACATCATCATATTGGAGAGCAAAGGTTGGTACTCTATATTCTTGTGCTAAAGCTATCTCCTGTCTCTGTGTTCCAGCACTGTTGGTGCTGTGCAAACAGACTGAGGGGAACTCTGGTACCAGACACAACAGAGTCGCACAGGCAGCTTATCCAGCCCAGGCAAAGGGAGGTCCTAACAGGCAGGGTTCCAAATGCAGTGTCTTTCGGAACTGCCTGCAAATCCTGATGATTAGGCATGCTGTACTCGCTAACAGTGCATGAGATGCTGCATTAGGCTTTGTGAGCAATCAGGCAAATGTTATGTAGTTAGGAAGTTACTGCTTCTAAGACTGTGGAAAATGCTAAAAAAAAAAAAAAGTAATTGTTTTCAGTCACAAAAGAAAGGAAAAAATAATAAGCATAGCAGAACAGACGAAATCAGAGGGACATGAAACAGGTTTGTAATAATTCAGAATTCCTTCTCCTCCTCTGACTAAAATCCAGCATATTCAGGAGAATTTGTTTTGGAGTGTCTGAATCTTCTTTTGACTCCATCCATTAAAACTGTGCACTGTTGAAGAATGGCTACTAGGACAGGGCCACGGATCATTAGAAGAATTGTACAAGCAAACTCATTGTTAGAAAATTTAGAAATAGCAAGCTGCAGAGCTATGCTGATAGTAGAGTAAGAACGCTGTACCCTTGGCAAGGACACTGCACCCTTGGCAAGAAGGCATTAACTATAATCTTGATAGCTTTAATGAACAAGAAGCTACAGCTGTGAGGATAAGGAGGAACCCTGGTTCTCAAAACAGCACAGATGTATGTTTAACTTTTTGCTTTTAGCCAATAGCCTTGTGACAGGTATGCATACTTGCTGAACAGTGTATAAAAGAAACTGAGCTATCCGAATAAACCGAAGCTTGCTTTATCAATCATACTGATTGTCAGCTTGTCTTCCTCCACCGTCAAAGTGCATTTGGAAAATCTTTTATAACTGAGACAACTATCATGATGCTTCAAAAGATTTTGCTACTGTTCTATTATTTGGGGGTCTCTGTGCATTTAGAATTTGGTGTCTCAACAGAAGATTGTCAAAAGCAACGGGGCAAAGACACTGAAAATGTGTCTCTATGCAAAAGTCATCAAAGAACTATGGATAAAATATTGACTGTATGTTCCCAACTTGCACATGTGACATAATTGCTAGCTCTTACCTTACTTCTGATTGAAATATCTTCTGAAAACACTGAAATATGATTATGTTAAAATGTTAGACTATGTCAGAAGAAATTTCCCTCATTAACCTTGCTGTAGATAATGGTAACATTTTAGACTGAACATTTCCGCTGAGTTTTTCTCTGTTATCACTGTTTATTGGTATTAAAATGCTATTTATGAACAACTTTTAGAGAAAAGAAACATTGAAGTGCAGAGTGTCTTAGGGTGATGCTTGTATCCCCATCTGTGTGTTCTGCTATGTTGGATGTTATGTTCTGTGCCTGTGAGACTGTCTCTGAAGGACAAATGTTTTGTTTTGGTTTTGTTATCAGCCTGCTCCCCCACGACTGGCAGGACACATAGACGGGGCAGTACATAGTGTGGATTTTGTTTTTTGCTGGGCTCTTTTTGTTTGGCTCTAGCTCTGGCTTCTGCTTTAGCTCCTGCTCCTGCTTTGCTTTGCTCTTGCTTTGTTTTTTTTTTTTTCCCTTTTCCTTTTTCTTGTAACTACAGGAACCTGCTCCGGACTGGGACCTGAGAACACCTTGCGGCTGCAGCAGCATCCCCAGCGCCGGAGGGAGTGACAACAGAGTGACCACCCCAAGAGAGACTTGCTGAATTTGTCATCTTTTTCAGAGCGGTGAAAGAGTGCTGTCATCGGGTATTGTTCATTTTGTGTGCTGGGGGGTGCTGTGCCTGTTAAATAAACAGGTTCTTTCCACTTCTCTCTGAGGAATCCTTCCCAAACCGTTGTGGGGAGGGGCCATGAGGGTTTGCTCTCGGGAGGGGTCCCCCTTTGGAGGTTTTCTCCCAGATTTGCCCTAAACTAGGACAAGAGAAAAGTTTAAATTTTATTACTTTTACACTCATGACTACAATTCATCTCTCTGTAGCTAAAAATTGAAGACGAATTTGAAGCAGCCAGGAAAAAGTAATGGTGAACAGGTCTGCATGTCTAAAAATTGAATGCCCTCCACCTAAAATCTGGCTATTAAGAAACCTGCTCCATTTATTGAAAAAAAATAATATGTTAGGCTCACATTCTTGTTAGTGCTCTTGTTTTCCAAACTTCATTTGAGTTCTCCATACACTGTACAGAAACAGTCTTCATTTGGTATGAATTAAACCATCAGGAGAAAAGACAAACTGTTAAGACGGTAAGAGACAAAAGATTTTAAAGAAATCTGTAAGGAATAAAACCTCTGTTTCTTTCACCCATAGGTGTGTCAAGGTGCTAGACTGTCTTCAGCTAGACAGAACTAAAATGTAAGTGTTCTCACTTGCTACTGGCTTGGTTGTAGTAGGTAATGTACTTTTGCTCAGATTTTCACTTTTCAAATCAGTATATCCTGTAAGTTCATGTAGAATCACAGACAAATGAGAATTAAGGTATCCATGCACACCTCAGAGCAAGGTTATTTTTACTGCAGAAACTCTTTTCTAATAAAGTGACAAACTGTCACTGAGTTTGTTAGCAAAAGAAGGGCTGTTTTCTGCTTCAAACTAACATAGAATTTCTTCTAGATGGTTGATTTCTTATTTGTTTATACAGCCCCACTAGCTTGCTGTGGGCTTCTTACAGAGATAAGCACTCACCCCAGACATGGGACTGGAGGAATACATCACACAATATTTGTGATCATTTAGGAGGAATGTGATTGTCATTATGGTAAAAAAAAAAAGGCAGTATTATTAGCTATAATAATCCTGAATAATCAAGATCAATCCAAACTTTGCTCCTGAGCTGATACCAGTTTGCTAAAGCCTGAATTCCTAAAAGAGCTTTTGTACATGACTAGTTCAAAAAATATCTTTTCATTGGGGTGAAGTCAGATTCCTACAGTGCACAAGCATGAGGAGAAGGACATTGGAATTCTAGAATATATGCAAATACAGGCCTCATAGCTGTATCACTTGGTTCAGTAAATCACCAAAATCCTGAATATATTACCTGTGTGTAGTGAGACTGAGATAATATTGGGCTTTTCATCATATGTGCCTGTAGACTCTTGAACTTTCTCTCTTAAACTGTGACTGCTTTTATGAAATAGAAAATGGATTAATCTTTGTAATCATTTCAAACATAAGAAAAGTCTTTAAAAACTATACTGCACTACCAATCCCACATAGAGTACTGAAGTATTGATTATCAGCAGAAATGCTTCAAAAGATCTACATAAAACTTTGAAAAACTTGTATCACTGGGTCTTTTCATACTTATCTTCAATATTTCAGGTTTTGCAATTATTTGCATATTGATTATTTTTCTATCCTTAATGCTCATTATCCTTTCAGATGATTCCTGTATTCTCCAAAGTTTTCTCTTGAGTGCTGTTTTTAACCATAAACAGTTACCAGGTATATCAGATTTTGTTTTGACTTTAGAAATATTAATAACACTCAATGTTAAGTGTTATGGATGCATGTACCTTTTGCCTTTTCACAGAGTCACAGAATGGGTTGTGTTGGAAGAGACCACAGGTGGTCCAACTTCTCTGCTCAAGCCAGGGGCGTCCCAGAACACATGGCATAGGGTTGTGCGTCCAGGCAGTTCTGGAATATCTCTGGTGCAGGAGGCTCCACAACCTCTCTGGTCAACCTGCTCCACTATTCTTCTACGAAATATTCAATTCTCTGTTGATTTAAGGGTGTGCAAGTTTATTTATTTCACTTAAACTTCATAAACTGTGTTGGCTATGTGGGTGGAGCAGTGAACAATGACTAAATGAGAAAAATACAAGGACTTTTTCATGGTGACTCCCTTCTTTGAACTTTGTACTTGGAAACAGTTCCTGTCAGTTTTTCACTTTCTCTCTCAAAGCGATAAAAATAACCAGAAGCCCAAATGCTTCTTACTTTCACTATTGAAAAGGGTTTGTCAGTTTCCACTTAAGAGAATACTTACAAAATTTATCTTAAAATTTCTGCTGCTAAGTGCCTGGCACTGTGTAAAATCTGAATTCATGCAAAAAGACAACTTCTTTTCCTGGACAGCTGTGAAGCCAAGTAGCAATGATGCAACATGTCTGTTTATCCCAGACACAAGGAGACCCTGCAGTGAGACATCATAACTCAACATTGCACAGCTTTCCATACATAGGATTGCTGAATTTGTAGTAATATATGTATATATATGTGTGTGTCTGTGTCTGTGTGTATAAAAAAGATGTCATGTTTGTTTGTTTGTTTGTTTGTGTTATAAATCATCATCTTCCTCTGATCCATGCAAACAAGACAATGAATCCAAAGTGATCATTTAAACTTTTGGGATGTACTTAAACCTAGGTTAGAATCTTCAGCATTGTTGATCATGTCCCCAGATCTGTAGAGAGCTTTTAAGCTGCTTAACCCTCTAACAATGAAAAACATTAGATAGAGCAGTAGCAGTTAATATACCTAACAACAGATGTTTTCCTGTTGTGGTTTTCTAATTAATAAATTGCATAGCCAACTGATCCAGGTGAAACCCACTGGAAAACTGATTACTTTAAATTTAATCTTTAAGATTGTAAGTGATTATCAGAGTGTTAGCTGAAAGATACATGCCAGGCAATGAAAAGCATGAGTGGGCCGAGGGGGTCTTTCTGAAATTGTTAGTTAGTTAACTTCTTTCAGGTCAGTATTTCCATAAACTGAAATTCCAAATTTACTTCCTCTTCAATTGCTAACCATTTAAATACTAGTTCTGGTTTGTGTGTTTTTTCCAGGAATGGATGACACATTTTCCTCTCAGTTCTGTAGTGCCAAAGGCAACAGGAATCTAGTCTTATTTGTCATCTACAAATTTGCTAAACTATATTTCAGACCATTAGTATCTAAGGAGATATTTTCAGATTTAGTCAAATTATCATTTCAATTCATGTTTCTTAAGGCAGCAATACCCATTTTGCTATGATTGTTTATGTTTGGCAGTCAACAAGCTGATATTCATTCCCGTGAAATGAAAAGGTCAAAAATAAGCTACATAAACGGTATTTGTTATCATGCAATTTTTCCCACTGTGAACTTAGGTAGAAAATATTAAATGTCTTAGTATTCTCCCCACCCTCAAAAAACACACACACACAAAAAAATGAAAAAATCCCCCAAAAACCCCCAAACCAAAAAACTCCAAACAAAAAACCCAAAACTCATCTCCACGTTTAGGAAATTTATTTGATGAATTCTAGTCATTCCTCGGTGTTAGTTGGTGTTAGTAAATTAAGTGATAGCCCATAGCACAGAAAGTCAATAAAGTTTTAAAGAAAACACTCAACTGAAGAATAAAAAACCACACAGGATCAGAATGTTGGCACTACCTCTTTTCTTTAGGATAATTTTGTGTTCCAAAAGCAATTGCCAAAGCAAGCAACATCTTAAGTGCTTTGGATTCTTTTGTTGATATCTTTATTAGTTTTTGATTATTAATTAGCAGGCTGTCCATGAGGCAGCAGTGTGTCCTGGTGGCCAAGAAGGCCAGTGGTGTCCTGGGGTGCTTTGGGAAGGGCATTGCCAGAGGCTGGGGGAGGTGATCCTGCCCCTCTGCTCAGCCCTAGGGAGGCACATCTGGAGTGCTGGTCCAGTTCTGGGCTCCTCAGACAGGAGACACAGGGAGCTGCTGGAAATGGCCCATCAGAGGGTGACAAAGATGTTGGGGGGACAGGAGAATCTCTCTTGTGAGGAAAGGCTGAGGGAGCTGGGCCTGTTCAGCCTTGAGCAGAGGTGACTGAGAGGGGACCTCATCAATGCCGTGAGTATCCGAAGGGAGGGTGTCAGAGGATGGATCCAGGCTCTGCTCCACGGTGCCAAGCAACAGCACAAAAGGCAAAGAGCACAAACTGACACACAGGAAGTTCCACCTGAACATGAGGAAGAAATTCTTTTCTGTGCAGTGACCGCACACTGGCACAGATTGTCCAGAGAGGCCATGGAGTCTCCCTCACTGGGGATATTCATTCTGGACACAATCCTGTGCCATGTGCTCTGGGATAACCCTGCTTTGGCAGGGAGGTTGGACCAGATGACCCACTTTGGTCCCTTCCAACCTGACCCATTCTTTTTGCTTTCTTTTTACATTCTTTTTACTGTGATTTTACTTTCAAAATGATTGTGAAATTACTATAATAATTTGTAAAACCCCCTTCTTCCCCCTGTGTTTGAATTGCATCACCATGTTAAACAAAAACATTACTTTATCATACACATAGTGAAATCTAACACATTTGAGTCAGCAATTTGGTGGGTAGAATGCTTTTGGTGACAGTTCCCATTTGGTGTACTGACAAGTTTGTTAAGAGTCTGGCTCAACAAAATCAGTGTGTTTCAAGTTTTTGAGTAAATGTCTAAGGGATTATGACTGGAGCAATCTTATGTGCAACAGCACTACTGAAAGACATAAATAACTTACAAAAAGAAAGATTTGGGGGGATTGAAAAGTTTATTTTTACTCTTGTGGATTTTTCAGATCACTAAGGATTTGGTCATTCTGTTGTTAAAACTGATAGCAAAATCCTCAATTATTTTGGTCAAATCTAAAAGAAAATGGAGTTCATTCAAAATACCAGAACCATAATATAAATATAACAAACATAAGTTATGATAATTTTGATCTAGATTTTTTTATAGCATCTGAGTATCTTGCCCAAGGGTTTCTTTTAGTCTCCTTAAGGCAAATCAAAGACTCAAATGTAAAATCCAACATATATCCTTATTACAGTTTGTCACAGCCGAAAGTCTTGAATGTAGAAATAAGGGCACTGATTACTATAATCTATACATTCATGTTCTTCCATCCCTGATTCTCTTCTGAGTGATATTAGTCACTAACTAAATCTGACAGCTAAACTTACAAGATTGCTGCTTAATCCCTCAGCAAGTTTAAAGTTTTATTTGATACAATTTCAGGAAAATAAAGTGAATCTGAATTGTTGTTATTTAATGTCTAGAACTAGATGTACCTATTGGCTTTACACAGCCAGAAGTTGAATAATTTATTTATTCAGGTAAAAGTGATAAGTTAAATAGTCAGAGTACTGTGTACCTGTATATCCCTGACACAGAGGTATCACCCTTGAGGATTTAATCCTTCTAAGTAGAATTGATCATTTAAACTGGACAAAGGATTGGGAGTTTGTTGCTCAGCTTCTCTTCAGGCTAAATACACAGTCCCTTTTAAAAGGAAATTCTGAAAAACAAATCACTTTTGCAGTGAAGTCGTATGCAGTGTCACAACCAATAAAACTGGCTCTTTGTTAAAACCCCTCATCAATCTCCATCCTAATAAGTTTACTTTTGCTCAAGTCTTCATCTGCACAAATTTTTGAAAAATCTTTTGGGAAGAAAGATGATCTACATCTTCTTTCATTAAGTGTCTAACTTTAGACAGCCGTTCATGTCTTTAAAGGGTCTAAAGAAGTGAGCTCAGGCTAGTAATTTATTCCTAGCCCAGTTCTCTGTCGCATACTCCCATCACTTATCTGCAAATCGTATGTGAAATCTGGCCCCCAGACCACCTCTAAAGTGCACTCTACATATGGCAAATCCTTTGAAAAGCAACTCCTTTAGGCATATTTTAAACTGCATACACATTTTTTATTTCTTCTTCATCTTGTAGAAAAAATTTAAACGTTGAGGAGTTTGTCATAAGTAGTTTTTTAAAATAGAGTGAAAGTAGTCATCTGTCTTGTTTAATTTTTATCCTGTTTCCTTATTAACCCACATTTTGTGGTACTGGCTATAAATATTAAACAGAACTGTATTACTAAAAAGGAATTTAACAGGGGAGATTAGGTAAATAAGAGAAAAAATAGCAGTAAGAAAAGTGAAAATGGAAATAGAAGAAAATCCTGGCAGACAGAAAGAGAAAGAATGGTAGAACAGGGAAAAAGAAAATGTAGAAGCAGCATATTGTTGTTCTTGCTACCAATAGCACAATTTAATTAACTATCCCATAACTCCCCAACTGCAGAGAAGCTGGGGCTATTCCAGACCCCTTTTCATATCTCTACTACTTGGCAGATACTATTAAGCTCAAATTAACAAGAGAAATTAAAAACCCCTTAATTTCGGAATGCCTAGACCTCGTATATGACAAACACGGGAGCTGGAGATGCAAATAAATTAAGAAACTTGAAAAGGAACAAGAAAGGCTTGAATAATTACTGCTGATAATCTGATTAAAGGCTTGAACCCTCTCATCTTGCACACATAAACTTGTACTTTGACTCAGTATAAGACTTGTCTGCGTGTAAGCATTATATGATTATTTAATTAGCCTGAATTGCAATGGTACTGATGTTATGTCCTCCCTCATACAGGGACAGTTTCATTCCAATTTCATTTTAACAGCAAGGGAAATTTCCCAGAATCTCCAGCTCAAAGAGTTGCTCTCCCCTTAAAGCCTGGACAAAGTTCAAATCCAGTCTAAAAACCTATTTGTGCTAAACTGTTTGGAGGTTGTGGAAAATATTTTTCCATACTTTCATGTCTTTAATTTTTTTTTCCCAAATGGACAATAGGTTATTATTAAGTGGCAGGTGTTCATAGTGGCAGGCATGTGTGACTCTAAGTCCTGTTTTCAGATACATAAAACAATGTCCTATTACAGTATCATACAGACTCTCCAGGGGAGAACATGTACACAAGGCAAAACAATGGATTTTGAGATTGATTCTTCAGAAAAGCAAAGCTCAGATTTTACAGTTTGATAAACTCATGGCACTCCCAATAAAATAAAAGGAGGTTATATCTCACATCAGAGGACAGAACACCGAAAACTTCTTTTTCCTTCTGCTTACCAGGATAAACAAAACGAACTCGTCTCAAACAGAGGGGTTTTTAATCAGAGTGGAATTTCACTTCTGTGCATTGAGATGAACATAAAACAGGTTCATAATCTGGAGAAGCATGTGAAAGGAATGAAAAGAGGCTAAAATGGTCATGATTTTATTGATACAACTTATAAAAGACAATATTTTTATGTCCAAGGTAATAACTGTGGGATTTAACTTGTGTGTTTTTTTCTTTTCCATTTCTTAGTGTGGTGTCATTGAATTGCATGTAAGAAGTCTACAAAGAGTACACATTTCACAGGTTGAACCTGATGATCTCCAAGGTTTTTCTAACCTAGTTGATTCTATGATTTCATTTAGGTGGCATTTAAACCCTTCTTTGCATAGTGCATGGGAGTAACTATTTCCATTTTGGGAAAACAGAAAATGTCTATAAAAAAAAGGCAGCCTTGTGAAACTCAAAGTTTATATTTCGTTCCTCCCCACTCTTACCTCAAGGTACCCAATGTCATGTTACATTTCGCAAATGTTCAGCAAATGTAATTGGCATAGACTGTATAGTGTTCCTGAAACATTTTGTTTCAGGTAAAGTAGAAATTGGGTAACTCTAATTTTCCAATAAATCCCACAATTTTCAAATATTAACAAGTAGGGAACTGAATATCACAAAGGAGACTAGAAGCTTTACTGGGAGAGCAAAGCTTTGGCAGAGAGGACAGCATCATTTTCCTAACACAGAAAGTAAGCAGATCAGGGAAATGAACAGAGGAAGAATCCACTTTTACTCTCAATATAAGCATAACCTTGTGTCTTCTGGAAAAACAATAGATTATTATCCCAGTCACCAGGCACAACTAATCAACAAAGGCTGTGATCATAGAGTGATAGAGTGACACAGTTTCGAAAAATTTTGAAGTATTCATCTTTTTGGAGGCAACATTTCTGAAATAATGCTTATATAGTCTGGCAACCTGAACACAGAGGAACTTCTTATGAGGCTATCAAGCTAAATTCTGTGTGGCAAGGGGTCAGTATCTGAATGTTTAAATGTGTTCCTTAAAATTCCAATTTAAAGTCCAAACAGGATTATTACCATGGTCCCCATAATAATCCCATCAGCTGAGATACGAAGACAGTGTAATTCTGTCTAATGCAGAGTTCCACGGACAGTGAGACAATTAGATGCAGGGTTGCAAGTGTCATGGCCCTGCGTAGATGTTCCCAGGACCTGCTGCTTCTCCTGGTCCTCTGTAGCATCCTGTCACAGTTCCTCCCTCCCTGTCTCACCTCCAGTCTTTATTGGAGGTGGCAGATTCCCAGTTGCCATGGCACTGCTCTTGTGATCAGCTCTCCCTTCAGCACACTAAAACGGTGTTATTTGAGTCAATCTTTAAATTATGTTGGTATTGCAGATGTGTACAACAGAGAGGGGAGAAATTTTCAAATCAGTGATACATTTAATTTTGCCGTGTTTGTGTGCCTGAGAATGACTAGGGGTTTGGGGGGTTTTGGCTTTTTTTTGACGAGAGGTTTGTTTTGTAGGTTTGGGGTTTTGATTTGTGTTGCTTTGGAGTTTTTTGTCCAGGGGTTCCTCAGTGTTTAGGAATTAGATTTGTTTAGACAATCGTTGGGAATAAGCGTCGCAGTAAAATCTGTGTGCACACGGGTATGCAGAGAAAACCCACAAGCAAAACAGCAGATGTTCCCCTGGATGCAGAGGCTATACAAAATCCTCACAACACTTCTGTCTTACATGGCACTGTGCAAAGAGTGAGGAGAAAGTGACCAGGAGAAATGACGCAAGGGAGAAATTAGGATGCCACTCTTGTGTGTGCTCAGAGGATTGCTCTTGCTGGAATCAAGAATGTTGTCAGGGAAGCATCTGAACCTGTGACTACATGTACCCAGTATTGAATAAACAGAACCTACCTGCTGGGGCCACAGGTAGTAGCCTGGAATAGATGTTAAAAGAGGGGCTGCTCAATAGCCCAAACACCAAGGTTAAAAAGGTAGTGTGATGTGAGTCCAAGCTGTTAACTCCTTCTTAAGACATGAGGCTATCATGGCTAAAAAGACAAGCAGAAAGAGTTTATGTCTACAAGGAGCACAAGGGACATAAGCTTGTATCTTCAGCAGATAAGTCTTGATTAACAGAAGGGGATGTGTGCTGTTGGAGCAAAGTGTGTTTCTCAAGTAGTACTACTGTATTTTCAGCAACTGTGTGGTGACCAAGAGCCTCAGTGACACGATGGAAACAGATGGACCATGTCAAGATATATAAAAAGATAATCCAGTTGATCTCTCATCTGTAAAAGATATAAAACCCTTTCGGTTTATAACAGGTTCCAAGAATATAATGCACAGCTATCATTTTTCCTTGCAGAGGATACATCCTGTTGTCTGAGGCAGGCAGTCATCATCCAAAGGTTAAATATCTTGTTGGGAATCATCAAGTATCATTCTTATCAGATTATGCAACAGTAACTGACTATTATAGCTTTCTTAGTTGATGTCAAGAGAGGTGTCTTGCTGCTGCAAGGTGTTTTGCAATTATATTGAATTACTGTGACTCTAATTAAGGATTTAATGTAGTTATCAGAGAAAAATTGCTATCTTCTGGGAGATCTGATTAGATGACTGCTGTAATAATTTGGATCTTTTTTGTAAATAACTATGTTCTTTACCACATGCAATACGCACTTCAGTGTCCCACAGGAATCTGCTTCACACTTCGAAACAGAATAGTTACATTATTTAAAATGTTGTATTTCATTATTTGTTTTACTTAAACATTCGATAATATTCTCTAAGAGAATCTAAGATTCTCTTGCCATCATAAGTTTGCTGTTTCTTTTCCTGTGTGCCATAGGAAAACATAGTCAAATAAGGTATAATGTTTCTTCAGATGATGGAGGATCAAAGCTGTAACCAAAACACTGGAATACCATAGAGGTCATGGTAAAAAGTCATAAACACATAAAAAAAATCCAGTTTTGCCATCAAAATTGTCACATTGTTGATAATAATACTGAAGAGTAAAAGGCAAAATACTAATGTCTAGTAGTAATAGATTTGTTTCAGAGTTGTGGGTTACATTCCACAGGCTTTATGTTTTTCCATTAAAACCAATAGGATTTTTTTCTTTGACTCCGCAATCACAGGACTTAGTCCCTTGTGACTTTTCTCCCTGTTTTCTAGTCACTAAGCTACCTCATGTGTTGAGCAAAGCAATGTGTTTACACCATTACTCTGCCTAAGTAAACCGTGCATATAATTGAAACAGAGAATGCTCAGTAAGAAACTGCCAAATAAACTTCTACTGCTTTCTGTTATAGAAAAACAAAAAAATAACCTGAGGTACTGTCATTATCATTGCTGGTGTCATGACTTCTGTTCACAACTACCGTTGCATGAGCATGGTTGCTGCAATTTGTCTGCTGGGAAGTCGTGTTAAAAGATTTACATTGTTGTGGGCTGTTGGACAGTTTCATAGCACATTTCTTTTTTCTCTGTGACACAGAACAATATAGAACTAGTAGTGCCATTAGTGTAAATACAGCCACCCCCAATAAAGGTAATATAATAAGTGATTAGCACACCGGCTGGCAGAGAACTTCCAATTAAAGGCACACTGCAAATAAAACACAAGCCAGGGAGGCATCTGCTCACAGGTGGAGTACTTCCCAGAACAGATGGGTTTTCAAGACCATCTCAAAGAAGGAAAGGAAATTAGAATAAGCTTTTTTTTTTTTTCTTTTTAATTGGCATATGCAGTATTTTTATGGAAAGAGGTAAAGTAGGAACCAGGTAACTTTCATTAATCTCTGACAAAGCTATGAATCTGGAAAAAGGTGAATAAAATAAAAATGCAGATGTATGGTCGTAAGTTGTTGGTTCCTGGTGAATATTCGTGTGAATATTATTAAACTTCAGTAGTAGCCCTGGATCTTGCTAGGTTTTTTTAGCATTTTCCTATATTATGCTCAAATTCTTAAATTAATCAAAAAAACCCAAACTATTTCACTTTTAGGACAAATGGTACTACAACTCTGGTGTTCCTGTAGGTCTGCTTAGGTAATGATCACTGATTGGGTGCCAGGGCTGCTTCTAACCACCAGAGAGTCAGAGAAGATTATTACATCCCACCTTTATTCTCTTAGTAAGATACACAATGAATCTTTTGCAGGGTCATGAGCACAACACATTCAATCAGTCGACAAGAGAATATAGTTTCTTCGAGAAAGAGGGAAATGTGGGAGGTTCACAGCCAATGCAGTTTTTAGCTGGGCTAGATGGCCAGCAATATTCAAGGAACACAGAAAATGAACTGGAGCAGTTGCCTGACCATCCCCTATGGAGGCTGTAGCGCGTTGCGGGTAGTTTAGGAGGAATGCTCCATGCCCTTATTTCTTTGGGCACTCTGGCAATTTCAGGAAATAGTCCATCTGCTCCCTGCATATCCTTCTTCTTCATCACAGCTTGAGACGTTTGAGCAAAGAGGTGGATATGTATTTAGGAAGTGTGATAAATATTTCTATTACCCTTTTTGCTTAGGTGTTGCACTTATAATACCAATAGTGTGAAGCAAGCACAACATATCACTAGTATATACTAGTAATCACAAAGAATAGCTCTGTATTTTACAGTTTAAAATACATAATTTTCCTAATGTATTTATTTTGTAGCTATGCTTACTACCTACAGAAAGAAGGGGTTCCCTGAAATTCTCTTCTCAATGTAAAGTTGCTTCTGTATTTAAATTGTAGTTTATATCTGGGGAGGACACAGAAAATATGGGAGAAAGGGAATGATTTTTTAGGTTAGTATGTGGAGGATTTTGCATTTTATTTTTCAAAAGGCCAGTTGTTCATCACAAATGTGAATTATTTCAAAATGCTATGACTGAAGATCTCAGCCATTTGCTCAAAACACAACATATTTTAATATCATTCATGCAGTTACTGAGCTTTACAGAAACAGCAACCAGTGCCAACCAGCTAACCAAAAGGTAACCTCTGTACGTGGAGGTGAATATAAAGGTTTTTTCTACTGGATTCTTATCTCACGGCTAATCACACAGATCAAGTAAAAATGGAATTTAATTGACGTCATTTCACGCTAGAATCTTAATGTAGCCAGAAAATATACGCCTAAGGAGCTTGCTGATCTTAATGATTTCTGTGCTCTCTTATCTCTTACACCTAAACTTAATAAGGAAAATAAGGAAAAATAAGGAACTATGCTCAGTAATGTTCCAAATAAATTCTGCCTCGTGAAAGTTGTATGTAGGGAGGAAGGAAAACTAGTTGTCTTTCCTCAAGCAAATCTGTAAATGAAAAGGTGGTAATCCTATTTTGCTACTTGTTGATTAAACTGTCCCATGTTTGGCACTAACATATTGGATGTGGCATTGTGCTGAAGAATGCATTTGTGGTAACAGAAGCATTAAGTGCTAATATTGTACAAACACAATAGCTCAGCAAACATGAGGTAGAGAATATTCTGAACTGGAAGGGACCTACAAAGATCATCTGTAAAAGTAGCCAGCCTTTCTGCGTTAAATGTTCAAACCCTTCTTTAAGCCCTTCTTAATTGCTATAAAATTAATACGAGATTTCACGCTGTCATTAACGCTCATTAGTTCAACAGAACTTCTTATTTGATAATTAATCCTGTATGCAGTTTGCAATTACAAATCCTCTGGTAGTATACAGATGTATTTTACACTGTAGAGTGTAAACCACAGAAGTCCTCATACCATCTTCAAAAATCTAAACATGATGCCATCTGCTTCATCACTTTTCTCAGGGAAGCACTGCCTCTTCATGGCCCAGGAAGTTCTGTGCTGGAAATTAAGGGCTGCTTTGATTAGGACACATCCATGTAAGTTTGCAGCTTAGCATTATGTGGATCTGCATTTTGGTGCTAATATTTCTCTTTGTTTTTAATTTTGAATTTTTATCATCAGTCACATCACTCACTATACTTTCTTGTTTTTAGCTGAGAAACAGAAATACCAATGGAGCCTGAAAAAAGTTGTTTCTGCCTTTCCAGGCTGGGCGGGAAGCACAGTCTCTTGAGAACAATGAGTCCTATTTTGGTATCCAAAATCACTTAAATAGGGTGGGAGGAGATCCAAACTTATGCATTGTATTTCACAGAATCAGAGAATTACAGACTGGTTGACACTGGAAGGGATCTCTTGAGGTCATCTAGTCGAGCACTCATGTTCAAGCAGGGCAGCCTAGAGTGTTGCTCTGGATCATATCCAGATGGTTCTTGAATATCTCCAAAGACAGATTCCAAAACCTCCCTGAGAAATCTGTGTTTGTGCTTAGTCAACCTTACAAAACAAAAGCATTTCCTGATATTCAGAGGGACCCTTCAGTGTTTCTGTTTGTCATTGCCTTTTGGCTTATCACTGAGCATCATTGAGCCTGGCTTCATCTTCTTTGTACCCTCCCTTGGGGTGTTTATATCCATTGATGAGATTCCCCCTCAGCTTTTTTTTTGATCAGCTGAACAGGCCCAGCTCTTCCAGTTTTCAGACACTTCTAGTTGCCATGATCAAGAATTTTTGGGAGTGGCCTCACAATGATGTCATAGCATGTGGAACTTCTCTGTGTCCAGTTCAATTAACTATTACCTGACATGATTCTCTTCCAAAAAGGGTACATCTCACTTGCTACAGACTTCCCCCCGGTCTCTGCAATCCGAGAACTCTGGAGGCCATCCTCTCTAGTAAAGACTGAGCATCATGCAGCAATTCAGCCTTTTCCATGTCCTGCATAACCAGGTCGCTTTGTGCAATGGGCTCCCACTTTTTCATCACCTACATACTCTAAGACTTATTGTATGTACTTACTGAATGAACTCACCCTTCTCGTCTTTGACATCCTTGCTGCATTAAAGTCCATTTGGGCTTTTGCTGTCCTAATTCCTTCCTTGGATATTTGGATGGTTATTCTGTACAGTATGTATATAATACAAAATGTATAATACATAATATATAAAATATAAAATATAATATATAATCTATAATACATAATATATAATACATTTTGTACAGCATTTCTGTATTCCTCTAAGTTTACTTGTCCTTGCTTCCACCTTCTATATGCTTCCTTTTTGTGTTTGAGTTTGGCCAGAAGCTCCATGGTCACCATGCAGGCCACCTGGCATTTTTACCTGGAGGCACTGTTCTTGAGTTTGGAGGAGGCAACCCTGGAACAATAATCAGCTATCTTGGGCCTGTCTTCCCTTCAGAAGATCATCCTATGGGACCCATCCAAACACAACTTTCCTGAGGCCAGAGTCTGATCTCCTGAAATCTAGGGTTATGATCTTGCTTTTTACCCTCCTCACTGGCCTCAGGAGCTTAGGCTCCACAATCTCATGGTCACTGCACGCAAGGATATTCCTGAAACCCTCAATTACATAGTGATCTTAAAACACTCATTCATGGCACCTTAGGACTTACGTTTCCAAAAAGCCTCTAGTTATTGGTAAATATAAAATCCATCAGAACCTCTTTCCTTGTTAGCTGATCTGGATTTGGATGAGTTTTATTCAAAATGTGCTTTCAAATATTGACATTGCAGACATATTCTGATTGCTAAAGCCATTTTCTTCTATGATCATTCAGATGTTGCTCTGGGAGTCAGAGTCACACCATGCAAGGTTTTGACTGCTGGGACCAAAGCCCCTTTGCAGCAGGTGGTTCCACTGAACTGATGGAGCCCTGTTGGACTCTCTCCACACCCCACACCCACACTGTCAGACAAGTTTCTGTTCCCAGCTCGACCCTGGGTTTCCACAGCAGAGTGAGACTTCTGGTTCCTCTAAGTAATAAACTGTGGAGAAGCAACATTATAAGAACACAATCTAGGTGTGCTCCAGGAGGGATCCTGAATAAAGGAATCACTGACCCTTGCAGTCATTGCATTCTTCCCTTCACACACTTCTTGGTCCAATGGTTTTATTTAATCTGGGTCTTCTCACTGTTCACTGGGCCCCACAGAGGCTCTGGGTGATGGTTGGTTCTGCAGGACTGTGCCCTTTGTCAGGCAGAAGGGCAGTGCCCCTTCACAGCTCATTGTTTGGGGCTGCAGCTGTTTCCCACCAGCCAGGGCACAGCCTGCAGCTCACACTGCCAGCTACCTGCACTAGGTGTGTTCTGCAAGGTTGATGATCTAGAGTAAGTTTAATTTCAAGATGTCACGTTAGTAGATGATTGTAATTGTTGAGGCAGATCAAGTCAATGTGGGGAGTTGGGGAAAGCAGTGCTTGACATGAGAAGTCACCAGTGATACTCCTTGTTGCAGGCAAAGTCAGCCAATCTCCAGCTGATTGTCTGTATCTAGCATCTGCAGAAATTTATTTCATAGGACCTAAGGGGCATACAGGAATCTTACCAAAAGTCTATGTTTAAAATTATTCTTCAGCTAAAGATAAAAAAATGGCAGATAAAGGTACTAAAAAGAGGGGGAAAGTGTAATTTCTCTAACACAGGAGTGCATTATGACTACAGAATGAAAGAACTATGTATGTGAATCAAAGCAACATGTGCTTTCAAAATTTGATAGCAAAAACTAAGCTGAGGAATTCTGACCCTTTTTCAGTGGGAAAGTCAGTTTCCTCAAGAGAATTCACTGGTGACCAGCAATCCTTCATTAGATAAATTGCTGTTGACCTGGGACAAGGTTATTGTATTTTACAATACTGCTGAGCTTGCCAGGCATAAACTACCCTAGCTGAGTAGGTGCCAAGCAAGTACAACAGGTGAACAGCTCTGTACTTCTCTGAAAGCAAAATGGGTGCCCAAATCCAGTCTATAAAAATATGCATTTGAGGACTTTTTCTGATCAGGACTCCAAGAGGCTATTTTTACAGGGGGAAAAGTTTTTAAAGAAGTGTGATGTTTATGTAATCAGCATCAGTAATAAGTAAAACTTATTTTTCTAGTGGTTATTTGTTTGAAAATAAACTCCCTCCTAAAACAAGTAATATATTTACATGAAGATATATCTAAAAATGCCTTGTCTGCCCTGTCTCCAATGTTACTTTCATTCTTAGTTTCACACCTGTCAAAACTGACCTATTAAAAACTACCCAAATGATTGCATTGCTTGGACTCAGGAGAAAGATGTATTTTGTTGTTGCAGCAGAAATATTTTGGGCATTTTTTGTCTAAATAAAATACAGCTAAAAATCTAAATAAAAGGTGACAATTATGTGAATACAGGAATAGAGTTTTAGAATTCTTGTTTAGATAAATGTGAGATCTAAATAACCCCACCAGAATTTCTGTGTGAATTGACACGTGCCAGTAACCAAGGTGCTCACCATACCACACCTGAAATGCAATGAGTAGATTTATTTCATTAGGCCATTTACTGAAGAGTCCCTAGACCCCACTGTGCTGCAGAAACACAAGAAAGGGGGTTGCAGTCACAGCTAGGCTGGGTCTGACCCCAGTGGTGCTGGGGCCCCACTGCCTGCCCTGGGATACCAACGGGCCTCATGCCCATGCAGTTCATCACAATGCTGTGCTTTTCTGACCTCTGAGATTTTTGATTTCTTTCCCAGCAGGACACTCAAGTCTGTCTGTGAGAGGCACCTCTTCAGTTTCTGATAGTTTCTATATTATGTCTGTAGAAGTTCTGCTCCTCAAAACTGACAGGATAATCAGCAGTATGTGAATTTTTCCACATGGATATTCTTAGTCTGCCCAGCCAAAAGGTCACTTTGGGCAAACCTATTATCCTTCTTGTTAAATCTTGCATTTTTAACCTTTTCCTCCCAGCAATATTACTCTAGTTTTCAAATCCTGTATTAACTGAGATGAAATATGTTTTCAAAATGACATGTGAAGTGAAGGATGTGCATGAGTTGACACAGGCAGGCAGCCAGAAAAACCACAAAACCATGACTGAAATGCAAAGAGTAAATTTATTCCATTACTTTGCTAACCAGGGCGATCCTAAGGCAATGCCTGGGCAGGGACAGCCAAGCAGGAACACAGGCACTGTCAGGCTCAGTCCAAGCTGGCGGGTGCCTGGCAGTGGGTCTGCTCTTTCCATCAGTTTCTCAAGGGGCTGTGCACATGTAGTTTACCACCACACTGTGATCTCCTCTCAGTGTTTTGGTGATCTTTGAACTTAGATCCTGTTTCCTCCCAAAAGAGGATTCTTGAGCAGGTCCATGAGAGTGCCTCCAAGTCTCTCCAAACAGCTATGCTATGTCTACAGAGAAATTCTATTTCTCAAAACAGGCAGAGGGTAAACAGCAGCAGGTATAATGTGTGGGGTTCCCCAGACTGTTATTCTCCAGGCCTTGGCATTCCCAGCTGCAAAGGCACTTGAGCTAATCTACCATCCTTCTCTCATTCTTCCATTTTTAATCCTTTTCTCCTAACAGAGGGGATTTTATCTGGTAGCCTTACATTTTTATTGATTTCTTTTTAAAAAAAACAAAATTGTAATTGCTTCACAGCAGAAATAAAAATCCCAGGCCACAGAAAATACTGTGTTGGAGAAGATCAGTGTTTCAGGTCTGACCAAAAAGTGCTTTAGGTGTCTCAAAGGGACACATTGACATGGTTGTCTTTGGAACAGTCTGTTGTAAATCATGCTATTCAGCAGTCTGACTCATGTCCCCAAACCATGAAGGTTCTTGTATTTTTAATAGTAATCAATCTGCAATGGTGGATGATCATACTATTCCTATTGATAAGGACAGTAGAACAGAACAGCATTTTACTCACTTGATTAAGATGGTAGAACAAAACAACATTTTACTCTTATCAAATAAAGGGAACAACGTAGCCTTGGAGAAGTTGTGCAAAATGCAAGCAGGATGCCAGCTCAGCTCTGCAAGGCTGACAAAGTGGAGGTTACGCAAAACAACGACATTGCACTTACTCAAAAGCAGAGGTCAAGGAACAGCCATATTGAAAGGACACCACATGCTGGAGACCACTAAAGAAGAACCCAAAGAAACATATAAGGACTTCCAACAAGGGCAAAGAAAAGTAATATGTATACATCAAGTAAACAGGGGTATTTAATAAATATGTAATCAGTGTGTGTGATAAACCCTGTTTACCCAGTGCTAGGGCACTCAGTTAAAGAAGATTAAGAATAAAGAAGGCTTGATTTTTAATACTCCAAACTACATTAGAAAGTTCATACCTGGCTGATTTTGGCATCAATATAAATACATAAAATCCACTAAATCTGTGGTATTTTCTGGACAGACTCTCCATTCAAATCAAGTGTACAAGACAAAGTAAAAACATTACCTGGAAGAAGTACCCAAATAACTTATTTTCTTTCAGTTACATGTCTATTTTTTCTTTTCATGGAATCATAGACTGGTTTGGGTTGTGAGGCATGTCCAAGATAATCCAGTTCCAACCACAAAACCTCTTGTGGTTTTTACCTCTCCTGAAATTAAGAACTATCCAAACCTTAAGATGATTTGTAAGGAACATCTTAGGATGTCTCCTATTCCTGCTTCATCCTGTTAGAGATGTTCAAAAACATAACAGTAGCTCTGTGTAAGAATACATTACCAATATTAGCTAGAAGTTGTAGCTGCGGTGATGTTTCAACTATGTTCTGTGTGCAGCTGAGTAATTCCCAGCACACCACAGTTCAGTGACATTAAAATCTACATTTTGAGAGGAGCATTATAGTATCAGGTAATTTAGCTGACTCATTACTTTCAAACTGTATAGGAGTTATCACATAAAGAGAAAATCTGTGTTCCTTCTATCTCCTCTGTTTTGATCTGGTATGTAGGTGGCTCTGCTCCTTGTACTCCCCATGGGTCAGCTGGGGCAGAGACGAGCCCCTCATACTTTTGGAGCACACATCTCTGTTCCCAACACATAAGGTCTGCCAAATGCTTAGAGGCAGCAAAAGAAAAAATAGGATGGATGTCAGAATTGTCCTTCAGAGAACTACTCTCATTCACAGTGCAAATGGATGAAAGGGATGAAGGTGTTAATTCTCCTAAGGAAAAAATAAAGATTTCAAATACCCCAGTTAATCCCTCTAACCTGAAGAAAGAACATCAGACTGGAAGATGGAACAAACTCTAGAAAGGGTTGCAAGGGTTGCAATTTTACAAGCAAGCACAAAGGAAAACTCACTCTTAAAACTTTATTGGCTAAGATCAGTGAGACCATCTATTTTAGTTTTCAACTGAGAGTTCTGTGTCTGGGCATGAAAATACTCCAAGGGGGAATAAAAAGGACAGAAGGCTCATATTCTCTGGCCGTGCTGTACCAACAGGAGCTGCCCTTCAGGTGGTGCTCCAGCCCTTCTGCGGCGCCCCGGGAGGCTGTGCAATCCTGCAGGGCATTGCCACACAGACACAGCGAAGGACTCCCTTCCACACGTGCCATCAAACGAGACTTCACCCTTTTCAGCTTTCTTCTCAGAAACCTAGTGTGGTCTGTAGTATAGGAATTTACCAATCTTTTTCTAAAGGTACCTCTGTTATTAGCAGCTTTTTACCATGATCAGTGCTTATTTGATGTGTGACGTATTTTTATTGCTGCAAGACTGACTTCTCCACTCCCACTTTCCTCATTGCTAACGAGTAGGGAAATAAAAGAGTCCAGAGAAAATGAAATGAAAGAAATGCTTCTGTACAGTGTGGTGCTATGCATGATCCTTCTTTGCATTCCTGGTTGAGTCACGGAAAGCTGCCCTTTCTGTTTGCTGGATGGAGAGGGAGCAAGAACTGGGAAGAATGAGATTAGCCAAGTATTTTTCATTTCAATACACTCCATTTCCTAATTATTGGTAACATTTACTAGGGGGAAAAAAAGCGTCAGAGAACAGACTTTTCAAGTTTTTCCACTTTTTATCCTCTCACCTTTTTAGCACTGAAATTCTCATGACTTTGGAGGTAATGAGTGCAAGGTTCCCAATACTTCCCCATACTTCTGCTACATTGCAAAAGCAGGAAATGTTGTGTGGGTACAAAGGGTGCAAGAACACAAACACAGTTCTCTAAGCACTCTCAGGCTTGTGAGAACAATAGCATGTCTCCAAACTAACTGATCGTGCTGTGTGTACACAATACTTTCTTTCTCTCCTAAGTACCTAAAACAAGAAAGGGAACAAACTGTTTATCATCTGAGTATATTAGTGTTAGCATAGTCAATTTCTCTGTGTCACTGCAAAGCTGTAGCTGATGACACTAGAAACACCTTCCTTCCCACACATTGTAGAAACAGCAACTCTCTGGCCCAGAATTAAGCCCCAGGTTATAGTTTTCCAGCCTTGAATGTCTTTGTAGTTCAGTTGGTGGCAGCTGTTGTAAAACACCACATGAACTAGAGGACGTCTTAATTCTCCATCAGGAGAGGGCTTCATTCTAAGTACGGAAACAACAGCAATGATTTACTATTTTCTGTGTACTTTTCCAGTCTGCCATATTGCCTACACACACTGATCACCTGTGTTTTGTCATACAAGATTCTTCCATTTCTAATTAAACCAACCTGCCTTCCTGCCTTCCTGCCTTCCTGCCTGCCTTCATTCCTTCCTGCCTGCCTTCCTGCCTTCCTGCCTTCCTCAGTCCATGCCTACCTGCCTTACTCCATCCCTTCTTTGCCTTGGTTACATCAAGAGCCCCTCACTGCAGGAAGCACCCAATGGGACAGCATGGTCATCCCGGCTCGCTGCAGCTCTGGGCCCGTGCCACAGCACATGCCACAGCACACCCACCCTCCCTCTTACACAGGTTTAACTAAGAAAGGTCTCAGCCCCCTTCCTGCTTCAGCAAGGATTACTGCATATATACAATAAACTAATTACCCTGTAAAATTTTCTCACAAACTTTGTCTTTAGATTTTATAAAATCTAGAGACTTTTTAAAGGGAAGCAGATAAGCACCCCCAGGAATTTTGGGCAATAATTTAACTTCTCTGCAGGACAGATACTCCAGCATCTCCACAGCTTCCCAATGTCTGATGTGGCTGTTATCAGTTGTCCCATTTTACAACTATTTGTTTTTTACCACATGAGCAAGTTGGTACGTGCTTCTGTTTCCCATCTGGTAAATCTTGGTTCCAGAAAACCACAGCACAAGAAGCATAGTGCTGCATTCCTTGTCCTTTGGCATGCACAGGCAACATCCTTTGAGGATGGGTATATGGTGGCCTCAGTGAACTGGCCAGTCTCCAAGCCAAGAGGGACTCAGGAAATCTTTTGCAACAGGAACCAAATCAGCTGAATGCACCAGAATTTCAGATTGATTTTACACAGGTCACTTTGAATTCTCGTTGTGGCCATCCTGGACTGCCTCTCAGCTGTTTTTTCATAATTTTTCTGATCTCCTAAAATAGCACAAGATTTCTTTTTTCTTCAAAGATGAGTTCCTTTTTTCAAGGAAGTCTGTATTTCAATCTTGTCTCATGAAGAATTATACTACTCATGCCAAGGACATACTTACTTTGGAAGATGGATTTTAATATGACTACCAGTACTTTGTCCTACATCTCAAATTATAAATGGTCCTCCTTTGCATGGAAAGGAGGCCATGTTTGGCCATCAGATCATGCCCCTAACCCTTTTTTGATTACAGGACATTTTTTGATATACTCATATAAAGAGAAAGAAAACTGTGAAGAAGGACAGTAGTTCTTCTTAGAAGATCATCCACTTAGTTTTGTCCTTTCCAAACCAACATCTGTGTAATATTCCTGTCTTTAATTTTTCCATTAAATGTATCACGAGTTCTTTCATCTGCAATTGGCATTTTCAGTTTTATATCCTTCAAGCAAAGTCTCTGTTACATGACATGTATGACAAAATCCCTCACCAATTACTGTTACATTGAGCTCAGCAGTGAGATCCCTGGAAATGCAGAGGGAATTGTTACCAGACTGAGCTGTGCTGGGAGGTCCTGGAGGTGTGAGGTATAAACAACAAAGAGTTTCTGTGCATTTATGGCTTTATCTTGCTACCTAATATTGACGAATCCGTCTTTCTGGTTTTTTTTCTTTTTCTGTTTTTTTTTCCTAGACTTTTTCTACTGACAGTGGTAACTAAGATCTTCTGCAATTTTGAAAACACAGGCTTTTTCAATAGATTGCTAGTAAAATCAAGATATTACTCTGACTTTCAAAGATTTGAATACATTGCAAAAAACACAGATTCAAAACAATTTTCTGTGAAGGAAGAAATTATGGAATTTAAACTTTACTTGAATTACAAATGTTTGTCTGTCTTTAAGTGGTATGAAAGCTTTGGTGTGGCTATGACATCTAAGGACAGACACAAAATAAGGGACAGTGGTAACATCCCATATAAAAGTAGAGCAAAATACAAACAGAGAAAATCACCCCAGATTTAAGCACTTATCTACAAACCAATAATCTCTTAAAGAAAATGCACCTGGAACATGTAACATAGAAGGAACATTAATTTTAAGTAATGCGGAAATTAAAAGGAATTCACCTCTTCAGGGAAACAGAAGAAAAAATTTTAGGTTGTTTAAATTAATAGCACAGAGGACATTAGATTTGAAGTTGTTTATTTTCATTCATTTGATTTGTGGCTGGAAGAAAGTTCCACTTAGACATAATTATATTGTTTCCTTGAGTTGTGCTGCTCTTGGACAAGTACCTCATTATATCAGTCATAAATGAAGCATTAAACAAAACGAAGGAGCATCAGCTTGTGTCATAGAGCTAACTAAAGACAATAAATTCATAAGCATGCAGACAGAGTCCTTTGAGGACCAGAACACACACCTCTCAGACAAGCTACAAGATCACACGAATGTGCCAATCCGGAAAGGACACAGACATTCAGTCCAGCTCTTAGCCCTGCACAGGACATCACAAGAGTCACACCGTGTGCCTGAAAGCACTATGCAAACACTTCTTGAACTCTGTCAGGCTGGTGCTGTGACCACTTCCCCAAGGAAATGTTCTAGTGCCCAACCACCCCCTGCACGTGGATGGCCTGTCCTACAACAAAGGAAGATGCAAAAAAGGGAAACTGCATAAGAGTCAGATGATCCATGAAGAAAAATAGGCCTTGTATGTGCTAAGCACTTTTACATGCAAAGCCTGAAGTACTGGTATCAGTGCTTTCTGAAAGAAAAAGCAGCATGCTGAGAAGGCCTGGGACATCCCCTGCTGATCAGACATACATGACCCGTACATCATGGGCGATCCAGCGTGAAACAGGAGGCCAGATGTAGCTGGACTCAGGGACTGAGTCAGGGGAAATTCCCGTGCGACATCAATGATCCTTACTGTAGAGAGATACTGCTGGCACATTTTAACTGTGCTGTAGAAAGACAGACATATTTTGTCAGAAGACACCCCCAAGTGCCTGAGGTTAGGCACTACATTCAGGCTTTGCTATAGGAGAAGCTGTTTTGCAATATGTCAAATACCCTGTACAAGTTTTTGTTTATGCTATAATGTAGGGTTTTTGCAGCACCAAAACAAACTAATGACATTCCACAATTTTAAAATATGGATTAATTTGAAAACCCTTCAAACTCCTATGGTTTTCTGACATAATTGGAAAAATGGAAGAAAACAGAAATGAAGCTTCTGGGAATTAAGTACTCAGAATTAATTCTAACAATTCAGGGCATTGTGTTTCAAACTAAACATATTCCTGATGGTAGTACTAACACAGTGCTAGTGTATACCTACACCATTCAGTTGATAAGTTGGTTTGTTTCATTCAGGGGCCTCTAGAGCATACTGTACTTCATGCATGAGACCTGCATACGTACAAGACCTAGTCTGACTGAAAAGATCAGCTACTACTTTATTTTATGCTTAGGAGAAAAGTTATTGTGGATGAGCTCCACGAAGGAAGAAAGGCCTGCTCTGACCCCTTCAATTAGGAGCCAATCACCCTAACATCCAGTTTGCTCCTCCTGTGCTTCTTCCATCTCCGCATGCTCCTCTTTCTTCCATCTGCTGTGCCTTCAGTTCAGCTCGTCCCAGTGCCCCCACTCTGACAGCCTTACAGGACGGTGAGGAGCAGCAAGCCCTGATGCACAGGCTGCCTCAGGAAGCTGGGAGGTTTCTGTCCATGCCCTAGATCCCTGCTGGGAATTGCAGCTGCTTGGGAATCCTCTAGGACAGTCAGGGAGGTTTTATATGGAAGTCAAGCTGCTGCCGAAGGTGTTGGTTCAACAAACTGTGCTGCAAGCATTGCTTCAAGATGTAACATGGTTGGCAGAATTTGCTGAGGTACTGTGCCTGCAAGAGCAGAAGCACAACCCAGAGAGGAGGAGGTTCAAGTCACTAGGAGTAAATGGGATCGTGTCAATAATGCTTTCCATGCGAGACACAATCATCCTCAGCAGACAAAGTTCAGACCTGTAATAGTCTAATTTGCCTCAAAGGATCCTGCTGGGTTTGACACTTATTGGAACAGCCAGGTTAAAAACACTGTAAACACTGCTGGAAAACATTGTAAAGTAAGTATTGAGGAGGGAAGGTGCTGAGTACGTCAGTCTCTTCCATGTCATCTGTTACCGGGTCCCCTGAACCATTCAGCAGATGGCCTCTATTTTCTCCAGTCTTCCTTTAACCCTTGATTAGAGTCCCTAAGAAAGGCTGCTCCAAAGAAGTACTCCTGCTCTGTGTTACAGAATGGAAACCCTCTGCAAAGTGCAGCAGGAAAATATGCCATTCTGTCTAAGTATAATCTGCTGCTGAACTGAAATAACACAAGAATCAAGCATGATACCTTACCCTCTCTTTTGCCATCATATTGCTTCTGACATGGGCTGTTCTCAGTGGCTGGGATACACTCAGTAACAAAATGGTTAAAGATTGCTAATTATTTTTGCTATGTTAATTACCTGTATGGATATCATTTATTGTTCAGCCAACACTGCTCTGACCTTTCCTGATAGGACCTGCGCCCTTTTTGTGCAAAAAACACCCACACTGTGGGGTACTGTGCCTGCAGTCACATGTTTCTAATGAAAGGCTTTCAACCTCCTTCTTCTCTCCTAAGCTTCCTCAACCACAAATTGAGACATTCATCCTAAATGAAAGAATGAAAGGAGGATAATTCCCAAGCACAGAGTAGTGACAATATGCCAAGTCTTGCTGACTTCCCCAGTTTGCTACTCCTCCTCCACCCTCTCTGGCTCACACCTCCTCACCCACATAGGCAAAATATCCTGGAGGATATTTTTAACGCATGTGAGTATAGAGTCTAGTTAACAGATGGATTTTTTTCTTGTGCCATTGAGTGAAAGCACTGCAGATGAAGGAGTTCTTCTTCCCTCTCCCTAAGCATAAAATTCAAACTAGGAATTGCCAGTGGAGCTTCTTCTGTTGCACCTGTGCTGGGGACTGTTGTTTCTACTAAGACTCTCTACCCTCACTGCTGGTCTTGAAGCAACCTCACAAAGAATGCACCCAGCAGGTGCTCTTCAACTGCTTTTCAGAAAGAGAAAATATTTTAGAGGGTTGATTATGTTGGTTTTCTGTTGTCAAGAGTATCAAGCTGTGTGCCACAGATTCCCTTGCAAGTCCTTGTTCTTGGTGAGGGACCTGCTCCAGCAGTGTCAGAACAGCAGAACACCATAATGTGTCGGGGTCACTTTGACTCACTGCTCTCCATTTGAATAATTTAACAGAGGCTAGGTTGCTGACAGGAATTGGTATTCTGCTCTGGACACGCGCCCCTGTACTTCTAGCATTGCATCTCATTCTGTGCTACATCGTGAGGTTTTAAGAAATCAACAACATATCTTCTATTAATGTACTTTTTTTTTAATTATTTTTTTTCCATGTTTTTTCACATTCTCTTTAAATTTCAGCCTGGATGCAAGCAGTGATTGAAAAAAAGTCCAATGCATTTAGGTGGATGTAGGGCCAGAAGCTGCTGGGGAGCTGGACTGCAGCAATGACCTCCAGACACAGGAGCACACAGAAACCACCCATCAAGTAACTACTCAGAAAGGAGAGACTACTCCACAGTCTGCCAGGAGCAGTTTTCTCACCCCATCTCTTTCCAGTTGGAAGAAACTGATAATTTAATTGAGGTTTGGGAAACAGACTTTGAAGCAAACAAACAGACTTGCCATGTTTGCCTGCTCACTCACAGAGATGAGCACTGCTCATGATGAGAGTTTATAAAGTACTCTGATTTAAGCCCAGTTGTAGATTAAGCGCCATGCAGCCACTTGCTCAATGTCCCCTCTGACCCCCACCCCAGTGCAACGGGGAGCAGAATCAAAGTAAAACCTGTATATTGAGATAAGAAGGATTTGATAAGAAAAAATAAAGTAAAATGCAGAAATAATGATAGATAATAAATGATAATAAAAAGGTAAAAAACAAGTGATGTACAAATCAATGACTCACAACCCACTGACTGGGGTTGTGACTGTCACCCACAGGTGCCACACCCTGTTCCTGAATCCTGATCAGCCCTCCCCCTGCTGGGTAACTCCCCCAGTTTACACACTGTGTCTGACATTCTGTGGTGTGGAATGTCTCTTTGGGGAGTTTGAGCCACCTGTCCCAGCTGTGCTCCCTCCCAGTTTCTTCTGTGTATATCCTCAGTGGCAGAGCATGAGACAAGGAAAAATAAATCTTTGACTCAGGATAAACACAGCTTAGCAAAACCCAAAACATCAGTGTGTTATCAACATCATTCTCATTCTGAATTCAAAACACAGCACTTTAGCAGCTGCTGAGAAGAGATTAAGTCTACCCTAGCTGAAACCAGGACATAAGGCAAGGTCAGATTTGTCTTTTCTGTATAATTGAATATCTTTAATAAGCATCATAAATGGTTTTTCATTTTATGAATTGTGAGTATTCACCAGTTGTCATAATTTTGATAGACATTTTTTTCAGGTGAATTTAATTTGAACAAATAATGTCAGGTCAAGGATGTCCCTGGACAAGTTTCTTCCAAGTGACTGGTTAGCTGTTGGAGCCAAATGCAAAATGAAAAAATTGAAACAGTTTTAGAAAATAGAAATGGATTGCAACCTTGAGTTATTGAAGTTAACTACAAAACATGTACAGGGTAAATCAGGGGCCTCTTGTGTCTGTACCTAGATAAGCTTTTGCTACTCTGATAAAGTTAAAAACTATGGCTTACTGTTTGCCTTGTAGAAGTGACTAACAGGTCTGACATAAAACAACTGCCTGGGAAATGACTTATTCCTCCCTTTGCTGGCTCCTCTGGCTGAAGTAATGAAAGATGATTCTGGTAAAGCCAGAAAACACTGTATTTTTACTGAAGGAAACCTAAACCATGAGCACAATCAGTTTCCTCCTGAGAAACCATCAAAATATTCTGACTTTAATACTTCAAAATTTTCCAGATTTTATCTACTAACAGTTCAAATTATCCTAGTCAGTCCCCTTTACCAAAGTAAAAAAAAAAAAAAAAAAAAAGCAAACTAACAAATTTCTTTTGAATTTCTCTGGTCTATTACTGTTTCACAGCTGATGGTTTTCCTCATTTAAATTCCAATCTCATTTCATTTTCCTCTTTGTTTTTAATTATTATAGAAGAGAGGGGGGAAAAATCACAGTAAACTGTTTTACATCCTTTTGTCCATGTTTTTACTAGATAATCACATTGTTTCAAAATCATAGAAATTATTAAATCTATGTAGTTCTGTATGACATAGGCAGTATTGTGATTTAACTATAACACTTATGTTTTTCTCAATGTCAGTTGAAGCACAAATGGGGTATTCTGTTTCTTCCTGTCCACATTTTGTTCATGTTGCAGACTTCAGAGTTGTTGGTGTAATATATCTAGCTAAAATGACTTCACGTTACATTCTCTGATTTTGCTGTTTTTAAAAAGGAGGACAAAAGAATCCAGTGTTGTGGAAGCAAAAGAGTTAATGTCTCATAGGCCTCTACTGGTTTCCCTACTTAAGACACATTAGCAGCTAAGGTTCTTGCCAGTCAGCAGGATTTATTTACAAAGGAGTCAATTATTCATAAAAGGAGTAGATTATTTGTAAATGGATGTACTGCATAAACCCTACTTATCTGATTTAAATCCCTGTTGTTAACTACCATATCCTGCTTATCTAACACAGTTTTGACAAAGAAGGAGTTGTATGACCTGCATATCAGGTACTATCAGCTCTCTGTCTCCTTTGGACAGAGTTCCTATCAGCAGCAATGGTTGCTCTGCCATTCTGTGTTCTCTCCTATAGCTGCAGCGATAAAATGTTTCTGTTCTGATCTGATCTAAATGGTATTCCAAGATTTTCTCTGCAACAGAGACCAAAGAAACCTGGAAAAAGCAAAAAAGTGCCTGTTCCTCAAAGCTCAGAGGGCAACCATGACTTCAAATTCTATCTGTGTATCCCCTTTTCTGAGCTTTTCTTCTTTCCTGCAGCCTGAAGTATTCCTTTGATATTTGGTAAGAATGCATTACTTGATGTGAATTTTTTTTACATAGTTTTCTGTGTGCTTGGGGCAAGAGAAGAGTCATTGTTGAAACATACATAACATACATCCTTGGCCTTTCCTTCATTTGCTTGCATTTTTTGGGGTTTTTTTGTGGTCATATTGCACCTATAGCAAGTTATAAATACACAATCAAATTAGAGGATGGCTTTTGATAATGTAATGCACCCAAGAGTCTTTTTTCCTTGATGATGTGAGGCAACGTGTACTAAAAAGTCTCATGAATATAAAGATTCTGGGTACATACAAATAGTAAAAGCCTGTTAATAATAATTTCCCTGCAGCACACCGTACTCACTTACAAAGGGAACAGCTTTAAACTCTGAAAAGCAATCTGCCCCCCACCCCATTCTGTGTGAGCAAGGACAATAGTCATGTGATATGGAAGGTAATCTTGTCTTTAACTACATCACATTAGACTGTTGGACTCTAGGCAGAGTTTAGAAGGCCTCCTGGGACATTCTGAGCATCCCAAAATGTCTGCTGCAAACTGAATAAACAAATCACAATAATCTTGTGAAGTTCAAAGCAAGAAGCAGAGATTTTTTTATTTTGAAATAAAATTGATTCACCCATTTGCACACAAACTGTCATATCTGTTTAGCAGCTGTTTGGAAGCTGCTAAATATGTATTACCATTTAGTCTGAGGTAATTACCTCAGGAATTACCTGAGGTAAGACAGAGGGAAAGATACTCAGCCTTTGGTGACCTCTTCATGTTTCCAGAATTGCCACTGCCTGGGTGTCCTGAGAAGCTGCAATTGGATGTGATCTTGATGAAGTTCTAGTGCAAGTGCCACCAGCAGCTGTCAGTCTCACAGACATTTTGCTGGCTTTGTCTTGTAGCTTTTCAGGGAGGCACAAGTCCTTATTCAGAGAGCCCTCCTGCCAGATACACCTGGAAATGTCTGCCCTGGCCATAGGGTCCTGATGGAGCTTTGGAACACACGGATGAGGCCTCCATGGCCGGTATGAAACACTGGTAAGAAGCACGAGACAAGAGATAGAGGGGAGGTGCTGGCAGTGGCATTACAGTAAACCCAGACACGTGTCCTCTCCCGGAGAGAGCACTGGGTGAGGATGGCCCGTTGCAATGTTACCTAGTGCTGGACAGTGGTGTCTCCAAAGCAACTGATGTCACCAAGGAATGTACTGATGTTACCAGATGATGAGTTGTCTACACCCAGTGAGCGAACACAATGCTTATTCTTCAAAATCCACTGGTCTATGGAACAGCACAATGCCCATAGAGTAAGAAGAACTGGAAGTCCACCAGCCCCAGTGTTCTGCCAGATTCACATGGTGTTAGTCAGCCAGCTGTAACACTGGGGCTGCCCACAAGTAAGGATCACTAAAGAGACCCCCTAGGACAAAAGAATGCATGCTTAAAGGGGAGGGAAAATGTATTCATGATTTTGGGGAAATTATTATCATATTTATGTTTATTCTGGAAAAATCAATATGAATATGTATGTAAAATATAATTTATAAACATAAAGTTTACTGCACTCAGCATGCATGGTGTTTGGAGCAGATACCCCTTTGTGCATCCAGCCAAGTAAAGAATGCCTCCTTCTTAATGTATGTTGGTATTAAGGAGTCTTTTATTTTTGATGAATTTTTTGCAATACTGAGTTGTCCCTGAGTACCAGACTGTGACGCTGGCTACTGACGTTCCCCAAGTGATGTATTATGACCTTGCTGCTTTATCTGGGCACCAAGTCTCATCCAGTCAGCTCATGCCTGGACTCCAACTGCATCAATTTTTGGGGTTTGGAGTGTTGAGTGAGGCCTTTGGTGCCAGTGTAGTTTGAGGGGAGTTTTTTATTGCTTAGTGTCCAACGCCAGATCCATCAGAGGGACTTCCTCAGCCTTGACAGGTTCAGGTCAACTGAGGCACCCAGGAATGCTCTTAGCAGCAGCGGAGAGCTGGAAGGGGAAATTACCTTGCAGAGCTGGGAAAGTTTATTTCTTGAGGGATCTGGACACTTCCACCCTTCACCAGCTCAGATGATGATTGAAAAACCTCTTCCCTTTCTAGCGTGACACTCACTGCTGCAGCACTAAACGGCTCTCAGCATCTCACAGCTCCCACCGCCCTACTGCAGTTCAGAGCATCACCACGGAGTTGGGCAACTGCTGTCCCACATGCCAGGACAGCAGGGACAGTGCTGCCTATCCATGCAGCAGGCTGAGAGCAAGCCCAAGTGGACCCTCTGCAGGATGGAGACCCTCTCCACTGTGCTCGGTGCAGGTGGACCATGACTTTGAGGAACATATTGTCACACCATTTGCAGTGTCATCAGTTGTAGGCCACCAAGAAGGAGGACCTCATGGTCATCCAGCTGCCCACAGACCAGCAGTAGCAGCACAACAGCCTGTGGAGTACCATCTGCCCCAGGCTTCCTCCAGCTGGCCTCCAGCTACATACTTGGGCATTATTGTGATGTATTTGTTTCAGTTTCCTAGTTTTATATTTGTATGTTATTTACAGTTCAATTGTTAATGGCTCATTCCAATGTACCCCTATGTTTCTCTTAAGTTGGTTGATCCCTACTGTTGTATCCACCCCTGAGGTTTCCTTAAACGGTAAATCCCGCCCTATGTTCCAGCTCCTTCCCTGTCAGTCAGTGTTTCCCTGCCCAGCTCCTTCCCATCCATCACAGTTGTCCCATCCCCTGTTCCAGACTTTTCCTTGTCAATCCTCCCTCCAGCCTGTCCCTGCACTTGGGGTGTCACCCAAACCTCGACGCCCCATTGCCCACGGGACCCCAGTCCTCCCTCATTAGTTCAGGATGTTGTCAATCCCACCTTGTCCTCCTCCCCTCTCCCTACTTTATTGGTTGAAAGTTTGTGTCTGCCCCTGGGATCCTCCCCCTTTAAACCCCCCTGCACACCCCAGTTCTGTGTCTCTTTGTCCCTGACCCTCTCTGAGGAAATAAATCTTTGGGAATCATACAAAGGATCCCTCTCTGGTTTTTGCTCTAATTCTCTATGCCTTTCCCACCTTGCTGCTACAGAGAGCAGTCTTGCTGCCAGGGGATCTAGAAGCCACTGCCTTATCTCTACCTGGGTTTATTCCAGACCAGGAGGGACCACACTCGGCACAGTCCGAGACCAGGGCTAGCTGGGGAACCCTCTCGAGCACTGCATCAGGGCATCCCTTTCCATGACCACCCAGTTTTCCTCCTGTCATTTCTTCTCTGGGAACATCAGAAACTGAGGCTGGCCTTTGAGAATTAACACTTGCATGCAGTGGAGGACTTTGCAAAGCTCACCCTGCACTGCTTTGGGATGAACATAGATTACTTGATCCAGCATCTGAGGTTCAGCCTCAAAAACCACACGGCAAGGTTTGTAGAGAATGTCACTAATGCTGCTGTGCAGCAGGGAGGCCCACCGTCTGCCAGACCTGGGGGACAGCCATGCTGCTGAGGAGCAGGAGGACAGCTCCCTGGATGCCCCATCCTGCTGCCTCACCAAGGGGGTCTCGTCTCTCACACCTAGCCTGGCCCAGCTGCTCCTGCAGCCCTGCTGGGGCTGAAGAGGAGTGCTCCAGCACCTCAACCACTGCTCTTTGTGGGGGTGCCAGCAGTTCCCCCAGTGCCCCTGTTCCCACCTACAGGGACAAGCTATTGCCTCATGAGGATCCAGGGCAGGGCATGCCAGGTCCCTCCATTTCCACCTCGAATAGAGACAATTCACCTGGCGGGCTAGCACTTCTCTGGGCTCTTTCTTTTCTTCCAGTACCTGCAATACTGGAAAAATGCCCTAAACAATGATAAAAATGGAGCTAGGAGCTGGTCCAGCAACTGGAATATTTGCCAGCCCACAAGTCAATCAGAAGGTTCTCAGTAGTTTATCAAGGAAATTAAATGGATGAAAAATACAGAATCTTAGTATTGCTAACAATGCTATTGACATGGTGCCTGGCCTCTGCTTTCTCATGTGTTTCTGGCCTCTATGGATGAGTAGCATAGGAGAGGGGGTGTAGCCCATGGCCAGGAGGAGTGGCATGTTAATGCTGCTGTGTCCTTCTACATTTGCCAGGAATGATTTTGTTGTTCCCCCAAAGGCAAATGCTCCCCAACTTCAGACCTGCATCTCTGCAGCTGATCCCAGGCAGATGTTCCAGACAGAGGTCTTCAGGGCCAGGCTATGTACCTGTGCTTATTACTCCAGGCCTGTCCTTATCCTCACCACATCCTCTGCCCCCACATCCTGGGGCTCTGCTCTCTTACCAACTTGCATTGCTTGGTGCAAACTTGCTATAGCAGCAACCAGATCCCTCCTAGACAGAGCCATAATGTAGTCTGGTTTCAGGCCTGAAGCTTCTGATTTTCTTAAGTTCTGGTCTTCTGATGTTCGGGTTTGCTGAAATTCTTTTCCCTGGGAAAATGGGAAAACATCATGACTGTTTTCGTAACAATATCTATGTTGTTCATTCCTTCTGGGAGGAGGGATTATGTCTTGATGTCCCTCTGGTTTGACCAATGTGGGTGAAGATGTTTGTCTTTCTCTCACCAATCACATTGGTATGTGGAAAATTGTATATCAGGGAGAATGATCCCTAAAATAAATGAGTCTTCACACAGCCTTTGAGAAAAAATCACAAAAGGAGTCTCTGTCATGTGTTATCCTACATGTGTTATCCATGATGTCGCTACATCAGAAGTTGCTGCTTCTCTCTGTATCTCCCCAGGGCCATACTCTGCCAGGGCAGGAGCCCAGAAAGTTCAGCAAGGGGGGAAGCACAAAGTCCTGCCCCTGAGAAAAGGCCTCCACAGTAACCTGCATGTGCAGCTATCCAGCAGGAAAACATCTTTCCAGACAAAACCCTGGAGGTTGTGGCAGGCACCAAGTTGATCATAAGCCAGCAATGTGCCCTTGCCAGTAATGGTGTCCTGGACTGCTTTAGGAGTTTTGCCAACAGGACAAAGAAGCTGATCCTTTACCTGGAGCACTGTGTTCAGTTCTGAGCTCTGAGTACAAGAGAGCTGCAAGTGCTGGACAGAGTGCAGCAAAGGACCATGAAGATCATCAGGGGACAGAAGTCTGTCTCCTTAGGATAGGCTGAGCAAGCTGAGATAGCTCAGCCTGGAGAATAGAAGGCTTGGAGAGGATCTGATCAATGTGCAAAAAGGCCTAAACCTAAAAGGTCCTAAAAGGAAGCTGCAAAGAAAATGAGAAACAGGTTTTTTCCAGCAGTGTCTTCTGACAGTCTGAAAAGCAGACTGGACAGGATTCTGGGTTTAACTGTCTCCACTTTACCAGAAAACTTTGATGAGATGACACCAATGATCTCTTCCAAGATCATTCTTTGTGTGATTTCATGAAAGAATTTAAGCTATGTAAAGAATGTAGTCTAATAATTTAATTTTGGACGAATTAAATAAGTTAGTAAGGAAAGTAGCACAATTCTGCTTTGTTTATGCTTGTTAGTCATCTGCACAACAGGTACTGGAATGTATGATACAAGTCCATCTTCTTCTACTAGACAAATGACTGAAGTCTAGGACCGCTAGGAAAGACTCATAGCCATGAGTCTTATTCTGCCACGCTGCAGAATAAATGTTTTCTTTCTCTTCTGCTGACCTTGTAATTCTTTTTCAGCTGAAATTCTTCTGTCTTCTTGACCTTACCTTTTACTTCCCAGCATTGTTCTTGCTTACAATGATAAAAACCACCACCTTTAAAATAATTTATTCACAAGGGAACAAAACCAATAACAAAATCACAAAATACTACTTCTATTATTATAAAGAAATCAAATCTTCCCTCTGCTTCATTCTTACTCCAAGCTATTTTATTCATCTTATTATTTTTCTCTAACAGATGAGTCATGTTGTCAGGCTATCTGCTCCATAGTATTCTTCCATTTGCAGCATATTTAATATTTTTCTCCAGTCAGGTTGACTCCAATCTTTCCATAAGATGCCAGGGTATTCTATGACCAGCTCAAAATTATATCCTCCAAATGGACTAAACAAAATAAAATATTTAGTATGTGAATGGAACAAAGTCCATAACCTTAAATAATGCTTTTTAATCTAATTAAGTAACATAAGCTATTATGCATTTTAAAAAAAACTAAAAAAAAAAAAGAAAAAAGAAAGAAAAATGTAGTGGTCTACAGATTTTCTAATAACTGGATACCATAATTATGACTCAGGACATACTAATGCATTTATAAAAGATATGTCTTATAAAAAATTTTAAAGTACACAAAGAGGAATCAGGCAATCCTTGTGTATTGAACAACCTGTTTTGAAAGCTGTTTAGCTTGTATTTTTGAGTTTCAGAAATTAAGAGGTTGGTCCACATGATTTAAACTGTCAGTTTATGTATGGGTTTTCACTAATGCAATCTTACCTATTTCCTCAATCAAGTAGGCTGCAAGTGTCACATACTAGAGTGTCCTTTTTCAGCATTTACATTGTATAACAAAAATGTCCTCTGATATTTATATGATGAAACTTTAAAAATGTGTTCATCATAAAGTGCTTTTTGTTCCTGTTGCAGAGACTACATGACAATAAATGTTACAGACATGTTTGCTGTGTACTGTATATACTGTATTTAGAAGCATATGGAAACATTGCTAAGTTGCTTCTATTGCACTAAATAATAATTTCAACACATTAGTTCTTTCCCTTAGTACAACCATATGTCTTGCTGCTTATCATCCTTTTAAGCATATAAACCAGCAGTGCATAATTGACTTCTTCATCTTTTAAAAATTAACTCTCAATACAGACAGTGAATACACTTTGTTCCAAATGACAGTGTCCAATTCCCTTTCACACACATGCTTCAAGACAGCTGAAAGGAAGGGGCTACCAAACTGTGGACCTGTGACACCCAGGAGACAGAAAGGACTCTTTACCTGTGTGTCTATGCACACAGTCACCAGTGACACACTATAGGTGTGGAGCTTCAAGAGAACATCTGCTTGGACAAAGCAAACGTTTTCAGACAGGTGATACACAGAGGCAGAAAGGATCTAATTGCTTACAGGACGTTAATCAAAATACACAGAAAAAAGGGTTGGTAAGCAAATGCTTTCATTTATCATTCAGATGATGGAAAAACAACAAGGTATAAACTCAGCTAAATTATAATATCTGCCTTTCTTTTACAGATAATTTTTTATTTTACATAAAACAATGTCCACTGCATGCATCAAAAGTCAATGTAGAGATTTCCTGTTGTTTGCTTGCATTAAAATTTTCTGAAGTTCTGCTGCAATCAGAGAAACATCTCAGTCTATTCCTACTAATTATATAGTATGGTGAGCTTCAAAAGGCAGATTTTGCTGCCTATTGGTTAGATTGCTTTTAGCAAAGGTAGCGCATTTGGCTACCAGATGGCTGACAGATTATTTGGAAAACAGAATTTTTACCTAAATTCTTGGTAAATATTTGGGCTCTCTGTATTTAGAAACCTTCCCTGTTCGCCACAATTCATATGTTTGTCAGAAAATACTGAAAAACAGTCCATCATGTATTTTGATACCACTGACTACTTCCTTTTGATTTTTATTTCATTTTCTAAAGAGATAGTTAAGAATACTTAACAGATACTTAAGAACATCAGGTTTCATTAAAAGGAAATGTTTTCAATCCTGTGATTGCAGAGGAACAGCTGAAAAGAAAAAAAAAGACGAACAAAGAAGAGAGAGTAAGTAAACAAAAACTGCTTTTCCCTGCTTTCTGACTCTGGCACAAAAAATCCATGACAAAGCAAAACTAGTGTGTTTGGTGACCAATTAAATAATTAATTAATTTTGCACTTCCAAATTTCAAAACAGAGGTTACGTAGCAATTGTTCAAAACACTAAGTCTTTTAAAGTACTATTTCCACCTTGCAAAGCTCATATGAACGAAAGTCTCGTAAGCACTTTGAAGGTCATTTTAATATTAATGATGAGGGTAGTTACAGAAAGTCTTTGTTTCTCAGGGTTTTCAGAGACATCCCAGATGCCTTGGAGAGCTAGGACACGAAGGCATAGAGGCCAGTACGGAGGGCTGTTTACATTGCCCTGGGACTGGAGAACATGCCTGGATAATCTTGATGGCTCTTCAAATGACTAAAGGATTCTTGTGCTGTTGCTCTCTCCAGTACATTCCTTGTCTCCCTGAGTTAACCTTCTTTTGCAAGCAAAGCTGCAGACATGTAGTAGCTCTGTGTCTGAGGTGGCAGCTCTCCTGTTTGCCTTTTCTCTAAGGGATTAATGCCAGACCAAAGCCAGGCAAAAAAAAAGGGAGTTCCAACTGAGAAGAGCTTGCAGATAGTTTCCATTGGAATAATAGTTCTTTGGCACATGAATGAGAATGCTCTCAACAGATAAAGAGATTAAGACTAAGGACTGGAAATAACCATACTGCACATTAATTAAGGCAATGCTAAAGGAATTACTCAGTTACTCTGAGATACTTTGTGTATGTCCATCAGACTGTGTAAACTTTTGGTGTCAAAAGGTCTAAAATTCTATCAGACCAGAAAATACAACTTAGGCAGCAGTGAACAGCATTTGGTGCATCTTAGAGGTGTATCATATGTAACATACTTTCATATTATACATATGATAGTATATGCTTGGTCTGCTTGTTTCCATCATTTTTTAGGGTTTGCCATAGGACAGTAAAAAATATAGACATAATTTTGATTACAAGTTAAAAATCCTGCACAATCCTTTTTTTACTCTTAACTCCCTTTTTCTTTTTTGTACTCTTGTGGATCTTTTTATTCTAGTAAATGCCAATAAGATTTTTTGACAGTTCTCAAATTAATTGGTGAAATTGCAATTAACTTCTAATTCCAGTCTATATCTTAATGTTAATTATAATAATGTATGTATTATCAATATTATAATGTATGTATTTTATATATCTGAGATCACTAAATCTATTATTGCCCTGCTCCAAGCATGCTATGCACGTGGCTTTCAACAGTTGCTGGAGGAATAGCGGTGCTGTGTGTCTCTCTGAAGATCTTTCTCCCCTATTTCTGGGAAGACCTGATCTATTTCTTGAGGCGGAAGAAGTCAAGGGCTACAGTGAAAAAGTGGACCAAAAATGGAATTCTCTCCATAATTGACCTTTTCATGAAGACAGTGGAAAAAAATCCCCACAAGCCATTCCTTATCTATGAAGGGACAGTGTACACTTATCGGGATGTGGACAGGAAGAGTAACAGGGTAGCACAGGCCTTCTTACATGGGAATCTGAAAAAAGGTGACACTGTGGCCCTGCTGATGGGTAATGGACCTGACTTTATCCATGTCTGGTTCGGGCTGGCCAAGCTGGGTTTTGTCGTGGCCTTTCTCAACATCAATATCCACTCAAGATCTCTCCTGCATTGCATTAACACATGCACAGCAAAAGCACTGGTCATAGGAGAAGGTAAGTTCTGTGTTGTGTTTCACTTACTGCTCACTTTCTATTGTTTCCTGCTTTTACCAAAAATAGAAAATCAGAGCCCTTCGAGGGTGCAAGCTCTTTATATATACACACACTCAAAAGAAGGGAAGAAAAGGAGAGGAAAAAGTAAAGGTTGTCTAAAAAGGAGTGAAAAGAGATAATGTTTCCATTTCAAGGTATAAGCACAAAATAAACCCCATGCAATTAATTTGTAGAATAAAAAGCTTAAATCTGAAACTCTCCAAGTACTGGACAAGGTACCAGGAGCAGTAATCATGCATCAGCAAGAAAACAACCTTGGGAGATACTTTAACATAATTTCATTTCCATTTCTATTAATTAAGTGGCTTATATAAAACTTCACTGACTACAGGAAGACAAAGATTCCCTTTGTAGTCATGATTTCCTTCAGCTCAAAATGCCTATATAAAATTTTATGTTACTTTATAACTACTTTAAAGTAATGATCCCAAGGCAGCATTGCTTGGAGCAAGAATTACCGCACAACGAGCTGCAGTTTTGTTCACGGCATGTTATGCAATACTAGGCAATTTATTTAACTTTCTACTCTTGTTTTCCTGTCTTTTATATAGGTTGGCAATACTGCCATAATTCCATATGAACCTGTGAGGGTTTTTTATTTGGTATGTGCACCAAGCTTCAAAACAAATGTGATTAAATTAAATCCTATGTATTAGCATCATCAACTAAGTTCATGGTGTTTTACCAATTTCAATTAAAGCCACATGAGAAATATGGGGAAATTAAACATTATGATGATTTTTTCACTGTCCATTATGCAGGGTAGCCCTTCTATGGCTGCAGCAGGTTTGTACGGTTGTATGATGCATAATTTTAGTGCTAATAATCAGGTCTGTAGTTGTACTTATTTTAATAATTAGCACGGGGGTTTGTTTGTTTGTTTGTTTGTCTGTCTGTTTGTTTGTTGACTTGGCAGATTGTTTGGGAACAATAGAGAAAGAATTTATTTTTAATCTCTTGGAAAATAACGTTGCTGTGTGGCTGATGAGCACCAGTTCTCCTTTCCAGCATGTTCACACTCTACCAGACAAACTAGACAAGGTGTCTGGTGATCCTGTTCCATCTCACCTCAGAGCTGTCACTGACACAAGAAACACAGCTCTGTATATCTTCACATCGGGAAGTACAGGTGAGGATATGTACTAACAAAGTACAGCTGCACCTCTGAAAGGTTCATAAGGCAGTATAAATTTAGCAACAAGACACGAAAAGATAGAACTTGAATTTCTAAGTCAAGACAGGGAGGAATTAATTTATTTAGAAGCATAGTATACTTTAAACCAGTTTTTACCATGGCATAACAAGGATGTAATTTCAGTCACCAAACTTCTACATAGATACTCCATGGCTTAAATTAATTTCTTGAACTTAAAGCAAATAAAGTCAATCTCTAAGAGTTGCTCTAAGAGAAAGGAAGAACCTCTGCTTTTGATTCTGAAATGAGAGTCATTTTTAGAGTGGAAGAAATGGGAAAATCCATCCACTAGTCAATCCAAACTCTGTAGAACTTTTATCTGTTGCAAATAGAAGCTGAGAGACCCAGTGGCTCCTCAGAAGTTTTCCTGTTCTCACTTTCTGGCAAGGGAAACCTGTATGCAGAGTTGGCCTGCACACACCACTGAAGGGCATGGACTTCATCCCCATGAAGGGGATGTCTGTCTGTCTGTCATGTCTGTCATGTCTGTCATGTCTAAAACAGACATGGCAGGGGGGTTGGGAGTACATTTTCTTCAAGGTCCCTTCCAGACATAACCACTCTATAATTCTAATAGCTTTACAGTCAGAAAGAGTGAAGTAGCTGAGAGACTAAAGAGATATACTCATAAAAGAGTGAAGGACAGGACACAGACTCGGAAGAGACAATTCTTCCAGCACTTCCCAACACAATTTTACATACAACAAAATTATTAACAGTACATTTATAATTATTTGTTCTTTTCCTTTGACAGGTTTCCCAAAAGCTGCTATCATCACTCATCTAAGAACTCTAACTGCCTCCTTAGCATTTACTCAGTGTGGTGCAGTTTCTCGGGATATTATGTATGTCAGTCTTCCCTTGTACCACATCAGTGCTTCTCTTCTTGGCATCGGTGGATGCATTCAGTTAGGTAATACTTGCCTTCTAGAAAAGTTTCATAAACTTGGCAAGGCTATAACGTGCTAGTATTAGGTGAATAACTGCTGAGCAACTCAAATATGTTTACCAAAATCTTATGTAATTTTATCATTTTTATCACCTCTCCCATTTGCAGGCAATAGCTAAGGTACACCCATAGTTTTTGAAGCTTAAAACAGACACAAATTGTTGTATGAATCCAACATAAAATTACTTGAGGTCTGTATTGTTAGCACCACTGCACATATTCTGCAGGTTTAACCTGAAATCATACTTGCACTGTGTGCCAGAAGTCATTGAAGGCATTCACACAGGTATCTGAGGCTTGATTTTTAGTGTCAGAAGGTATAAATACATTATGGAAACCTAACCTTCAGAATCAGAGACTAAATCAGTCTCTTATATGAGGAAGACCTACAGAGTTAGATTAATCACAACAAAGTAAAAAAAAAGGAAGAAGGACAAAACCTCCCCTTCTAAACTGGATAATGGATATAAAACCACATATTTCCTAGGTATGTCCTTCTTTTCTCTTCTTAGTCTTGCCCAGATGCTGGGCTTTAGCATGATAAGTATATAACTGGAGTGCTTTAGAAGATATTTCAGTGTTGTGTTTATTCAGGGACAAGGCAGGCAGGCATGCTGGCTTACAGTAACTGCTGATGAGACCACTTCTTCCTATCAGAAACAGAAAGGGGATGGGAAAATGAGTGTGTGAAGAGGTTTGAGGCTATGAATTTTCTTGGAACAGAAAACATAGGGTAACAGTTTTCTTAGGTGTTCATATACAGACTTGGGAGTCTGGGATTTGAATGACAAAATTTTGAGGAGGGTAAGGCTGAAGAGCTCTGAGAGGTTTCAAGATCAGGGAGGAATGGGCAAGCTGGGAACAAGTGGACTAGAAGGGGTTCAAAACTTGGAAGACCCTTGGAAGCTTCACACGGGCCAAGCCAGATTTGGGTAAAAAGGAATTTTTGAAAGGATAGAAACAGAGAAATTCATAAATTCTTGACTGACAACACGTAGGAAAGGATGGGATGGCAGATATGAGAGGTGTAGAACGAGCTGGCTTTTAGAATGGAAAGCTCTGAAAGAACATCAGGGTCACAGAAACAAAAAAATGTTGATTCGATTGTCAAGGAACAGAAAAAGGGGAGTGAAATGGAAGCAAGGATTGAGCCTATTTCCTTTCCACCACTTGTCACACAAATAGAGAAGCTGTGAGCTACCATTTCCCCCATTCCAGGATCTTCTTTTTTCAGAGTTAAACCAGTTTGTGATCTTGACAGAAACAAAATGTTTAGGCTACTATTCCTAACAGGAATTATTAAAATAATTGCTTCTGTTACTACTTTAAGTTTTTAATTACTACTCAGAAAATGAAGCTAGACTTAATTGTGCAAGTCACGTTTAACAGATTGATCCTGTTGGAAATAGCTTACAGTTTATTTAATTAGCTGAATTTATCATTTATTGAATTAAAAGAATGACAGATTTTGTTGCTGTGTTGTTGTTACGATGGCGGTAGAAGACAAGGGGTATATTTTAAAGGTGTTTTTTGTAATTTCTTATCTGTTTTCATCACAAAGGAGCAACCTGTGTTTTGAAGAAGAAATTTTCTGCGAGACAGTTTTGGAATGATTGTAGGAAATACAATGTTACCATGTTTTTATATATAGGAGAACTCTGCCGCTACCTCTGCAATCAGCCCTGTGTAAGTTCTGTTTGCAAATGCATCTTTAAGATACAGAAAATCTGAAAGTCAGATAGATTCACCCATTTCTGAATAGTATAGTATTTTCAAAGTTTGATAATTTTTTCCAATATATAAAGAATTTAGGTCTTGTGTTCCTTGCAACCAATAGCAATTGTGTTCCTTGTTACCAATAGCAATCAAGTTTACATCAGTAAATGAAGTGGTAACAAAAGAACAAGTCTGGCAGGATAAGACACTTATACCCTGACACTCACAGAAGTGCCTCTGAAAAGCCAAGCTTGTTGGCTTTTCATCTGAGTGACCAGCAAGTCACAGGTCAGTCAGGAAAAGGTATAAGCTGTAGAAATTTAATCATACTCGATGACCAAACAAGAGTCTGAACCAGATTAAATGATTAAACAATTTCAGTGCTCTGTTACAAAGTAGTTACTTATCAAGAGAGGCCTATTATGTTCAGCATTTAATGGATGATAACTATTTTTTAACCTTGAAACTGATGAATGAGTTTTTATTATTTTAAATCTTTTTCTTAGAGGTCTTCCAAAGGCACATTTGCTTCCATGCCTGTATATACGATGATGGATATATCTGTATGAAGCCAAAGTACCAATAGTGTGGTGTAAAACCTTGGTCCCCCCTGGGATAACAGTCCTAAAAGTCATGATACCTAAATCATGATCAGGTTTAGAATGAAGTAAAATGCCACCAGACAGTGGCAAGTAAGTCTGAAAATACTTATTAAGTTGCAACTCTCATTTCTCAGTGACAGTGGAAAAGCTTGGTTAATTTTTTTTTTTAATTTTATACTTGGGAGTTACGATATTACTGAAGGGAGGTGACAAGTATTCCTACCTACTTCAGAAAACATCTTGTACAGGCACAAAGTTCAAATGATCTCCAATGGCATTGGTCAGAGATTGACACAAGGACTAGGAACAAGGGAACATCTGAATGAATTCTCCAGCTGGTTTAAACAGAATCTTATTATTGGGTGGTCTGGATGTAGGAGAGGGATCAAAGACTCAAAGAGAAAAAGTATTAAAGGGTACAAGTCAGGATAGCTGTTGGCCAGAGTTCAAGCCTGTACAAATATTTTATCAGTAGTCCATGGATGAGAAAACCACAAATAAAAAATTAGTTAGGCCAAATTCGTTGTGCAAAAATTTCTCCTGAAGGAAGAAGCAATGAGAAATTTTTATTCTTGACTCAATAACAAAAATTTAACAGAGAAGAAATAGATACTTAACTGGCAACTGATAAGGTGGAAAAACAGAGAAATGGCCTAGAGGAGCTGAGGAAGGTAAGGTTGCTAACAGAAGTGGGTTACATGCAGGAGTTCTGTAAAGATCATATATCTTACTAGACTATGACCACATATAATATATGTATACAACATACAACCAGATGTTATTTACATATATAATCTATAACCTCTACATATAACCCCTACTGTACCACACAGGCTCTCCAACACTGAAAGAAACCCATGCAGGCTGACAGATCTGGTATGGCTCAGGACAGGGCTGAACATGAAGGACCTGTGGGAGTATGCTCTACATCATACATGGGGGGTGTGTGCTTTCACTGAGCATGCCTAGGTCTCACAAATTGAGAAAGAACATGGAAACTGTGAGACACTTGGGGATTTCTTGATATGGACAGAAACTCTGTGACTAATTACATCTACTGCAAGCTAACCAGCCTTGAGTTCCTATCAGAAGTAAATATTAAGCCCATAGAATGTAATAAAATAGTGGGAAAGTATGTCAAATAACATTTTATACAGGGGACCATGAAACTTTCAAATAAAGACATTTAAAATTCAAGGTAGTTTAGGGAAATGCTGCAGATTGTTGTACCAGGCACGAACCAAGGTAAAAATGAGTTTCTCCTATTGCTTGTAATTGCTAAAACTCTTGAGTTTTACTTCAAGACTTACAGTATCACAAAATATGTCAGGGAAATAAAACCCATCATTTCACCCTGAAGACATAGTGCTGAAGAAGGGGCAACATTATGCATGAAGGAAGTTTCCCAGTCAGCCTCACAGCTGGTTTATAACTGGGTTGGATTTACACACATGTGAACAAAACATTCATTCCTTCAGATTTACCATTAAAATTGCGAAAGAAAACACATCTGATCAGGCAGAAGCAGGGAGTATCAAGCTCCTGTTTGACTCCTGTGTTTAACAAGTGAGATTTAGTCTGTGTTACACTTGATCCTACTGTAGCAAATAATTAATCTGCCATAAAATGCAGTTCTGGATCAAATTAAGTTGTCTGTTAATACATAGTTCAGAAAACAATTTTATGTGAACATTTTTGAAAGCTGAGAATTTGAAACTCTGCCTAAACATTTCAGTGCAATTCAATGCAAGGTAAAGTTCCATCTTTAAATCACCTTAATATTATTTAGAAATCAAACATAATTTTACAGGTTTAAAGATTAGAATAACACTGCAACAAAATCAAAATGCATTTATTTGGTTTGAAGAAACCATTCCTGTTGACCTGAAATAGTTTATTTTCTGCTGGCATTCTGCCATAACAATAACTTAATTACTCAATCCCAACTACACCTCCAAAATAGTGAGGCCTTCTCAGTGTTGGCTACAGTCCTATAGATAGGGAGCTGAGCACTCTGCTCCCATGCAGAAAGCACTTATGCAAGTAAAGTTTTGAATAGTTTACTACAATAATTACATAATTGACAAGTAATAATAACACGTTAGCAACTACATTTTGACTGCAGATTTTATTATCCTCTTCTGATGAATCTGGATTTAAGATTAAAATGGAACCTAATTATATGAGATATTTTAATTATCTTTGAGTTATTCTGCTGCTTTTTCAGATTCCATAAGAAACATGGCAGATGTGCAAAATTTTTTACCAAGTATCATTACAAAAAGAATAGATGGTGTGATACACCAGTGTGTACCACAAGTGTTATCTAAGGCATGATTTTTTTGACACAGGAAAGCTTCTCTCTTTGAAGGGGAAGGAATATCCCTGCTTTGGGAAATGGTACTTCCTTAAAACCTATTTATTTACAGCTAAAATCTTTTAAACTTTGTAATATACAGCCTAGTTATAGAGTTTGTAAGTGAAAATTCAAAGAATTACAGAAATAAAGTTTTCACCCTGCAAAAACTCCTCAACCTCAAACCAAGATTTCTTATGCTTTTCTGCTTGATTAAAAAACCCCAAAAGCATTATGTGAAATATTTTCGTCAAGGTGGCAATTCATAAATGAAAATTTTTATGTTAGAAAGTATTAGATCAATTTTAGGTATTTAGATCCACTTTCCTCAGCTACAGAATGTTTCTTTTGGTCTGTTTGTAGAAAGAAGAAGACAGAGTTCATAAAGTGCGCATTGCTCTCGGAAATGGTATCAGACCTTCTGTATGGAAAGAATTTCTGATGAGGTTTGGCCCAATTAAAATATTTGAATTCTATGGGTCCACAGAAGGAAGTCTTGGTTTCCTGAACTACACTAATAAAATAGGAGCTGTGGGCCGTGCTGGTGTCTTCTCAAAGGTAAGGGTTATCCAATCAATTAACCAATCAACCAATTAACCATACAGTAATTTAAAAAAAAAAATTAAAAAGCATGGGAAAGCCAGAAATTATGAAGAACAGGAAGGAAGAAACTGCTTCCTTCTTTCCAGATACAATAAAATTTGGTCCATGAAAACAGAAAATGTATTCTTAGCCCCTTCCTTGATTCTATTCTTGGTACATATATTTTGAAACCACAATAAATATACACAATGACCACACAGAAGCTTGTGTATCCAGCTTTTTCCCCAAAATATATTTAAAAAACCCCAAACTGATGCATAGAAGTGCCTACTCACAGGACTGATTAATGACAATTTTTGTTAAAGTTTACTTATTCCTGAAAACCCACATATATTACATGATGAGGCCAGAAACTTGTTTTGATTTGACTTTTGGTATGAATCACTGTTGAAAGTCTCAGTCTTTCTGCCATAAAAGTGCCCTGACGGTCTCAAATGCTTTCCCAATTTATACAGTTTCTGTGAATCACGAACGTTATACTACAATGAAATACAATTCAAACACTACTGAAGATTCAGATCAGTTAAGATCAAGATTAATGACTTCAGAATGATTTCTGATTTTAATCTGAGATGTCAAAAAAGCCTTGGCATGACCATGAAAACAACCCTGTAAGACTTTCAGTCTTTCAGCAATCTTAACCATGTGGATGGAGGATTGAGGAAGGAAAGACTAATTAAACCATTAAGTTCTAAATTTCCACTTGAATCTGTCTGGAGTCATTATTGAGATATCTGTACATTTATTTTGGATTTTTTTGTCAGAGAATCATCTTGATTTGCATTCCAGTGATATTAAGCCTCTACTTAGAAATGGATGGTATTTTTAAAACAAAACTGACAATTTGATCAAATGCACCTTATCCTTCATAAAAATTATTTGAATCTGACCATACTCTAAGACAATGGGCTTCTTTTTATCAATAATGGAGATAAGCACTTATCTGTATAAGTACACCTAATGTTGCTTATCATTATGGTTT
>VXBS01004910.1:146749-167576 GCA_013400255.1 Sitta europaea
TTTTTTTTTTTTTTTTTTTTTTTTTTTTTTTTTTTTTTTTTTTTAGTTTCTACATTCTTTTGAATTGTTGAAATATGATGTCTGGAAACAAGAACTTATAAAAGATGAAAATGGAAGGTGTAAGAAAGCTCCCATAGGTAAGGAAAAATATTAGTTATCTGTTAACTAACTGATAACTCAGTTTAGATGATGATATTTCTGTGAGCAACAGAATTTTTACATACACCTAGAGCTTGAAAATGACACTGGGAAATAGATCCAAACAGTAATCTGTTGTTAATATATGCAATAATATATCCAAATATTTATAAAGTAGTCCAAATGAAAAAATTACAATCATAAAACATTAGTAGTATTCGGGGCCCATAATGTTTTTATTCTCACTTGAGAAAACCTTGTTCCTATTCCTGGAAAAATCAGATTTTTTAGTGTTTCTTTAAAAAAAAAAACAAAAAACAAAAAACAAAAAGCAAAAAATCAAACAAATAAAACCCCAAAAAACCAGTAATTCCCAGACATGTTGTGCTCTGAGGCCAGATGTTTAAAGATGCTTTTTAAGTTTCAAATTTAAAACTCTGAGGAAGAACAGTACTATTTCAAATTATTGTTCATATTTTTATGAACATATGAACATATTTAGTGACAAAACCAGATTTATGTATTTGGTAGCTAGAGCTGCACAGACCTTCTGAACTCCTACTTAAAATGGAATACTTCACCTCAAAGAGCTGAAGCTTCCAGATTGAAAATAAGGTAGCCTCCTAGCTGAGAATATCTTTGAGAAAATTCTTGAAAACTGAGTATCAGATATTCATGTACCTGTGTACACATGCATGAATCCATCTGTGTGAAAAGTTAGCAGTTCTGGGGAAAAGGTCTCTAACAGCACTAGTTTTAGTGTGTAGATTTAATTCTCATAGAGATAAAATTCCTGAAAGTAGAAGAGAGGCTTGTACAGATGACCAAAATTATAACAGGTCGTGATATTATCAGACCTCAGTGACATCCAGTAGTACTGGTCATCAAATCAGCAATATTATTGCTTGTCTTTGATAGTATAACGTAATACAACATAATGTAATGTGACATAACGCAACACAACACAACACAACACAANGTTCCTATTCCTGGAAAAATCAGATTTTTTAGTGTTTCTTTAAAAAAAAAAACAAAAAACAAAAAACAAAAAGCAAAAAATCAAACAAATAAAACCCCAAAAAACCAGTAATTCCCAGACATGTTGTGCTCTGAGGCCAGATGTTTAAAGATGCTTTTTAAGTTTCAAATTTAAAACTCTGAGGAAGAACAGTACTATTTCAAATTATTGTTCATATTTTTATGAACATATGAACATATTTAGTGACAAAACCAGATTTATGTATTTGGTAGCTAGAGCTGCACAGACCTTCTGAACTCCTACTTAAAATGGAATACTTCACCTCAAAGAGCTGAAGCTTCCAGATTGAAAATAAGGTAGCCTCCTAGCTGAGAATATCTTTGAGAAAATTCTTGAAAACTGAGTATCAGATATTCATGTACCTGTGTACACATGCATGAATCCATCTGTGTGAAAAGTTAGCAGTTCTGGGGAAAAGGTCTCTAACAGCACTAGTTTTAGTGTGTAGATTTAATTCTCATAGAGATAAAATTCCTGAAAGTAGAAGAGAGGCTTGTACAGATGACCAAAATTATAACAGGTCGTGATATTATCAGACCTCAGTGACATCCAGTAGTACTGGTCATCAAATCAGCAATATTATTGCTTGTCTTTGATAGTATAACGTAATACAACATAATGTAATGTGACATAACGCAACACAACACAACACAACACAACACAATACAATTCACTATATTCCGGTAGTAGTGCTGCCAAAAATGTAGCAATCTTCTACTATTTCTGATAATACATGATTTGCTGATAATATCCAAATCAAGAAAAAGATTTATTCTTTTTTCTTGAAATGAACTTACTTCCTCACTAGAGTTACATTAGAAACTGGACAAAAAATTTTAGGTGTATCAGTGAAATTGATAAAATTCCCAGTTTCATGACATGACTAGAAAAATTTTGCAGGTTGTTACACATATTTTTTAGATAACTCTGAAGGTGTCACTTCATGCAATGTGAGACAGCAATGACAGTAAATTCACAAACTGGACTAGAGGATCCTCCTGTAAAACTGACTTAGAGCAACTCTTTTTCCAATTCAACCTTTTTGTTCGGTTGTTCTTTTGTTATAAATTATGCATCGTATTTGCAGCAATGCCAGCTTCTCTTCTGAAAGATAATATGAGCTTTCATTCCATTTTCCACGTTAAGTGTTGAAAAAAATGAAGAGGATTAAATTTAAGAGGCAGAAATATAGCTAGGACAAAAATTATTTGTTTGAAAACATTTTCTTACACCTGCTGAAGAAGTAAAATAAAAGTCTTTCAAAGATGGAATTATCTTTTAATCTCAGAAGTGCACTGAGAATAAAGCCAGTACTTATCACAGATATAGAATAATAAAAAACCCATATTTAAAGGGTATTCTGAATCAATTCCAGCAAACTCAATGGAAGTTTTGCCCTTATTATAAATAGGACTTAGACAGGCAGAAACAAGGAGTGATTCCCAGTAGGGATATTCCCAGGGGCTCCTTGATGTCCAGACACTTGTTTTGTCACACCAGTGCTAGTGCAGTAGCCTCCCTATCCTCTGGAAAATCTCAAAGCACAAGATCTTAGGTGCTATATGTTTTGCCTCTGCATGTGTTGTTTGACCATCATCACCCTTTTCATATAACAGATAAATCACCTTTTCAATCGGTAAATGCTTTTACCAATTAAGTGATGTTACAACACACTCAAAAAATCTCTTCTCTGTGGTTCACATTTTTGGGAGAGAAGGAAGCAAAATTATGTCATCTTTTCCATTCACCCATTACTTCTGTTCAGGGAATAGCTAAGAAAATGTAGCAATAAAACACATAGAACAGATGTGGCTTTTCAAAGGAATTTTAATATAATTTATGATCTTAATAGCTCACTCTATATATGCTTATTTGCATCCCCTTTTCATGGCCTGCAGGTAAACCTGGTCTTCTAGTTTTTCAAGTTACTGAGGATTCCCCATTTTCTGGATATGCTGGAAATAAAGAAGCCTCAGAGAAGAAACTCCTGCGTAATGTGTTTGTGGAAGGAGATGTGTATCTTGACACAGGGGACCTCCTAGTGATGGATGAAGATGGGTTTCTCTACTTCAGTGACCGGGTGGGAGACACTTTCAGGTATAGCACAAAGTTAGGAGTAAATCCGGGGAGCTTGGAAGAAATCATGCATTCAGAGGACTGGACGACACAGGTCAGACTCAAAACTGATGAATGACAACCTTCTTTAAACAAAAACACTAAAGACAGGAATCAAATCCACTAAATTTCACTTTAACATAGTAAAATTTTTCAAATATGGCACTTCTTGTGTTGCTGGGATTTCAATGGAGATGGCACTAAACCAGAAAAGGATTTGTCTGTCCATCTACATTCTTCAGTTAAGAATGTAGCCCACAATAAAAGTAGTCTTCCATCACATATAGAATAAAAAATGTCTAAGTTAATATCTATATTAATATAATAAATATTTTCAACAGGTGGAAAGGAGAAAATGTTGCCACTTTAGAAGTCGCAGAGATCATTAGTATGATGGATTTTGTCCAAGAAGTTAACGTTTATGGCGTAAGCGTAAAAAGTAAGACATTCCCTCTAGTTTAAGAATATAAAATGGAGATAGTAATTTCTTACTGTAACTTTTCTGTTCTTGCAACTGCGTGTACAAATACGTGTAAGGATATAAGTGGTTTCAGCTTGGCAATTCAGGCTTTTCTATAGTATTTTGAAATTTCAGTTTCAGTAAAATGCTGTATTTAATAAATGTGACATACTGAAATTTTGTAATGAATGAAAAACATTGGGATAAAAATTGTAACTCAGAAGAGAGAAATATGAAGTGAGAAATCCAAAGTTATGAACTACACAAGACCTCTTAGGCTATAGGGTTTCATCTGAAAAATGGTAAAAAAGAGTATGTTAAAGGACAATATCTGAAACCAAGAACATATATATTTTTTCATAATTGGAATATTCTCAATCATATATGATGTTTCATAAAAATACACAATTTGATGCTGAAAAGCTGTAGGATAGAAAATTACAAAATTAAAAAATTTCCCAGAAGATGCAGCCATTGAAGGAATAGGTTGAGGAAGATAAACTTTTTGTGGTGCTGAGTAACCATTCATCATTTCCTTTGAAGGCAAATGTAGTCTCATATTAAAAGAAATTAGTCACATGAAGAAGAAGCTGTCAAGAGACAACACTGAAAGATGGGAAACGCAATGGGTTCAAAGAAAGAGGATACATAAAAATAAAATTAAAAGGCCATCATCTGAATGGTTGGTCAGCAGGTGGCAGTCATGCAGGGCATGCAATTAAAACTGTAGTATAATGTTCAAAGCATCTCCCGTTGTCATCTACAGCTGGAGCTGACGGGATCTCCTCCAAAGGGTTATTGCCACCCCAGGCAGTAAATAGCACATAAAAAATGCCTCAAGATTCACATCAATTTTGGGTTGCAATGTCAATAAAATCTAGATAGTCTTATATATTTCTGTATTGACTTGAGTCTCAAATATTGTCATAAAACCTTTACATCGTATCACAAGGTCAGTGTCTGAGGATTCATTTCCAGGAAAAGAAATACCCATATTTTTAATTTCCAGTGCCGTTAGCCACATCTCAAGGCTGATCCTTTTATTCTGAACAGATTTGACTGTGGCAGCTAATTTCTTCTAATTTAGATATCTTCTCTACTTAGAATTTTTAGTTGTGTTTCAATAAATAGAATGCAGGAACTATGTCTGGTACGTATTTTAATAAATAGAATGCAGGAACTATGGTATGTATTTTTGAAAAGGGTTTTGGTTTTGTTTGCATGTCAAACATAATTGGATGCCTGTAATTTACTAGGAGCCACTTATCCTTTTTGTCACAAATTTGTCTGTGGAACAGAGTGCAAAGCACTCAACATTGCCTATAATAGACATTTAACTTTATATAGGACAAGTATGCCCATCTATTGGATTAGTCTTTGTGTGAGTGAATTCAGGTTTTTTTTTTAATTAATGGTCCCTCTGATTCAATTAGGCCATTATGTGGCCACTGTTCAGGTTGGAATAAAATCTAACAGGCAGTTTCAAGCTACTGAGAATTCCTAATAAAAAGATATCAGTAACAGTCTTTTAATTGAATAAACCCTCTGAAAGTAACTTTATTGTTACTTTCATGTATTGTAAATAAAAGATCATATACCTTATAAATAAAATATCATATAATTTATACTCAGTGATGTCTAAGAAAACAGGATAGATATTTCACAATATTTATTTATTTCTTCTGACTAATACTAAATCCCCCTGAATGCTATTAAAAAACATTCACATACATTCTTACTTCCCATACTGTTTTTCAATTTTTTTAGATTATGAAGGAAGAATAGGGATGGCAGCTATTGTGCTTAAACGTTACCACACCTTTAACGGAGAAAGACTTTATAAGCATGTTGAGGACTTCCTTCCAAGTTATGCCCAACCACGCTTTGTAAGGATCATGGTAAGACAATCAGTTGTCTCCTACTTGTATTTAACTTCTGTCTGACTTGCGAATTGGTCTCTTCAATCATGTAATGCAGAATGTATTTTACAAATAGTTTCAATAATTTAAAAAAAAAAAAAAAAAGGAATAGCAGCCTAAATTACTGATCCTATGATTGTTATTATGATGAATTTTAGCAAATGTATGATGAAATAAACTTCTATTTTGCTTTAAGGACTCATCCATACCTAAGAATCCTAGATGGAGTTAATAACTTCTCTGTCAGATTTTGCTTCAAAGTTGTTTTTCTTTAACTAGTGTTTTCTTCTAGTCAATAGAAGACTAAGCAAACACGTGTGTAGTCCTACTCAGAAGAGTGTCTTCTAATAACAGGGTGACACGATCCATTTCAAAACTTTTTCTGATGTGGTTCTTCTAGAAGTGATTATTATCCACCGTTACTGACAAGGCACCAAAGAAATTTCAGGTTATTTAGAACAGATAGAGAGAAAAAAGTTTCATGGAGAAGATTTCTTAATATGAGAATTAAAATGCATTCACATTTAAAGTACAAAAGCAGAACTGGGATACAGTTATTTTTTAACATTCACTTTAAAAATGCAAGGATTACACGCCTTGTGAGCTCCCCACAGACTGATCTGCAACCAGGAAGGAGAACATGGGCTGCAAAGGGAACTGTGTTACATTGTCAGAAAGTTTGTAGCTCATCTCTTCTACTGTTAAGGGATGCTGAGAGGTATTTGGCAGTTTTACCTTTCCTTAAATATCGACAAATTGTCTAAAGGGCATAAATTCAAGATTTCAGAGATTGAGAAAACTTCTTTTGTAGCTAACAGATTACTGTACTAAGTAAATGTACCTTCACATGCAGTAAGCATAGGTTATGCTATCTATGATGCTTTAGGACGTAAGTGAAAAGTTCTTGGAGCAGATCTGTCTTTACAATTCCACAAGACTGAGAAAATCTATACAGAGCTCTAAGGTTTATATATGTGGAACTGGTTAAACATGTTTGCATTTATGTGTCTCCACACTAATGCTTTTTTTTTAGGTAACTGAGGAGACAAAGTAAATAAAGTTACCAGCAGTCCTAATTATCTAATATTTACTCATCCGCAAATTTTTATTAAGGGAAATAAATTCAATTTTATTTAAAAAAATCAAAATTATTAAAAAATGTTTTTACTTTAATAAATATCTTAGGGGAGTATAACAGGATAAATGCTGAAGGCACAATTTTATGTTTGCAAGAAAATTAATTCCCTTCTCTAGGTCCTGAGAAAAAGGTCATCCTAATCAAGAGTGACAAACAAATACTTGAAATTCTCATTCAAAATTGGCTTAAAAACAAAATCAGAATTGAAAATCTTTCAGCAGTCCATGTGTAGGTTTTTTCCAGTGTGACTTGCAATTATGGTTTTGTGCAAATCAGACAGACTGATTTTCTGATCTCAGTATCTCCTACTTGATTCTAAGAGAATAGCAGAGGTACAGGGACAAGGATGCAAAAAAACAGGGAACTCTGTGGCTCTGTTATGTTTTCCACCTGAGTTTTTTTAACTTCCTTAAAACAAGAACTAAAAAGTGGCTATTTTCAGTGTAGGAACTAAAAGAAAAAGTTCACCACATTGAAAACACCATATAAGTAATAACAATGCTTGAGAACAGTCTGTTTTAAAGTTCTCTCTTAATGTAAACATTTGAAAGGAGATTTATTTATATGCCACTTCTGCTCGTATAAGCCAACTATTGTGTGCAGAACAAATTGTTCATGAATGGGCATTTGAGTAATTGCTGTTATACATCAATTACTTATACAGACAAATCAGACAAGAGGGCATTTAACACTGTTGGGTTTAATGTTTCAAATTAAGTTTAGCAGTAGGAAATCAGAGAAGAGCCACTACCACAGAATCAGTCAGCTCTCTGCGGTGTGTCACCAAGTGTTCAGTAATCTACTGATTTTGTGGTGGACTGCCCTAAGGAAAGATGTAAGAAAATGCATATTTTGAAACAGAAACTTGAAATCTTGCGTGTTGCTTTGTAGGCAAATGAATAAGAAATAAAATAGTCATTTAGATTAAGATTTAGATTTAGATTTCACTGTGCTTGTGAATCTGATAATTGTTTAACAGAAGGAATTGTATAGTAAATCATATGATTTCTTTTATTCAGTAAGTACATCACATTTTCACTGATACAGACTGAATGGAATATTGCACCTTACTTGAATTATTTCTTTTGTAGGATGTTATGCAAATTACTGCAACTTTCAAGCATCAAAAAATGCATCTCACAAATGAAGGATTTAATCCAGAAATTATATCTGAACCTCTGTATTTCATGTATGAACCTGCACGTTCCTATATTCCTTTGACAAGAGAGATATACCAGAAGGTGGTTTCTGGTGAAATACGTTTATAGAGCATAGAAATAAAATTGCTCTCTAATACAGAACATTTCAGATATACTCCTGAAACCATTTCAGCAGGAACCACTATGCAATAATTGTTCTAAAAATACAATATATTTAAATCAATTTTATTGTGATAAAATCTCATTTCCAAAGACACAATAGTTACATGAGCTATGCTCATATAATTTTCTCACACATGGGCTCACATATGCAAATTTTTATTTTACATTTCTCACTGATTCAAATTATTTTTGTCTAAGCCATCATTATCTTAATCTAGTTGAATATTTTACACACTTACGTTATTATTCTGACTCTGTTTTCAAAACCAATAAATAATTAGGTAAATAATGTCATAGGCATGAATGAAATGTGCCAATAGAAACATAAGCAAAGTTCGACACAAGCACTGCATGTAGACCTCAGTTCAATGTTTGAATAATTATACAATGTAATATTTAAATGCAGTATTTTATGTGATGCTCAACTTCAGACTTTTATGGAAAATAAACATTTAATGGTGAAATACACTTGCAGTATTTAGTGTATATTATTTTCCACAACTTACACCAGAACTAACACAGATTATTTGCAAAAATTCATGCTTGATGGTACATTATCTCTTCTTTTGCTTACCAGTTTTCATATTCCTGAAGCTGAGTTCTCATGAAAACGGGAAAAAATTTACTGTAGCTTCTAGCTTTTACTTGAAGTGAACACCTAGAAACTGTTAAAAGGAGCTAGAAAGTTTCAAAGGCAGAATCAGATCAGAGAATATAGCATTAGCATACCTGTTGGATGTACTTTCCTTGAGTATAAATATCTGGTTTCATTTAAAAATCAAACTCTGCACTTATGTGAAGGAAAACCTCCCTACTGTACAATTCCCTGAATTCATACGATCTTTTGCCTTGATTAATAAAACAGCTGTATTATAAAGCTAATGCTCATCCCATTTAGAGCCTTACAGACTTGCATGATTTCCCCAGGCAGAAGACTTATTTTTTCTTGGTTTTCAGTATGTGCTGCTACTACCACTGCTAACTGTGCTCCTTCTGCCATAATGCAGCGACGCACGGTAAGTGCCCCAAATACCTGCAGTGCACTTTGAGCACAGGACACAAGCAGCCCCGCGCCACAAGAGGTTGTCACCTAAAGTAAGGAACAATTTAACTGACAAAGAAACTCTGTTATGATCGCAAAGGTCCCAAACCCTTGGTGATACCTCTCGAGATCCTCTGCCATTCCAAGTCACAAGAAATGCATGTGACAGAAGCAAACGCAGCTTGAGGTCTGGAAGGCAGATTTCCAAGAACTATGAAGAATCTAGTGCTGGAATAGACTGAATGGGCAGAGCACAACAGTAGCTTCTTAAACCTTAGCTCAAGAAATGGCACCGTGTGATCAGTTTCTTGGTTCCCAGAAATAGAGAAGATGAGCTGGATGTATGTCAAAGTAGTCAATGTTCTGATAGTCACAAGAATCAATGCGACACTAAGGCAGAGACTGGTCTGAACAGGATTTTTAAAGAAAAAGTGTTAAGTTTGGGTGAAAGAAAACCATATAGAAATGCCCAAAGAAAAAAAAACACCAACCAACAAGAAAGTATGAATATTGATAAAATGAGCTCAGTAGGTCTGAAACAGTGCATTTTTGTCTTTAAAACTCTGTAAGAGTATAAAAATTATAAAATGGAGTGATTCATCTGGAGTAAATGCTCCATTTATAGAATAAGGTTAGTTTACTGTAGCTTCTGATCCATGATTTCATAAATATTTCAGATTCACTCATCATAAACATGGGACTTTTATACATTTTACTTACAACCAGAAAAGCTACAGACTGAACTTTTTAAACAGAGACTTACAGGATCCTCAAGTGAAGTATGGCAGTAGACATTGGAACTGAAAAAAGTGCAGCAAAACAGTTCAACAAGAAGACATGAGTAAGCATTTGTCTTTACATGAGGCTCGTTTTCATGCAAGGACAAATGAATGATAGGTGAGAGATAAAGTATCCAAACTGGCAGTCTTCCCATGAAGGCAAGAAACTTTGTTATTAATGAATTAATTAGTTCTCCTGCAGTATTATGCTGTCATTACCTGTCATACTTTCCTGAATAAAATTTCAACTGACAAGTTAAAGATCTTTATATGACTAAACCCAGTCATTTGCTGTTTTCATTTAGCAGCAGTTCAAAGGCCAGGATAAACCTTTTCATGACTGATTTTCTCTGCAACTTCGTGAGGCTGTTTTGGAGGTACCTCTAATTATATTACTAGAAGTAATAACCTGCACAGTTTTCAGTAGGAAAATCTTCTGCATTACAACTGCTCACTCTATGAAGTTTTAGACATGCAAAAAGAAACATTCTTTTTTAAAAAAGAAAGCTTAATTCCACTCCTTTTTTTTGCAAGAGTAGTGCACAAATTGAGGCATTTAAACACTTATATCTGATTATAACATTAAAAGCTGTCACTTGTGAAACATATTAAGACACCTACTTGTGTACATTCCCCTCTGCAGGTGACTGGCGAGTATTACAGAAAACATCAAAAGCTGCTACAGGAGCAAATATTAAAGGCAGGGAGGGGGGGCCTGTATTTCACCTTAAGAAAATTTTTACTTGCAAGGCTTCTAATGTTTTTGAAACTGTATTCTTCAGTAGTAGTTAATTTCTTCTCAATTTAACAAGAAGAGAAGCCTATCTTGTTACTTAATTTTTTTATTTTTTTTTTTTTTTATTACAACCACTACCTTACCAGGATCAAGATCGATTTTAATGTAATTCAGCCATCCTTTTTATTTAGTTCTTCACACTCATAACGAGAGTTAAATTTTTAAAACCACACAGAAATTGAACAAAACATAAGCCTGGGTAAAGTAGATGGATGCAAGGAAGAAAAATGAGAATTACTATATATTACACAGATTTTAGAAATCACTGACAGGATGTCCAACTGCAGGCAGACACCAGAAAGAGAAGGGTCTTTACTTCAGATAAGGTTTTAGAGTAAAGCAAAACACATTCCCTAAAATTATATGGCTGTCCAATATATCATCAACTCCTCAACACTTTCAGAGCATGCCAAAAGATCAGTATCTAAAAGGGGGAAAAAAATCTTATCATTTACACAGTAGTGGGGATAGAAGAATGGACAATGTGAGTACTGCTAAACTCAACAAAATTAAGATCAAACGTCTAGCTTTCTTAGAGTATTCCTTGTATTCTTAGAGATGACACCAAGAAGGAGACTCTGTGAAGATTTGTTCAATAATAGTCATGAAAAAATGTGAAGCTAGAAAATAGTCTCTCAAAGTCTGGTAACAGTGGATTTCTGCATTTCAAGATAGTGATAAGAGGTCATCAGCAAGTTACTTTGAGTGTTTTATGTGTAAAAGGAAGCTAAAAATATTTGTGTGCTAGCACAGCCAGTTACATGCAGAGGCTTGAGACAGACTTGGACTACGCTCTATCCCCAGGGACACTGAGACAGACTGGGATGTTGTACATTTTAATCTGCTCTGTACACAAATGGATGTTCAGCAAGAAAGGAAAAAAAAAAAGCAAATATAGTGAGAGGAAGAAGTTATCTAACTCTTAGGGTCGTGCCACTGCAGGAAGCCTGGCAAGACATCCACATCCTTCCACTGAAAACAGCTAAGGTAAAGCAGAATGAAATGATTATTCTCCCCAGGAAAGATGAAACTTATAGGAAAATGGAAAAGGTGTTTTAAAAAGTCTGCATCTCTAGTTCTTTGCTCTGCTAGTGGAGTAGCTAGTGGTACTACTAATCGATACCAAAATCTTTAACTAATACAAAGATACAGCAAAGCTGTATCTTAGCAAAGAAGCTAGTCAAAGCTTTCTTCAAGAAATCATGGAGCACTGGGGTGGTCTCTGCAGCACCTGGAGGCTGGGGATGAGGAACACCCCTCCACCTGCACTTGGCTTAAGTTCAGATGGCAAGATGAGTTAGTGGGACAGACCACACTGAATAGAACTGGCTTTCTTTTCCCTAGAGTAGTCAGCAATAATTTTGCTAACACATTTTAAAGAATCACTAATCTTTTATTTGCACTATTATCTCTGAAAAGGGAGACCTTGAAATTGGTCAAGTTACTGTGCTTCTGCAGCCACTGTTCTTCCTCTCCACTACCTGACTGGCTGGTGTGCTCATCTGAAAAGGATTTCAGCCCTTTAGAAAGGAGAGACAGAAAAAAAAGCATATCAGAATGGGGATGAGGTGTTGGACTCCCATGTGCTTGACACTTGCCCTAACTGCAGCCCTTTCTAACAATCCTGATTTCTACCTCTCAGAAAACTTGCCAGCATCTCTTCCATCAGACATCCTTGCCAACATACATGTAAATATGCTGCATCTGGATGCAGTGACTCAGGTGACTGTTTCCAATCTCAGGGACCTGAGTTACTTCTTTTCCTTCCTGCCCCTCTATACCCTCGTCCTCACGCTAGCATCTTCTGGCTCATCTTGCTCCACTACTGCATTGAGGCGACTCCCCTGCTGGGTGACCCCAGAGAGGAGCAGTCCAGCACCTGGATGCTCTTGTTGGTCATTGAAAATGACTTCAAGTTTTGAGCATCCCAATCCACTCTTCTTTTGCCTCTGACCTCACTGTGAGAGGCACACACATGGTTTGCTTGCCCTTAAACCTTCTCCCTGCACCACAATTAGCTGTAGCTGCCAGGAGAAACTGGAGCTGACAAGAGAAAATAAAAAAAGCTGGGTAATCAGCTTAGAGGAAAGAACGGCCCTATGAGCATAACTGGTTAAGACTACAGAGAGTTTTTCACAATAAATATCTGCCTCAATTTATTTTCTTAAACAAAACACCAAAAGTCAATTAAACATATCAAACAGAAGTATTAAATATTTAGTATAGCTTATAGACCAAGAGAGTTATATCCCTCCTGAACTTCTTTGCCATTGTTCACTCTTCCTTTCGGACCCTCAAGTATGCAGCAGACTGTGACAGCTGACACAGCCAGCACTTTGGCCTAGGTTTCATGTCTCACATTTGCCCTGACAGCCTGCATCTTTATTCAGTTATGTGCATTATATGAAGAATCCTGCCAGGACTCTGCAAATTCTCTGGGATCTCTCTTCAGGGAAGATAACAGAACGATGGTAACAGGGACAAAGAAAAAAGGCAAAAGTCCATCATAGTCCTTGCAGTTCATGAAGAGCTTTTTCACAAATTTCAAAACACCCACAAAACCTGGTTTAGGGATATACAGAGATTCAAGGCCAGGATTCTTTTGTTTTTTAATACTGACCTTCTGCTGGAGATCTCACGTGAGTCTTTGTGAAGACTAACAAAAGTGCACAGTGTGTATTTGAAGGGAAGTTAGATGAATTTTTTTTTGTATTGTGATATTGCCTCAACTGTTTTTCTAGGAAAGAGAGCATTTGGGTGCATATCTTGTGCATACAGGTAAAGTTTATCAGGTGAAATGCGCAATTCAGGCTGCTTTGCACATGAATACAAAGTCCAGGAGATACCAGGATAAGAGGCAACCATTTTGAGGCATTTTCTTCTGTGTTTTGTATACTGAACTTTTAAGTATTGAACACTATGTGAATAATGGAGATTATTCCTATAAGGATAGGTTATCTTTTAATATTTTTATTTTCGTTCTTCTCTTGTGTCCAGCTAACATGCCACAGTACTGTGAAGAAGGCTGCTGCCCACCCAGCTGTGGTGACTTCAAACTGGCAGACAGCCCAGGTTGCTTTGACTGTAGCAAAAATCCCAAGGTGTGCCCTCACTGAAGAGCAGTACTGGTATTTAACGACTTTATGACTGACTAGGCTGACATTTAAAAATGAAAAGCAGAAAAAAGTGTGATGCTGAGCTGAAGGCGCACAACATAATGCCTGTGCTCAATCATCAGAATAGGCCAGGCTTCCTTGCAACTGATTCCCAACATTTCACCTTTCCTCCTACATTTTTTCAACCACCCGTACTTTTCATAAAACAGTTAACTAGAAAGTACTTATTTCAATGGATAGCAACCTATATCAACAGGCCAAAATCACCTCACTGGCTTTTAAATAGCTACAGCATCTTGCAAATGTATTTGTGAAGTGGAAAAAATTTGATTAAAACAAATGGATACAACTGGGAAAAGCAAACTCAAGCCACAAAACCAGTCTTCACTTTTTTTCTAGACACTAAAGTTAAAAATGTTTCTGAGTGTTTTGTGTTTCTAGCATAAATTTAGAGGCAAGCTCTGTTTGCATCCCTGTTAGCTTCTCTGCTTCTGACTATGCTTAATCTAATAAAAAACCCTATAGCCACCTTACCAACCCCCTTTCCTTTAGCCTTAAAGAAAAGCCATGAGAGTACAACTGCGGCATGGGAAGGGTAGGATGGTATCTCTAAAACATTAGAAATGGTACTCTAACCTACACTTCTACCAGGTCATTTAAAACAAAGACTCCTCCTACCTGAAGTCACATAATTTCAGCTTTTTTAATTGTTGTTATCAGATGACTGTGTACTATAGTCCATTCTAGCACTAGAGACGAAAATCCAAACCACTTACTTTCTTTCCAGATGATTTGGCTTTCCCTTTACTTGGAACCATTACATGGATCTGGAGAATAAACCAAGGCAAAACTACAGCTGTTAACAGAGGAGGGTATGAGAGGCTGTAGAAGCCTGTCTCCCCACATAAGCAACTACTGCAAGAACATTGAGACTGGAGATGAAAATATAGCATATATGGGATAGGATGGCAACAGTTCAATATATATATTTCAAAAAGGACTTCTGGGGGACAAAGAAGAATAGGAAGGAGGGAAGTTGGTGTTTTAGAAAAATTCTAACTACTTTATGGATTTTCTATGCTGCCTTTCTTACAGAATTACTGCACTGTATTTAATACTTTTGTAGCATGCTGAGCTCAAGATTTCAGACCACAATTATCATGACAAGGGCATAGTTTCTAAAAGCAGTTTTCCTAAAGCTTTACCTAACTTATTTTGTAGGCTTTCAGATGCACACTGCTTTAGGGGAATGTACTTCCGTCCACTCTTTGCTAATATGCACATGAGTGCATTGAAACTACTACAACCATCCACTCAAAGTGTGCCTTTGCACTTTTACCAAGAACTATGCCAATCTCTACCAAAACACACAGAGATAAACAAGATTTATCTAATTTCACTGGGACAGGTGCCAGTAGTTTACTACAATGGAAATATAATTGGAATGCAGTTAATAATACATTAGCTCTTGTACCCAGACTTGTAGGTATCATCTGGTACATCTGTGTTCCTCAAAGCTGATGTTCTTCATCATAATCCCATTGTATGTTTCCCAATGGAACTGCATTTATGACATGACTTCTTCTACTAAGTACCTCCACAGTATTCCTCATTTGTATGAAAAATGTCAGAAATATTCTACACCTCATCTGTGGGAATCATTAAAAATAAATGGTCATAGGAAGGCTGTGGAAGCAGGTTTCAGAGACAGATGAAAACAGAAAACCTTAGAGTTATGCTGTAGATACTGATTCTGAAAGTAAAATAGTTACATTAGATAGTGAGGAAGAACATTAGACAATAAGCAGTATCTTCAATCTAGATCAAGCAAACCTTAGGAGAGCAGAAAAATATATCTGTCAAGATATAGAAAGTTTTAGGCTTAACAATGAAGTACTGTGCATTGTATTTTGAGACTAACAAGCAAGCATTGTTTTAAGCAAGTGTCCGTGTGTTAGCATTGGTTGGCCAAAGGTCAGGTCAAGTAAGCTTTTGCTTTCTGCTACTGGCTAAAAGACTTTTAAAGTATATTGTAACACAGAACTCAGCGGCTGTTGTCTGGGGTGTGAGCTGCTGTCTCATGTAAAGAGACTCTTGAAGAAAAAATAAAAAACAGCTCAAGACACATCCCTCGGCAGTCCGGTCCCATTCTCTGGGTTGTACATATTTTTATGTACATTTGGACAGTGCATAATCATCAACACCTAATTAATCTAATTCCAGTGATTTAAATAGTGTTTCATCACAAACAGAGAATTTGAATTTATGGAAAAGTGAAATATAGTCCAGAAGTACACTGTCAAAAAGACTTCTGTCTTCTTTGCAAATTTATTGAGCCACAGAGAGCTGAAATAAGCAGAGAGTGTTTACAACTAATTTTCCACTTACTTTTTAAAGTGGTTCAGCACTTTCAAACTATGCCAAAGGGAATAAATAGCACTTTTTGCATAATCTACCTTAATGACAAAAGCAACAAAGCAATTGCTAGATATATAATACTACAGAAGAGGATGCTCTTTAGAGCCTCTTGTTGTGAAGAACAAAGAAAAAAGTCTTCACACAAAAATGCATGAAAGTGCTGTTATTTGTTATCAGTATGGTCAGATGGCTAAGAGAATAGACTGAGCCTTAATATAGTTCCTTCACATTTTTCATAATAAACAGCTCTAGAGCTGTTAATCACTTAAGTCTTATCTTCACAAAGGAATTAATTGCGAGAAGAACTAATTTTTAAAATAATTCTTAAGTGGATTTTTTTTTTGAGTTAGATACTCCTAAAGACCTCATGATCACCCTGTAACTTCAACAGAGTTCTGTGGAACCCACTTGGGATTTAATCATTGCACCTTCAGTAACAAAGAGGAATACAAAATCATGTGAAAATTAAAAAGTTCAAAATAAGGCAGTCACTCCCATAAAGCTTTGTCTAAAACCAAGACAACTAACATTGTTAGCAGTGGCAAAGAAAAGGAAATCCAAGACAAGAAGGATAATTTTGTCAATTACAGTTCCTTTAGTAATGGTACAGTGCAAAGACAACCAAAATACAGCTACTTGTACATAATACAAAAATATAACCCTTCATAAAGTTTATACTGTGCTAGGAATTATGTACGGAGCTTAAAGAGTGATGTATAACATTTTCTCTTAAATTAAATGGTCAGGTACATTCAGCCAAATGGATGTACTAACACACTCTCTTTGAAGACAAACACATAAAGAGCAGTTTCTTAGTTCAGTGCAACCATATCATACTTCAGCTAGGATTTGAGAGCAAATTATCTTTCAAGTTTTCCCTTCACTACTGTTCTCTATCCATAGCACAGCAGTTCTACAACCAAATGGACAATTTAATTTTTGATAGTGGCATTTATTAGCAGATACAGAAAAGTATTATTCAGAACCAGCTTAAGGCACCATAGTTTCCATGACAGACCCAAGACATTACTGGCAAAAATCAATTTTAAAGGTAGCTATGAGTGTTTAGCTAAAGTACCATGATGAACAACAACCTATTGTTGACAACATACTCTGTTGACTAGTGTGATTTCTGTTTATTCTCTAAAAGGAGTAGTAAAATATATGATTTTAACATTACTACAATCTGAAGAATGCATAAACTCATCTCCAATTTTAAAATTCCAATCATCAATCTTGCAAGACAATTATAGACTTCTCAGAAACACAGTTTCCAACATATTATTCAGTAAAAAGGCCATTAAATTATTTATCTTCTCTTTTAAAAGAAAGTATACTGTCCCATGTCCCTCTCTCCCAAACCGTATCTGCCTCTGCTATGAACAGCACTGGTGAACAATTAATTTAAGAAAAATCAAGTTTTCTCCTGAAGTCCTAAAGAGCAAACATCAGCTCTTGACTTCCTCAAGACCTCTTCCCTAATAATAACTCATGATATTGGCCAGAATTTAAAGCAATATGAAATGAAACTATCATCTTGACAGCACCTGCCACAAAGACCCAAACAGCTACCTTGCTAGAACTCTCTTAAATTCTAGAGTGAAAAGTAGGATTAGAATAGGATAGGACAAGGAGTAAATTCATCAAATTTCACTACAGAAATTGTGCGTTCCATACTGAATGTCATAGTTAAGACAGAGAATCACAGCTGAGACATATTTAAAGAAGTATTTTGAGTTTCAGAATATGTCCCAGACACATGTGATGTCAAAAAGTTATGAATGTGACAGTCACTGCAGCTAACTTGCTTTCATTCACCAAGGAATAAAAAAATTATCAGAAGAAAACAAGATTAAATACTGAATCACACATTACATACTTTTTCCAAAGTATTTTTCAAATTACCATCAACTCTCACAGTACTCCTTCCACTATCTACCACAGAATAGTTAAGATTGTAAAGGACTTTCAGAGATCACCTCTGAAATCCAACCTTCACTTGTATCCCCACATTTCAGAGTAGGACTGTCTGTAACTATTGTAAAAAATAACCAATATTCATTACAGTGTTGATATATTATGCAATAAATCCCCAAAGGCTTTCATTTGTGTATTCATCTACTTGGTCTGCCAAAATCTTGGCTCTTACCTGCACTTAGTGCAGAGTATTGATGAGATTTTTTTATGCCTTACAATAATGCCAACCTTGAAGTCAGACATTTTATTGCCAGTGCAGTGAATAACCTCAAGATTTTCCCAAGAAAAAAACAGCAGCACATAAAATGCAAATTTGTGTCTCACTATTTTCCTTTAAGATGCAATGAGCAGAAGTCTTGTTACATTGTTTCTGCATCTTTTGCACCCAACCTTAAAGTCTATCAGCTTTCACACTTTTATTCATTTTTTTAAAATTAAGTGAAACACCTCTTCAGAATTAAACAACACAAATCATGTGTTATCATATGTTCAGTCAAGTGTGAAGAAATATAGCTCAGATTCTAGCAACACGATGAGCAACAGCAATTTCTTCCATTTCAATTGTACTTAAATAATTTCAACTGCAGTGTCAGTTTCAACCACAACAGCTGTGTAGCATATAAAAACCAAGAACTATAGATAATTAATCTTGCTATTGTTATCTAATTATATCTAACCACAGGAATTTTCTGAGTCAATCAATACCAACATTTTCTAAGCTAAAACACAGATCTAAGAATGACATAAAACTGGGAAATGAAGCTGGAAGAACACCATGTTAAAAACAGACATTCCTCATTAAATGAGCTAACCACATCTTAGGGTTACAATTAACTTTGGTCATGTGCNCCAACTTTATCCTCTTTGTTTGCCAAAAGACATAGTAGCAGTTCTGTTTCAATACTATGAAAACTACTTAAGAAATTATTATAAAATTATTATTAAATTACTATTTTAAGAAGAAATTCATACACTTGACTTATTTGAGAAGCCCGTGATTTTAACATTACTCCTCAGACAAGTGAAAGAAAAGTGAAGGATTTTAGTGTGATACACATGAAGATGTGGGGGTATGTTTGTTTTTAAATTACGAAAACATCTTACTGAAATTTCGAAGATTAACCAATAAAACATCCCATGATGGAAGGAGGTACAGTGAAGACACAGACTTCCATGAGTAAGGCAAAAAAGAAACTAGTTTGAGGGAGACCTCCAATACTGACCTAAGGAATCAAAGTTTTTTTCTGGTCGAATATACCCAGTTATGACTATACTAAGAATTTCTCCATAAAAGTCTTCTTTGAAGGTGTGGATAATATGTGTTTCCTAAAGGAAGAGAAATAAGTGAACAATTATTATGACCTTAAGAGTTTATTTCCCTCTCTGTAAGCATGTAGGCCTAATATCCAACATTCTAATTCTCCCCAACAGTTAAAAAATAAAAGAGACATTTAGTATAGCATGCATAATCCAAAATTAAAAGGCAAGGGCTTTAGTTTGTATTAGGAAGTAGAATTGCACCCTGCATGGATTAAAAAAAAAAATACTCTCCTAAAAAGTGTATAAACAGAAATAGAAATTAAAAAAAAAACAACCACCCAAACCCCAAACAAAACAAACAACAAAAAGCCCCCAAACCAAACCAAAGGACCCAACAAACCAATTTAAAAAAACCCAAAACCCCCACCCCAGGAGAAATGCTTCAAAATTTCTCAGAGGTAAGACTTCCAAGGCAGGAAATGTTAATATTTCACCAACAAGTGGATACAATCAAATAACTATGAAGATTTTGACAGACAGAGTCTGTCAAAAAGGAAAGCTTTTACAACTATCTCCTAAGGGAACTGAATGATAAAATTGAAGAGCAAGTCCATTCTAAGACACAGTTCCACCTGACACTCAAAACTTTTTTAGGCACATATTCATCTCCAAAATAGGCCAACCCATAGCATCTATAAGCAGAGCTATCATTTGGGAAGATTTTAACTATTTGCTCAGAAAAGTTACCTGCAAAAAAATTTTAAAGTATACATTTACCTAAGAAAACCACTTAGAAGAGGAGATGCATGTACAAATAAAATTTTTTTCAACAAATAAGAGAGCTCTGCAAGACTCAAGAAAAGCACCAGCACATGACGGCAAAAAAACTCAAAGCTGTCACAGCTCAGGATTTTAATTTCTCCATCCTTACATCCTTATATGCCTTTGAATATTTATTCTGTACATTCAGCTGCAGCGTCCCATATATGGATTCCATTTAAGAGAAGAATTAATTAAAAAATCAATATAAATTAGGCTGCCCCAACATCTCCTATCTGAAATGCAGATACATTGCAGAGAACAACTATTTACCTATTATTAGTATATTCCAGCTATAGTTCTCTTATTACTATGTTCTTATTATTACTTATTAATACTATTTACTTATTATTACTGTGTTCCAGCTTATGCTAGGGCTCTCATAACCAGTAAATTCAAACCAAGTTTTGGCTTAATTTGCTATCAGCAAGTCAAGCAAACATTCAAGTACTGTTATATCTTGATTTTGGAAGTAGTTAAGAAATGGTA